>CM024761.1:62497503-62887210 GCA_014218235.1 Colocasia esculenta
ATGACCCATGGAGATGACTATCGTGTCCCATTGATTGGATGCAACGTGGAACACGATGGTGACTATTGTGTCAAAGGACCAAGATGCTTTACAAGCATTAACACGCCAGCCCCTACTGACACATCACTAACACGTCGCCCAGACTGGATGCACTATGAGCTAGTCCCCTAGAATGCAGAATAAAAACCTCGGGTATTATAGCAACCTTACTCAAACTTGCTTGCTTGTTGATCATAGTCTTCCTTTCCTAGTGTGGTTGCTGAAGTGATTGCTCTACCATCTCAGTTCGTGTCACGACTTCTTTTAGGGATGACCATCTCTTCTTGAAAACTTTCTTGTTAAACTCAGGCATCAAACCAGAGATGAAGCACTCCATGTGCAATAACTTGCTCTGTGTCGCCTATGGCTCAAAAGGATACAACGACATGAACCTCTCAAGGTACTCCTACACAGACAACTCATCCTGTACGAAGCCAAGAAACTGGTTCTGCTGACTCTCCAAAATTGCAGATGGTTGGAATGTCACGTTGAAGACCTCCAAAAACTCGATCCACAAAATTTGCAGATATATCTTCCTGCAAAGTGAGTTAGCATCTGCAGTCACCATCAATCTGCCACTAATCCATTAAGCTAACTTGAAGCTAGAAGCACCTTTGAATTCTCCAAGCATCCCAAGGACTTGAATACTAGCTCCATGTTCATGTTCCATTCTTTTGCTCCTCTATAATCTACACCACCAGCAAACATAGGAGACTGTAACTCCAAAAAGTTTTCGAGCATCTCCATTGGGAACACCTATCCAAATCTGCACAACTATCCAAAGAAATGTATGTATACAACCTCACAGGATCATCATCATCCATCGTGATGATCCAAAAGATGTGAGACATAACGAGCAAGCACACGCAAAACCAATTTGATGGATTGCAAAAAGATTTTAATTGGGCATGTTGGTAGGTATTTCACTATGTACTTAATGGAAAGAAGCTATTTCCACCATTATTACTTGATACACCCAATGGGATAGGGAGTAAGCCATGTGAGTCAAACAATAATAATAAATCTCAACTAGTGGAAGCAACTCAAGTGTAGATATTGTAAGACTCGGCTTCCCGGCTTTTCATTAAGTGTCTTGGATGACTGGCCACTAACGCGTCCAGGCTGGGCGACGCGTTAGTGTCACGTCATGGGTTTCATGTCGCGCCTTGCTTCTCCGTCACATCTTCGTGTCACGCCCAGTCAACCGGTCGCGATAGTGTTCCGTGCCTTTTGTCGTCTGACACCTGTCAGGGTGGCAAGTGTGTCAGTACAACCTGTCGCGATGTCCCTGGGGGATGCGTTCTTGTCGTGGTGCATTGACCCGTCGGGTTCTTGTCACAGTGCGTGGACCCGTCACATCTTGGGTGCCGAAGGCTTAAGGCCTTGGTCAGTGATCCCTTGACCTTTTCCTCCTTTCCCTCTCTTCACCTCCCCCTCCGACGGTGCTCTGCCTCCCTCTCTTCCCTTTGTGTGTTTCAAGTGAGGAGGAGGTCCGTGCTCATGTTCCCGGCATCATGGAGCTTGCATGGAGCAAGGAGGAGGTGGCCAATCCGACGTGAAGGGCATCCAATGGGTTCGTTTCTTCTTGGAAGGTAGGGATTGCTTATGCCCATCTCGATCCGGGTGGATTGGGAGCCCCTCGTGGTTTGTAGATAGCATTTGTCACACCCCGACGCGGAATATCGAAGCGCAAAGGCAGTTGCAAGGAAAAGGTATAGAGCGAATACTAGACATCAAGCCATTGCACAGTGAATAATACTAAAGCGATTTCATTTCATTAATACTTTTCAATGTCTAGTTACAACCACTAATATTAGAGCCATTCTATAGAGCCCAATTACATTGCAATAGAAGGAAATAACTAACTACAACTCTAAGATTACATAATGACTCGAGGGTACTCCTGGCTTCACTCTTGGTCATTCCCTTCCTCGTGAGTGTATGTGTCATCCTCGGTCTCACCTGAGAACACAACATTAAATAACGTAGGGTGAGCGATAACGCCCAGTAGGACTTAAATCTCAGGCTCAAGCAGGCTTTAAATAATTAACGCATTTAATGGCAGAGTATCTAAAGATAGCAGGTACAAGAGAGTCAAAATATAGCAAGAAATAGCACAACAGGTAATAGGATAGCACAATAGCACGAGATCGAGTATAGTTTCAAAAAATAGCATAAATATCGAGTATAGCATGAATAGCAGGATGGCCATAGCACAACCAGCACAAGTATAATAATAGCATGATGAGTATAGCACTTGTTTGTCATTCTAGACATCGAGAGAGTATAGCACGTTTTGTGTTTTGATTGTCATATAGATAGTCGAGATAGATAGCACTTGAGTGTAATGCCAAACACTCTAATCATTTAACTCCCATGGGCACTAGCACTTTCAGGCGCACATCCCAGGACTAGATCGGGCCCTTTATATATTGCCAGGCATTGGTTATATTGTATCTTTGGACAATCAGTCAATGGCCAGTATAGAGTACCGAGAATAGTTAAGAACACTAGATGAATAGACGAGATAGTAGAGATAACGTGAATAGACGAGCGAGTAGAGTATAGATGAGAGCTAAGGGTACATCACGTAAAACAACGAGAAAACAGGCGATAGTAACAGTTGCACAACACGTGCACGTCGTATTGGCAGTCAGGTGGAATTCATGATCTTCCCACTGGCCATGTTATGCACAAGTCCAGAGGTCCGACATGATTCAAGGTAAGAGCGAACTTCTAATAGCCGTTTGGATCATATCGATCCCTAAAGGTGTAATGGGTGTTGGGGTACAACCGGCTCGTCGACCATGTGGGAATCCATGATCAGAGGAGACTTACGGAGGCCTTGTGCAAGGGTTCACTAGTCCGGCGAAAGGAATATCTGACGGAGAGTTCACCACAAGCCAAGTCAAGTGTGTATATAAAAAAACAGGTGCTCGACGTTCTAGAGGAATTCTAGAATAGTGGAGCGTCGATATCGGTATATAAGCGACACAAGAAATGAATACAAGTCCTTTAAAATAGGGCAATTAATACTTTATTGCAATAAATTACCAGATACATTATGAGATATTTTATGCCAGATTTCAGCCATATATGGATGGTTCATGTGTGTCCATGTGTAAGAGAAATCATAGATAGAAAAGAAGTTGTGAATATGTATTTTAAATCATTCAATATAGCTCCATTTTAAAATAGGTGTTTTTACTACGTGTATGACTGTAGAAAGTGAGAGCAATAAATTTTATGGGTTTTCATCAAAAATCTTGTGAACGTGACGTAGGCCAGTAAGGGTAGCGACAGGGTCAGGGCAGATCGCGACAAGGCCTAAAAAGGGTCGCGACAGGGCTGCCAGGACAGAAGGCCAGAACGCGACGTAAGGTACTGTCGCGTTCCGAACGCGACAAGGTAAGTGTCGCGACGGGCTTTAGAACATGACCGATCAGGCCGTCGCGTTCTCAGGTCCGTGGCCTGAGTCTGACAGAGTTCTGCTCTGTCTTGGATTGCGGTCCAAAAATATTAGATTTTGATACAGGGTCGTTCAGAAAATCATAACTAATTGTCTACACGATGAAAAATCATGAAACTAGTGGCAAATGAAACTAGACATGCGAGAGTACTTCCAGTAAATAGTAATTAGAGACATAGCATGGTTTGAACATGGTTTGAGCATGAACAATAACAAGTAACATAGAACATGATACAGAGAGCAAGATTGATTTAATTCGAGCAACATGCTCAACAAAAATTAGGACTTTCAGTGGCAAAAGATCCCTAACAACATGAAGTGTCTACAGTAAAAATTTCGTAGCATGGGATCAAGGGTACATAGAGATATGATTCAAACATGATGACTCGGAGTTATCATATTTGCAGAACTTCTAAAATCAAGAACAAAAGATTGGCTCAATGAAAAATTATGAAACAAGAGGGCTTTTGTTCCTGGTATTGGAACTACCTATAGATGGATTTGATTTACTTTTGCTTGTGAGAATGCCTACCTTTGACTCGATTTGTCTTCTAGGGTTAAAATCTGCAAGAACGAGGAAGAAGCTCCAAGAACTCCTTCTCCCCACGAGATCCTCTCCTCCTTGGCCTCTTCTCCACATCAAACAAGCTTTGGCAACGAGCTAGGGTCAGCCAAGAGGGTTTAAGAGGTGTATTTATGCATGTATGGGTTCCTATTCCTACTTCTATTCTAATTGCTCTTTAATTACGAGATTTCCTAACTCCAACCTTCCTTTCTTTCTTTCCAACCTCTATTTAGGTTAGGATGGGATCTAAATTCGTGCTAAATCATAATGGGTAGGCTTAGAAATCCAATTCCAACTCTTATTGCCTCTTTTAATGCTTAAATAGTCCTTTTCTATTTAGAGATATTAAGACTCCGAATTTAGGGTATTTTCTTTTTATTTACTATTTGTAAATTCTTATTTGACCCAATAAGTTCTAGAGGATCCATTAAGCAAAGCCCATTACTCTTTCCATTTAATGGGTTTTATTTAATGCTCTTTTCATTGAATATCCCTTTAGCTAAGTTTTTAATTTATTATTTTTCTCAAAAATTCAGGTTGCTACAGCATTTCCTTCTTCTCCATGCTCCCCTTCCCTATGTAGTGTGTCTGTGGTGTCTGGGTGGCCCCAGGATGGAGCATCTCGTGGGTCTGCCTTCTTTCTGATGTCGCGACCGTGGTGCGTGTTGCGACACCAGAGGGCGCGATCTTGTCACGACGCGATGGCGATGCGGTTCGGCAGCTGGACACGATCTTGTCGTGACGTGTTTCCCTATCGCAGCAAGGTTGTTGTCGTGGTGCCCTTGCCTGTCTCAATGGTATCGCGACGGCCTAGGAGGACGGGATAGTACCTGTGTTGCCTCGGGAGTTTCCATGGTTTTTGTTGGGGTGTCGACTTGTGCCCCAGGGCTGGCTTGCCCTTGGGACCTTCAGGAGGGGAACGCAGTGGGTTACCTCTCTGTGTTCAGTGACTGAATGTCACACCTTCGTGGCCGTGTCTTGGTAGTGGTGTCAGGTGGGTCGCGTCTGTCTAATAATTGATTGACTGGAGGTCGATCGTTTATTTGTAGAGCGATTGGTTTTCCATGCTACTGGTGGTGTTCTGAGGTTCTGGCTTGTTCGTGTGTGCCTTGGTTGGTCGACGGCTCTCTTGAGGGTCCGTGCTTGCTGGGCTTGTCGTAGGTTACAAGCTAGCGATTCGGTGTTGTTCTTTTTGTGCTTTCCTTGTCTATTCGCCCAGTGCTTGGCACTTGAGGGCTTGTCCCATTCAGAGGTTGTCTCCGTTGATTGGGACCCGCATCCTTAGGAGCCTTTTGACGGACCGTTCTGGGCTACGAGCGTGCTCGAGTTGGCAGCCGAGTTGGCGGACTCTAGAGCTGAGGGGAAAACGTGGTTTGGATAGCGGCACCGAGTCATTTGTAGTGCTCTCTTGGTTGGTCTGAGATGCCAAGGACATTCGTAGTTCTTCCCAGCACAGTCCAGTCAGTCCTTTTTCTCACTACCTCGCTCTGCGTTGGTTCTGGAGCCACGTAGGGAGGTCAGGTATGAGGCCGCATCTTGGTGAGGCTACGGTTGTTGTTGTGTTGTGGTGTTTCTGTGGTGGCTCTATCTTGCTCTTACAGGGAGGTAGAGGCAGGGGCTAGGCTGGCGAGCAGAGGGAGTGGCTGGTGTGCCCCCCTCTTGGCTGCCAGTGGTGGAGGCTTGGTTGCTATTATTGTGACGGTGTTTCCTCACGACGTTTCCAAGTGTTATCCGTTGCCTATCTTGCACGAAGGTTATAGCCTGGTCGTGCCTAGTTTCCATAGGCATCGTTGGATTGGCCTTATGGGCCCGTACTTCTGGTGGTTTCCTCTTCGGTGTCCTCTCGGTTCTGTAGTCTCGTTCTTCGGTGCTAGTCCATGGTGGCATCGATGTGTGTGGCTTCCCGACCTCGCAGTGTGTCCGGGGTTCGGGTCGGTTCTGCTTGTGGGCCTTGACCTTGTGGAGGTCTGAGGTGGCCATGCTTGTGGTGAGACATCCTTCTCACGTGGTTGCTTGGTGGTCTCCGTAAGACCTCTATCTCGACAGGCGTGTCGAAACTTGTTTCTGTGTTGTGCCTGACTCCGTTGGTTTCTGTGGGAGTCGTGTGTGTGTCACGACCTTGATTGGTAGTCGTGGCATTGCATTGTTCTGTTCCGCTACTTAGTAGTACCCTACTGTTGGTATTCCTCGCTTTACAACTTTTTGTTGTAGTTTCCTGTTTTCAGAGTTCCTGCTACTTTGGCTGGTGAGGTACTGGTAATCCCTACTGGGCCTTGTTTCGTGGCTAACTCCCCCTACTTCCTTCAGCTAGGGGCTCATCGTTGCTGGAGCTCGGTGTCGGACGGGTTGCGGAAGCGGCCTTGGCGTCGTGTCCTATCAGCAGTAGTGAGAGCGAGTGTTGTGAGCTCTTACGCCTGACTGAGTCGAGAGTTGTGCTTTGCAAGTTCTCGGGGTATGCCCCTTAAGGACTGCACCTTTCTTCTTGTACCTGTGCTGTAACTTGGGACATGTTGTACAACCGTATATCTTGTTATAGTTATTTGAATTCAGTGCATATCACACAAGACTATTCTTCTAACCCTTCCGGATCATCGGATCCGTCGGTGGCAATGCGAACTTTGAGGTCCCTAGTAGGGTCTGGGAGGTCGGGTTGTTATAGTTGGTATCAGAGCATGGGTCTATGAAGAATTGTAATGAGTTAATAACTATAGTTGTCCCAAAGAAAGGTACTAGTACACTGCTGACACCATCCGGCTAGTGTTAGGCTTGTGCTTCCAATTGTTTTGTAGGTGTGCGGCTTCCCTGCAAGGTTCGTGTGCGTGCTGCAAGAGGGTTGCAGCTATTGCTATGTCGCATGCATGGAGAGTGTGGTCGCTCGGTCTGTTTGTGCCGTGGTGGCATGATTGGCAGTGGACTCACTGGCAGTGGTCTTCCCCGTGTGGAGGATGGTTGCAGGCAAGTCTAGGCACAGTGCTTTTGGTCGTCTTCATCGCATTTGGGTGTGTGTGTGTCTTGAAGGCTGAGAGAGCCTGCGTGTGGTGTGGCCTTCATTGGTGCAGAGTTGTTGTCTGTTGAACTGATCAAGGTGTCCCTGCCTTGCTACCTGTTCCCCTATTGTTGGGGTGTGTGCTATGTTGGTTGTGTGTGTGGTCTCCTATCTGTGTGCTGTTGTGCGCTGTGCTCTTCTCAGTTGGCGTTGTTGCTCGGACTAAGCAGATGTTCTGTGTGCCGTGTTGCATCGCTGGTTGAGCACTGTGACACTTGTCTGTGGTTGTTGTCGGCCTTGTGTTGGCTGGTTGTGAGCTCTGGTGAGGTGCTCTTGGAGTCTTTCCCTGTTGGTTCTGGCGGAAGTGAGATTTTCCCCAGAACTGTGTTGCACTCGTTTCTGGTTGCTATTGCGTTGCCCTCTGGGTTGAGGTGCATATCTTGGTTGCCCTGTGATATGGTGAGGTTTCCCAGAATTTTTTGTTTTTGTCTTGGTGAGGGTTTCTCCCAAGACTATTTCGTGCTCGTTTCTGCTGTTGTTGTGCTACCTCAGGGTCTGAGGTATGCTGTTGTTTTGGCTGGTGCATTCTGGTGGGTTTTCCCAGAACTGTGCCTTGGTGGTTCTAGTGGAGGTTCTCCCAAGACCGACTTGCATTGCTTCTGCTTGCTACAGTGTTCTCTCTGAATGTCAATATTGTTTGGTTGTTTGGGTTGTGCATTCTGATGAAGATGCTTCCCAGGATCACCCTTTGTCGTTTCTGGCGGAGGTTCTTCCCAGGAGTGTTCTGTGTTCATTTCGGGCCACCGTTGAGTTGCCCCTGTGGCTTGAAGTGTGTCGTTTGGTTTGGTTGTTTGTTTTGGTGAAGTTCTTCTAGGATGACTTTCTATCGTTCATAGTGGAGGTCCTTCCTAGGGTTGCTTCGTGTTGTTTTGGTTGTCGTTGGTCTCTCTCTTTGTAGAGATGAGCTATCATTGTTGTTGGTTGGACTGTCTGTGTTACAGTCTGCCAGGGCGTTTCCAATCAAGGTGCGGTGCCCTTGGCTATGCGTCTGGCTGTTGCGTTGGCCAGCTTGTCTCGTTGTTCGTTTCCAAGTTTCTCGATTGCGCTAGTGAAACTTCGTGTGTCCCCGTGGTTCGGGTGTTGTGCTTTGTTTCTCAGTGTCAATGTGCTCTTAGAAATGGTGGTCTGGTCAGTGTAGTCAGTGTCTGGCTGGTTGTGCTTCTTGTGGAAGTGCTAGTCTTGCATTGTGGTTTTATCTCTCTCATATATGGAAGAGACTCGTTGCGTGTCTCCTTCCTTTGCTTTTTGTGGGTTGCTCGGTATGGCGATGCTCCACTGTGGTGTTGTGTTGCCAGGGTGTGCATCGTTGCAACCCTCTATTGGAGTCATCTCCCCTTGAGTGGTTTTTGGGTTGCATTGGTTGCTCCCCTCGTGCTGTCGTTTCTGTGTGGCACCGTGGGTCGATGGACCTGTTCGTGCCATTTGTCATTGAGATTGTTTCTTGCTACCTACCTGAACAATTTGGGGCATTGGGTCTCTGTTGGTTTCGTTCGAGGTAGTATCATTTTTTATTGGGATGCTTGCGTGACCATTGTCACGTTGTGCATTTGTTTTTCGTGGTAAGCCTTGCTCGTGCAACCGTTATTTCGGTGTGTTCTCAATTGTGCCTCAGTTTGTGCCTTGGAGGCTTTTTCGTGTCATCGTTTTGGTGTTTGACCTCCCTATCAGTTGCAATAGAGGTGGTGCTTCTTGCTCTTGCGCACCAGGGAGTGGCTGTGGTTTTTGCTCCCCGTGCGGCCTCTTGAAGTTGTTGGCTTTCTATGTGCTTCTATTGTGGGTCTCTGGTGGAGAGTCCCCTTCGGTGGGCCCTATGTTGTCTCGGGAAGTTGGTGCGGTTGTGTGTGTTGCACCTTGAGCATTTTTCGATGCTTTGTGTTTTTATGGCTCAAGGGTCACAGCTGACTTGGCCTGTTGTGCTCTTTCAGGCTTGCAGTTCTTTGCGTGTGGCTTTTTGGCTGGTCTCTGGTGAAGAGTCCTTCCTGTTAGCTGGTGTTGTTTCAGCCGCTGGTGCACTTGTGTTGCACTTTGCTTAGTTTTGGTGCTTGTGGTAGCACCGTGTGCTCGTGTTCGAGTATTTCAATTTTGTGCTGTCTGGAGCCTTGGTACAATCTGTTGTACCTTGGGTGGCTCTTGATGCTTGTGATAGCACCATGTGTTGTGTGGTGTGCCCTGATCATGAGCTTTGTGTGTCATTTCACGATTTCACTCGGTGTTGGAGGCGTTGAGCTTTCCGCCTCTGGGACACTTGGTGATGTCCTGTGCCTTGTGGTTGTAACGTTACCACTGTGGGGTGGCTGCTTTGCCTTGTCTAGGTAGCCCTATCGGTGGTACGCCAGGGTTTGGTCGTAGCATGTGTCTGAGCTTTCCCTCTCGCTTTGGGAGCGAGTGTGTTCAGTTGTGGTACCCTGCTTCGGTCTGGATCCCTCTGAGGTTGACGTGTTATCCTCGACCACTGCGGTTGTTTTGGTTCCTATGTGGTTGTGTGTCTTTTTGGTGGTTGGCATGTTGGTACCTGCGTTGAGCCCTGTGTGTGCGAAGCAGGTGTGCTGCCAACTCCTCATTGGTTCTCCGTTGTGTGTGGTGTTGGTGAGTCTGGAAGCCGATGGTGGAGTCTCCTGTCAGTTTGTTTGGTGACAGTGAGGCCTACTGGCTCGCTAGTACTCGACCATATGGTTTGTCGATGTTGTGAGGTGTCTGGTTTCGGCTTAACCTCAGACATCTTTCGTGCTTCCATCACGATATGTCGGGTTGTGAAGCGTGCAGTTTCCCAATATTATGGCTCCGCGTGCGTTTGGTGTCCTTGTCGGACCACGAGGAAGGTCTGGGTGAGACCTAGTGGTGATAGTGGATGCAATTTAACATCTTTAGGTTTCCCCGCGTACGTTTAGTGTCCTTGTCGCACCACGAGGAGGGTCTTGGTGAGACCTAGTGGTGACAGTGGACGTAATTCCGTGTGTTGAGGATTCCCAGCGAGCGTAATGTTGCTCTAGTTCTTATCGCTCACGTGGTTTCTCGATTGGGCTGGTGACTGATGCTAGCTACTGCTAGTAGCGTGAGGTTGTTCCCCTTAGTGTTGTGCTTGACTCTTAGGCATTTTTCTGTGTTGTTGTCGGCAACTGTGTACTCTGTTAGGTTTCGCTGGCGATAGAGTGAGTTGCTGACCGACGATTCTCGTGATGCTGTCGGCAACTACATCCTCGGTCAGGTTTTGCTGGTGACAGAGTGGGTTGCTGATCGGTCAGTCCCAAGAGCGGGGTCTGTTGGTGGTTGTAGTTGCGCAGTTTTCAGTTGACATTTTTTGGTTGTTCAAGTCAGTTTTTGCATTTCTCAGCACTGTGGGGTTGTCATTCCATTTAGGCACCCCACGTGTGGCTGGAGTAAGCCATTGGTTTTCGGTTTTGTAGTCTAGGTGCGTTTGGAGCGTGTTGTGAGCCGTTGGGTTTTCGGTTGTATGCTCCCCATGTGTTTGGAGCGCGTTGTGTGAGCCGTTGGTTTTCTGGCTTTGTCTGCACTGTGCATGTTTGGCGGTGTGGTTGTTGCCATGAGGAGGTCGTGGTGAGACTTAGTGGATCTTCGCACCCACATTTTGTGTGCTCCGTGCGCAATTGGTGGTGCGGTTGTTGCCATGAGGAGGCCGTGGTGAGACTTAGTGGCTTCTCCACCCCTACGCTCGTGCTGGTTCACGTGTTATGTTTTGTCCCTCGGAATCCCTTAGGGCTTGCCCCAATTTCTAGGATGAAATTGTTTTAAGGGGGGTAGAATGTAAGACCCGACGTCCCGACTTTCCGTCTGCTGTCTTGGATGACTAGAGACTAACATGTTTGGGCTGGGCGACGTGTTAGTGTCGCATCGTGGGTGTTCGATGCGACAGTCATCCTTGCCGCGACGAGCTTGTACGTCACATTCTTGTCGCGCCTTGCTTCTCTATCGCATCTTCGTGTCGCGCCCGGTCAATGGGTCGCGACAGTGTTATGTGCCTTTTGTCGTCTGACACCTGTCAGGGTGGCAGGTGTGTCAGTACGACTTGTCGTGTTGTCGCGACGTCCATGGGGGACGCATTCTTGTCGTAGTGCATTGACCCGTCGCGTTAAGGTTGTTAACGCGACGCATCTCCCCATCATGTCTTGGGTGCCGAAGGCTTAAGGCCTTGGTCGGCAACCCCTTCTCCCTTTTCCTCCTTCCCCCCTCTTCTCCTCCCCCTCCGGCGGTGATCTGCCTCCCTCTCTTCCCTTTGTGTGTTTCAGGCGAGGAGGAGGGTCGTGCTCGTGTTCCCAGCGTCGTTAAGCTTGGGTGGAGGGAGGAGGAGGTGGCCAATTCGACTTAAGGGGCCTCCAATGGGTTCGTTTCATCTTGGAAGGTAGGATTAATTGTACCCATCTCAATCCAGGTGGATTGGGAGCCCCTCGTGGTTTGTAGATAGCATTTCCTACTTCTCCATGCTGCCCTCCCTCGTGTGGTTGTTTGTGTGTGTGGGTGGCCCTGGGATGAAGCATGCTGCGAGTCTGCCGTCTTTCTGGTGTCACGACTGCGGTGCGCGTCGCAACACTAGAGGGCACAATCTTGTCTCGACACGTTGGCCCGACATGATGGCGTTGCGGTTTGGCGGTCGGACACGATCTTGTCACGGCGCCTTTCCCTATCACGACAGGGTTGTTATCACGGTGCCCCTGCCTGTCGCGATGGTATCGCGATGGCCTAGGAGGACGTGACAGTACCTGTGTTGCCTCGGGTGTTTCCGTGGTTTTGGTTGGGGTGTCGGCTTGTCCCCCAAGGTTGGCTTGCCCTTGGGACCTTCTGGAGGGGAACGCGGTAGGTTACCTCACTGCATTCAGTGAGTGAAGGTGACACCTTCGTGGCCGTGTCTTTGAAGTGGTGCCAGGAGGGTCACGTCTGTCTAATAATTGATTGACTAACGGTCAATCGATTATTAGCAGAGCGATGGGTTTTCCATACTACTGGTGGTGTTCCGAGGTTCTAGCTTGTTTGTGTGTGCCTTGGTTGGACGACGACCCTTTTGAGGTTCCATGCGTGCCTCGTGCTTGCTGGGCTTATCGTGGGTTACAAGCCAGTGATTTGGCATGGTTCTTGTTTTTCTTGCCCCGCCTATTCCCCCGATGCTTGGCACTTGAGGGCTTGTCTCGTTTAGAGGTTGTCTCCATTGCCTGAGACCCCGATCATTGGGAGGCTTTTCAGTGAGCATTCTGAGCTACGAGCGTGCTCGAGTTGGCAGACTCTGGAGCTGAGGGGAAAATGAGATTTGGACAGTAGTGTCGAGTCATTTGTAGAGCTCTCTTGGTTGGTCTTGGACGCCGAGGATGTTCAGAGTTCTTCCTAGCGTAGGCTAGTTAGTCCTTTTTCTCACTGCCTTGCTCTACGTTGGTTTCGGAGCTACATAGCGAGGTCAGGCGTGAGGCTACAACTTGGCTAGGCTGCGGTTGTTGCTGTGTTGTGGTGTTTCTGTGGTGGCTCTATCTCGCTCTTCCGGGGAGGTGGATGCAGGAGCCAGGTTGGCGAGCAGAGGGAGTAGCTGGTGTGTCCTCCTCCTGGCTGCCAGTGGCGGTGGCTTGATTGTTGTCATTGTGACGACGTTTCCTCACGATGTTTCCAAGTGTTATCCATTTCCCAAGCTTGCGTGGTGGTTATAGCCTGGTCGTGCCCATTTTATATAGGCATCGTTGGTTTGGCCTTGTGGGACCATGCTTCTGGTGGTTTCCTCTTCAGTATCCTCTCAGTTCCATAGTCTCGTTACTCGGTGCCAGTCCATGGTGGCATCGCCGTTTGTGGCTTCCCGACCTCGCGTTGTGTCCACGGTCTGGGGTGGTTCTGCTTGTGGGCCCTCGACCTTGTGAAGGTCTGAGGTGGTTGTTCTTGTAGTGAGACATCCTTTTAACGTGGTTGCTCGATAGTCTCCATGAGACCCCTATCCCGATAGGCATGCCATGACTTGTTTCCGTGTTGTGCCTAACTCTGTTGGTTTCTACTGGAGTCGTGTCTATGTCACAACCTTGGTTGGTGATCGTGGCATTGTATTGTTCTGTTCCGCTGCTTAGTAGTACCCTGCTGTAGTTTGTCCTCGCTTTATAGCTTTCTAGTGTAGTTTTCTATTTTCGGAGTTCCTACTGCTCTGGACGGCGAGGGACTGGTAATTCCTACTGGGCCTTGTCCACGAGGCTCACTCCCCCTACTTCCTTCAGGTAGGGGCTCGTCGTCGCGGGAGCTCGATGTCAGACGGGTTGCGGAGGCGGCCTTGGCGTCGTGTGCTACCAGTAGCAGTGAGGGCGAGTTTTGTGAGCTCTTATACCTGAGTGATTCGAGAGTTGTGCTTTGCAAGTTCTCAGGGTATGCCCCTTCAGGTCTGCACCTTTCTTCTTGTCTCTGTCCTTTTACTTTGGACACATTGTACGACCGTATATCTTGTTATAGTTATTTGAATTCAGTACATATCTCACTAGACTATTCTTCTAACCCTTCAGGGTCTTTGGATCTGTGGGTGGCGATGCGAACTTCGGGGTCCCTTGCGGGGTCCGAGAGGTTGGGTTGTTATAGAAATTCTCCCTATCCCATCCATAAATAGCATGATATCTAAATAATCCAACCTTATAGTGCAAGAGAAAAATGAAAAACATTTCCCACATTAAAAATGCAAAAGCCAAGTTATAACCTAAGATTTCCTGCCCAAAGAAGATAAAACTAAAATTAAACCCTACCAAGTAGTGTCGTCGACGAAAGTGTAGTCTATTAATAATGAAACTGCTATCGCAATGCCACTAACCAGCTCTCTGCCTACCTACAACCAACTAAGGAAGTGGGCTAAGTAATGCTCAGTGAGCATCATTGCAAAGAACTCTAAATATAACATCTAAACCCAAGGGTAATATTCTACCAAACTAAAAGGCATAAAAGATGTACCCATAAAAGCCACAGTCTAAACTAGACTCAAGAATTGGGATAGGAATAGGGAAAGACACCCATGCCCAATCTGCAGACACAATATCCCAAGTGCCAAAATAGGAGATGAGATTCTGATTCTCAAAGTCCAAAGTCCAAATCCGAAAGCAAAGTAAACCTCACAAGGTGTCAAACACCAACTGTACAACCACTAAGGAGGGCCACCACTCAAAGGTCCAAAGGGTTAGCCGAGGGGTTCACTAACTCTCCCCTCCAACCTACGTCGCATGTCTGCCCTAAGAGGACACGGGACTCCCCATAGGTGAGGTGACCCAAATAGCTAGTTAAGGTCTCACAAGTCCCTAAACTTCGAGATTCGTGCCCTAACCACATGTGCGCACAAGTGGACACCACCACTGCTCTAGGTCTAATTCCCCTCGCCTTGACTCAGGCACATGAGGATGCTCCAAGCTAGACTGCAACTAGATTAAAGGAAGAGCATCCAACTGCAAAATCCATCATGCCCAAGGGTACCGCAAAGGGTCTAAAAGCTAGTGGTGCACAACCTACTGGTCTAGACTTCACATAGTCACTAGACTCCATCAAAACCATTGGAGAACATGCACAAACCCACCACCGAGAAAATGAAGGATGGTCGGATGGCTGGCGATCTGATGGCCAACATAGTGCAAACGTGGCACATCGTGGTGACACCTCATTAAGGTGTCATCCAGAGACACCGCAACACTAGATAGTGAGCCAGAACCTCTTGTTCTATTCAGCTAGCCCAGCGGAACCCTAATCCCAAGGATAATTAACAAGGTAAATATATTTACTACTACTAACAAAATCCAAACTCTAAGTCATTAATCACCTGTTAATGGAAACAAAACTATATAGATCCAATGAGAATCCACCCCTGACTAACATGATCAAGTCCAGAAGGGTTAAACTCAAGTAAGAACACTTAGATCTCCTAATTTATAAGGCCTAAAATCACCAATTTAAACCCACCTAATCCTTCTTATCATAGGAACACCATATCCTAATTTGAATCACATGCATGCACTAACCTATGCAAACTAAAATAATCATCACAACACTATCAAAACCCCTCTCTAGATGACCTGAACAAGGCATCCAGATGCAATTGTTCACAAATCACGAAATCATCAAGGCTAAACTTACTGATCACATAGTCCTACCAGTAGACAAGCTTCAGACCAAAAATTATGCAATCAAGTGAGTCCATAACTCAAATGTTCAGCCAGTTCACTGACATCACAAATGGACTGGCTAGTCTGGGGAAAGTCTATGAAATGGGAGATATGGTAAGAAAGATACTTAGATCCTTACCGTCCTCATGGACTCCAAAAGTCACAGCAATAGAAGAAGCTAATGATCTGAAGAGAATGTCTGTAGAAAAGCTCATTGGGTCCCTCATGGCCCATGAAATCAATATGGAAAGGCTAGGAGAGTCCTCTAGCAGAAAGAAGCACTCCAACGCCTTAAAAGCTGAAGAAGATTCACCAGAAGCAAGCTCAGCTGAAAGCGAAAGTAATGCAGACAACGAAAATGAGGAAGCTATGTTATCCAGAAGGTTACAGCGAATCTTGGCTAAAAAGAAGAAATCTCAATCTGGTAGAAAGTATTTCAAAAGGAATAAGGATTTCAAGAAACCAGATGGAAAAGAAGTGAAGAAAGGAGAACCCATTTGCTACGAATGTAAGAAGCCAGGACACATTAAGACTGAGTGTCCTAAGTTAAAGAAGTCAGAGTTCAGGAAGAAGGACAGTTTCAAGAAGTTTAGAAAGTTCAAAAAGAAAGCAATGGCAGCAGCATGGGAAAACAGCAGCGACTCAGATAGTGAGTCGAGCTCCTGCAGTGATGAAGAAAAAGCCCACTTGGCTTTCATGGCAAAAACTGAAGAAAAGGTAACTTCTGACTCATCTTTTGATTCATGCAATGGTTCAAACTCTGATAGTTTAGAAGAGGCTTTCAATGAACTTTATGAAAAATATAAAGAAGTAACTAAACTATTAAAAGTAAGTAAGAAAAACATAGTCTGTATAGAAAATACAAACTCAGATCTAAAATCAGAAAATGAACAATTAGAAAGTCAAATAATTGAACTTAAACGAAGAAATGAACTGTTATGTGAAGACCTAAAAGTTAAAAATGAACAAATAACTAAACTAGAAAAACAGGAAAGTATTGATGAATTAAGGAAAGAAATTGAAAACTTAAATGAAGAAAATGATAAACTATCAAGCACACTAGAAAATTTTACTAATGGTAAAAACTCTCTAATATTAAAAGGTGCTAGGAGATCAGGTAAGAAGAAAAATGGGTTAGGATATACACCCCCAGATAATGAAGAAACCAAGGTCTATCCTAAAACATATCCAACACCAAAATTTGTACCCGAGCAAGATATAGCATACAAAGTTGATTTTAAATTCATAGAAAAAGTGACCAAGTTATCCTGCTGTAGTCACTGCAATAAGTTAGGACATATTATAACTACATGCCCAACAAGACATAAAAAATAGATATTAAAAGATAAAGTTAATGATACTAACCAATCAGGACCCAAAAGAATTTGGGTACCTAAAGCTTGATGTTTTATTTCAGGATAACCCTCGAGCATCCAAATGGTATTTGGATAGTGGGTGCTCAAGACATATGTCAGGAAACCAGAAGTTGTTCTCTCATCTCCAAGCTGAAGATGGAACAGTTACCTATGGAGATAATGGGAAAGGAATCGTAATAGGCAGTGGCTCTGTGAAAAATAAAGGAAAAACAGTCATAGAAGATGTGCTACTAGTCAAGGGATTGAAGCACAATCTCATCAGCATTAGCCAGCTATGCGACAGAGGCCATCAGATCAAGTTTCAAGAGTCAAAGTGCAGTATACTGAAGGATGGAACAGTCATCTTTGAAGCTAATAGAGAAAAGAATTTGTATGTGCTCTATCTTGAAGAACTCAAGGTTCAAAATGTTTGCCTGGCAGCAAATAAAAATAAATCCACAGAATTATGGCACAGACGACTTGGACACTGCAGCATAGATGGCATGAGCAAATTTCTAAAGAAGAATCTTGTGCAAGGTCTACCTAAGGTCAGTACAAAGTTGGAAAGTGTATGTAAACCTTGTGCTAAGGGTAAGCACACCAAGGTCTCCTTCAAGTCAAAGACGGTGGTGACTACCTCAAAACCCTTGGAGCTCCTTCATATGGATCTATTTGGGCCAATGAGGACTACCAGTCTTAGAGGAAAGAATTTTGGATTTGTCATAGTTGATGACTACTCAAGATTTACATGGGTATCATTCCTAGAGCATAAAGATGATACCTTTGAAAGTTTCGTCAGCTTCAGTAAGAAAGTTCAGAAAGATCAGAAGTTCAGCATTGTGTCTATCAGATCAGATCATGGTGGTGAATTTCAAAATGAGAAATTTTCTAGATTTTGTGATGATCAGGAATTGAGCACAATTTCTCAGCACCAAGGACACCTCAACAGAATGGCATCGCTGAGAGGAAGAACAGAACCCTATTGGACATGGCAAGAGCTATGCTCTCAGAATATGATCTGCCTAGATACTTTTGGGCTGAAGCAGTCAATACAGCAAGCTATATTATCAACCGTGTAATGATCAGGCCAATCCTGAAGAAGACTGCATATGAACTATTCAAAGGGAAGAAGCCTCAGATCAACCACTTCAGAACCTTTGGGTGCCCTTGCTTCATTCACAACAATGGAAAAAGGGACATCGGTAAGTTGGATGCCAAATCAGATGAAGGCATCTTCATGGGGTATACGTCTAAACCTAAAGGCTATAGAGTATTTAATAAACGTACCTTGTTGATTGAACAATCTGTGCACATTATTTTTGATGAAACTAACCCTTCCTTGAGAAAGGAAGTAGATAGTGACGATGATGATGCAGAAGAACTATCAAGAAACTAAAAGATGCATCAATTGAGGACAAGGATGATCCACCTCTGGAAGAATTACAACAAGAAGAAGTTACTCATGAAAACCTTCCAAAGGAGTGGAGATACAAGAAAGATCACCCACTTGAAAATATCATTGGTGATCCATCCATTGGGTAGAACAAGAGGTAATGTTATTCCTTGTGATTATTTAGCCTTTGTTTCTCAGATAGAGCCTAGGACAGTCAATGAAGCTCTCTCTGATGAATCTTGGATAGTAGCCATGCAAGATGAATTAAATCAATTCAAGAGAAACCAAGTATGGTCCCTTGTTCCTAGACCATCAGACCATCCAGTCATTGGCACCAAATGGGTGTTCAGAAATAAACTGGATGAAACTGGTGCAATCTTAAGAAACAAGGCCAGGTTGGTAGCTCAAGGCTGTTCTCAAGAGGAAGGCATAGATTTCGATGAAACCTATGCACCTGTAGCTAGACTTAAGGCCATTAGAATATTACTTGCATATGCATCTGCTTTGAACTTAACACTATTTCAAATGGATGTTAAATCCGCTTTCTTAAATGGTTTCATAAAAGAGGAAGTTTATGTGGAACAACCTCCGGGCTTTGATGACACAGAATTTCTTAATCATGTTTTCAAACTTCACAAGGCATTATATGGTTTAAAGCAAGCACCTAGAGCCTGGTATGAAAGGCTTAGCTCTTTCCTTCTAAATCATGGTTTCAGCAGAGGTCAGGTAGATAGTACACCTTTTATAAAGTCAAAAGTCAAACACATCCTATTGGTTCAAATCTATGTAGATGATATCATTTTTGGTTCTACTGATGAGTCTCTTTGCAAGTATTTTGAAAAGTTAATGCAGGGAGAATTTGAAATAAGTATGATGGGAGAACTCAACTATTTCCTTGGACTTCAAATCAAACAAGGAAAGGAAGGAACTCACATCAGTCAAGCTAAGTACACAAAAGAACTATTGAAGAAATTCGGATTCGAAAATACCAAGCCACTATCGACACCAATGAGTACATCAACAAGAATGGATAATGACAAAGATGGTAAGAAAGTAGATCAAAAGATCTACAGAGGTATGATAGGTTCACTCCTTTATTTAATAGCTAGTAGACCTGATATTCTATTTATTGTATGTATGTGTGCTCGATATCAGGCAGATCCTAAAGAATCACATTTAATTTCTGTGAAAAGAATATTTAGATATCTAGCAGGATCTCATAACTTAGGTCTATGGTATCCAAAACAATGTGAAATTAGCCTAGTAGGTTACTCTGATGCTGACTATGCTGGATGTAAATTAGATAGAAAGAGCACCAGTGGTTGTTGCCAGCTCCTTGCAGGGTGTTTGATATCTTGGTCCTCAAAGAAAAAAAATTCAGTAGCACTCTCTACAGCTGAAGCTGAGTACGTGGCTGCTGGAAGTTGCTGCACACAACTCTTATGGATAAAGCAACAGCTTGAAGACTTTGGATTAAATATCAAATCGATCCCGTTGCTATGTGACAACACCAGTGCCATTAATCTCACCAAGAATCCAGTTCAGCACTCAAGGACCAAACATATTGAGGTTAGATATCATTTTATTCGTGATCATGTTGCAAATGGAAATATTGAAATATCTTTTATTGATACAAATGGCCAATTAGCAGACATTTTCACAAAAGCCTTACCTGAAGAGAGATTTACATCTCTTAGAAGGGAATTAGGCATGTGCAATTTGTGATAAAAATTTGCTTACAAGTGGCACATTAAATTCTTAGAATTAAAGTAATTTTTCCCTCCTTGGCGATAAGCAAGAGAAATTCAAATTGTATTGTAGTAAACTCTCTCTCATTGAAGTCCAGTTGAATAGTCAAAACCTCTTGTCGTTTTCTCCGCCGCTTGGCGCCTCACTTTCCACGTAGCATTAATTTATTCATAAAATCGATGACAGAACGATTCGTGCCTCATCGTCTACCTTTTTCCCCTCTTTTATCCTGCCGCTCGAGCCGATGCCCTAACAACACCATCTCAATCCTCTGCAAATTTGAATCTTCCTCCTACTTCCCGCAAAATTTCTTGAGGATTCTTTCTCCTCACCTTCCGTCTCCACCCTCCGTTGTCTTTCCCACCTGAATCTATGGCCGCTCCTATCATCGCCGGCAGTTTGGGTGGCTACAGCGCCGAGTTCCTCACTCCTGAGGAGCAGGAGAGGTTTACCTTTGTGAAGATGAAGCTCTGTGGCAACAAAGAAGTAGATGTAGCTAATCTGCGGAAAAGTGGAATGAGCAGCATAGTAGATTTGATCAATCAGATGCAGTGGACAGAAATTTCCACCTTTTCAGAGGTCAGTTATCCGGACTTGGTAAAAGCCTTTTTTGTGTGTATGAGAACAGAGGAAGATGGGTCTCTAGTTTCTTCAGTAAAGGGAACATTGATTAGAATAGACCCTGAGTTGCTGAAAGTTTTGTTCAATGTAAAAACTTCCGGATTTAGTGGGGTTCACTCTGAGGATGCCCAAGTGAAAGGTCTGGGAATTATCGGGCCAGGATTCAAGCTGAGAGACGGCAAGATCGACATAAATCAACTATCCGCCTTCATTCGTCTTCTCCATTTTATTGTCTGTCAAATCTTAGTTCCCAGAAGTGCAACGTTTTCATCTTGCACAAAGGCCGATTCGGACATGATGTACTGGGCCATTCAGAATAAGGAGATAAATATGGCCGCAGTGATAATGGAAAGAATGAAGTTTGCAAGAGATCAGATTTGGGACACCAAGAGTAAGTTAAATGTGTCCCTGCCTTATGCCCACCTACTCACCAAGATCTTCAAACACTTCGGTGTTGATCTCTCTGGGGCAGTTGTAGAGAAAATGGGCCAAGCAATCAGGTCCAGGAACCTGAAGAAGAGTGGCTTCTCTGTGGAAAATGGTGTCTGGTTCAAGGCTTCAGTGGCCGAAGGCGAGGCCATCATTATCGACACCTCAGTTGTTCATCCGGAGATGGGATCAGCAAATATGGCTCCAGAATTGCCAGTGGAGTCAATTTTAGCTCCAGCAGTTGAAGCAGCAGAATCTTCAGGACCCTCCATTGCAGAAGTTCAGTCTGAAAGTGCAGTAGAAGAAGAAAGGGCGTCTGTAGAAGCTTCAGGATTTCCAGAAGAACCAGTTCAAACCTTTGCAGAAAGGCGAATTGAGGATCTCCTCCCAGAGGACATTATTCCTGTTGAGGACCCACATCCCTCAATTGTAGTTGCATCGATTCTGGCAGACATCATAGATTCCATTCCTCTTATTTCCAGTGCTCCAGAAACAAGTAGCAGTATTGCCAAAGAGACTGTGGCATCAGGCCACATTGATGAACAAATGGAAGATGTTCCAGTCGAGGTAGAGCACCAAGCTGCCCAAGGTGACTCTGTGCTGGAATCTGCTCCCAGTCAGGGGGAGCAAGTATCAGATGAAGAAAATGCTCCTATTGAGGGGGAGCTATCAAAAGAAGGTCCTGAAGATGCAACTCCAGATGTTGATAAGGTTGAAGAGCATACAGATTTTTCAAATTTGGATGACAGAGAAGGGGCGACTGCAAGCTCTTCGAGCTCAGATGATGATCTCCCTCCTCCAGAAAATAAAAGTAAGAAGAAAGGAAAAGAGGTTGCCTCTGGAGTTCCTCTCCTGGCTGATTCTCCATTTTAGAGGCAGGCTAAAAAGAAAATTGTCATACACTTGAAGCCAGTAATTGAAAGGCTGAATGTTCAAGGTGAACTACTATGTTCTCTCCAGTCAGATGTCAACTCTATATTTCTGAGTCAAGCTTCGGCTAACAAAGAGTTGGCCCAAATCAGGAATGCTATGAAATGGTTCAACCAGGAAATGAGCAGCATGAAAGGCATGCTCTCAGATATTATCAAGGCAGTTGGAGCTCACGCTCCTCCTCCTCAAGAAGCAGCAGCTTCACCAGAAGCAGCACCAGGAGCAACAGCAGCATCAGAAGAGGTAGGGCCAGCTGATCAGGATGTAGGGCCAACAGGGCCAGCTGTTCAGGATGCAGGGCCAACAGGGCCATCTGAGCAAGAATCCAGACCATTGGAGAGTGAGTCTGTGTAGATAGAGGCAGAAGAGATCTTGGCACCCAAGCCCCCAGCTCCCTCTTCCCCCTCTCACACACCTATTCCTCCAACTCCACCATCAGCTCCTACAGCACCTCCTGCTCCTCAAACATTCAAGAAGCCTCAATCTAGACCAATTTCATCTCCTACCCCATTTCAGTCCACCATTCCTTCTCCTTCTCCTACATTTGAGGCCCCTCCTAGATCCTCAGCTGGAGCATCATCATCCTCCTCCTCCGGTCCCTCCCTTGGACCCACTGATGATCTTCACACTACTTCACATTCTTTTCTTCATCCTACTCCTCCACCATCTTTCATCACTATCATACCTGAACATGCTCAACTCAGTCTCCCTTTATTGAAAAGATTAAGGATGAATTTGAGGAAGGGATCCTCAGGTTGTGTGTTGAAAGTGGGAGACCATATACACAGGGCAGATCCTTCTATTCCTGCCTCCAAGAAGAGGAAACTTACTTCTACCTCTTCCTCTTCCTCTGAACCCAAATACCCTCCTTTGTGGTTTTCTCTCACAGTGGACAACCAACATAACCCACTGTATAGGGAATACCTTTCTAAATTGCTTATGCCACCATCATCAACCTTCCTTTTCAAAACCTTACAGATCATCTGCACACCATTTTCCCTTATACTTCTCTTTCAAAAACCGAAAAATCCAAAATTTTCTCTCTTGCTCACTCCAAATCTGAAGAGCAGTGGGGCAAAGGTCACAAGGATCTTCTCAAGAAGTTCACTCTTGCCAAATCTGCCAGATTTCCTCCAAGGGACCACTCCTTGACTCTCTTTGAGTGGTTCAGGATGTACCACCAAGAACTCTGGGCACCCTTCATTCAATCGGAAATAAAGATGATCAGGCATTTCATGCTCTTCAACAACTACAGATATATTCATAAACTTCCAGAAGTTCAGCTCTGTCAGTTCAGGAAGGCCATTTCAGCTTTGTCTCCAGTTCTAGCTCACTCTTCAGATAATCAGGTAGATTTTGCTACACTTCAAATACCTGAGGAGATAGCCCTGCCTCAAATTCACTTTCTAGTTATGGAATCCTCTGTAGGATCCATCATCTTTGAGCGTTATGCCAGGGTTTTGGGCAGAATTAAAGTGCAGAAAGGATACCTGGTTTCCTTTTCTAGATTCCTATTCAGGGAATATCACCAGGGCCATGTCAAGGCCGAAGTTCTCTCCCCTATCTTGTCTGAATGTGAAAGGCTCACATCCTCTGATTGGTCCAAGTTCTACCCCCTGTCAGCTCAGCAGTTGTCAGCACTCAATGAAGCTCAGGCCAGGGAAGGCAAACCAGCTATTTCTCCCGCCACTTTCCTAGATATGAACTCCATCAATCTTGTTGATGACCCCTTCAAGGTCTGGGAAGAAAGATACAAAGTGTATGTGGCTTTGCACCAAGCTCTCAGAGCTAACCACAATCACTACCCTATCACCATGGACCAGTTCCTCTCCTGTGCCAGCTTTGGCACTTCTCGGTTTCTTATGATGAACATGGACAAAGATGCCTATGCTGATCTTCTCTATAGGCATTTAGATCTTCATCTCAAACGGATGGCTCCCACCATGGGACCATCTTACTCTGTGTCTTTTGGAGCTTTTAAAAATCTTTTTGAAGAGCAGGAAGTTCAGGCATGGGAAACCATCTCCCATTTTGCCTCTCTGTTGTCTCCTGCCTTCTATTTACCTGTACCTCCGCAATAAATGCAATGACCCTCTGTGTATTCTCTCTTTCTCTTTCTCTCTTCTTTCTTTGTCAAAGTTTATCTTTTTGCTTAATGACAAAAAGGGGGAGAAAAGTACAAAAAAATCAGATTTTTTTTTCCATGCTTATTGTTCAGTTTTGTCATCAGCAAAAAGGGAGAGATTGATGATCAGTCTGTCCCCATGCAATTTTAATTAATTGTATATATATATACATATTTTGATGATTAACAAAACCAAACAAGAATTTATCAATTATATCTGCTGAATATTTCATAAGTCTTAAGTACAGGAAAAATACCGAAGTCAAACAAGCCAATAAAGGTATGCATTACTACTCTGAAGCTTTAATCTTTTCAACATGAGATTTCTCTAAGTCCATATCGATTTCTGTTGAAGTTCATAACGATTTTCTTATAAGACTGAAAAGTCATGTTGTTTCAAACAAGTCGATGTCATAACGACTTCATAAGTTATCATAACGATTTCTTTAGAACTCGCAACGACTTGCTTGTTGTAACGACTTCATAAGTTATCATAACGATTTCTTAAGAACTCGCAACGACTTGCTTGTTGTAACGACTTCATAAGTTATCATAACAATTTCTTTAGAACTCGCAATGACTTGCTTGTTGTAACGACTTCGACTTGCTTGTTGTAACGACTTCATAAGTTATCATAACGATTTCTTTAGAACTCGCAACGACTTGCTTGTTGTAACGACTTCATAAGTTATCATAACGATTTCTTTAGAACTCGCAACGACTTGCTTGTTGTAACGACTTCATAAGTTATCATAACGATTTTTTAGAACTCGCAACAACTTACTTGTTGTAACGACTTCATAAGTTATCACAACGATTTCTTTGAAACTCGTAACGACTTGCTAGCCATAACGATTTCTTTAGGATTCATAACGACTTGCTTTGCGCAACGATTTCTTCAGAGCTTATAACGACTCGATAAGTGTTCATAACGACTTGCTTTATGCAACGATTTGCTAAGAGTTTCATAACGATTTCTGTATTGTCATAACGACTTGTATTTCAGAACGATTTCTTATATCCTCTGTTATAGAACGATTTGCTATGACTCATAATGATTTCATAAGTCATACAATCTTCAATTTCATATCTTGATATCTTATTCATCTTAAAGCATTGACCAGTCAAAATCCACGTAGACATCTCTCTGACGCTTTTGCATTTATGAGATCTGAACGTATCTCTGCATGCATGCAGACTATATCATCCTTTATCGTGCTTACTCTGATAACGTCCTTTAGACATAAGCCAGTTGGCATTACTATTTTCTTGACTATTGCTACTGACGTTGACTAATATCAGAGACAGCCTATCTGTCTGCTATTTGAGTTTGACATCTGTGCAGACCTTTGATGTAGCTTCATGGTACAACGTTAGACAAATATAAGCCAACGGATATCTGTGAAGATCTCATCTCTTTGCGTGCTCAAGTGATCAAAAGACTGTGACAGGAAGCTTCCAAGACTCCAGATGTCATTCAGTCTAACGACTAGTCAAAAGAGAGACAACAGTCTCTTCAACGACTAGATTTCAAATTGAAGATATATATACAAGACAGAAGAATAAAAGAATTATCGATCCAGAGACTATTTTCAAATTCTTCTGAAGAAAATCGAGAGCCAAGATCCTTCACTCCGTTTAGTTTTTTGCTCTCTTGCTCTCCACTAGTTTTGTGAAAATCTTGAGAGAGCCTGTACAGTTCTGAGAGTGTGAATTGTTCATAATCTCTTCGCTCTCAGCTCTAGTTGCTTCAGATCCTCACTTATCAAAAGCTGGATCTAGGGGCGTGAAAGTCATTTATTCTTCTCTGTGCTGTTCCCTTCGGGTGTGAAGGAAGACCTGGTGGTATCCAGGGTGTTGCTCCCTTCAGTTGTAAAGGAAGACCTGGTGGCATCCAAGGTGTTGTTCCCTTCGAGTGTGAAGGAAGACCAGCTGAGCTGGGTGTTGTAGCGTCCTTAGGGGGACTGTTCCCTAGTTAGTGAAATCCTGAGTTGTTGCTCAGGGATTGGACGTAGGACTCCTAAGGAAAGGAAGTCCGAACCAGGATAATCCTTGTGTTGTGTGATTGTCTTCATTGCGTGATTGTTATTTAAACTAACTGTAACTAACGTAGTTCGAAGATCGTTTGTGTGATTGTTTTTGGTTACAGGTATCTCCTAGATTAAATTTAAAAAGACCCATTCACCCCCCTCTGGGCTCGTCAACGGGGCAACAGTTTTCAGTTGACATTTTTTGGTTGTTCAAGTCAGTTTTTGCATTTCTCAGCACTGTGGGGTTGTCATTCCATTTAGGCACCCCACGTGTGGCTGGAGTAAGCCATTGGTTTTCGGTTTTGTAGTCTAGGTGCGTTTGGAGCGTGTTGTGAGCCGTTGGGTTTTCGGTTGTATGCTCCCCATGTGTTTGGAGCGCGTTGTGTGAGCCGTTGGTTTTCTGGCTTCGTCTGCACTGTGCATGTTTGGCGGTGTGGTTGTTGCCATGAGGAGGTCGTGGTGAGACTTAGTGGCTCTTCGCACCCACATTTTGTGTGCTCCGTGCGCAATTAGTGGTGCGGTTGTTGCCATGAGGAGGCCGTGGTGAGACTTAGTGGCTTCTCCACCCCTACGCTCGTACTGGTTCACGTGTTATGTTCTGTCCCTCGGAATCCCTTAGGGCTTGCCCCAATTTCTAGGATGAAATTGTTTTAAGGGGGGTAGAATGTAAGACCCGACGTCCTGACTTTCCGTCTGCTGTCTTGGATGACTAGAGACTAACATGTTTGGGCTGGGCGACGTGTTAGTGTCGCATCGTGGGTGTTCGATGCGACAGTCATCCTTGCCGCGACGAGCTTGTACGTCACATTCTTGTCGCGTCTTGCTTCTCTGTCGCATCTTCGTGTCGCGCCCGGTCAACGGGTCGCGACAGTGTTATGTGCCTTTTGTCGTCTGACACCTGTCAGGGTGGCAGGTGTGTCAGTACGACTTGTCGCGTTGTCGCGACGTCAATGGGGGACGCATTCTTGTCATAGTGCATTGACCCGTCGCGTTAAGGTTGTTAACATGACGCATCTCCCCATCATGTCTTGGGTGCCGAAGGCTTAAGGCCTTGGCCGGCAACCCCTTCTCCCTTTTCCTCCTTCCCCCCTCTTCTCCTACCCCTCCGGCGGTAATCTGCCTCCCTCTCTTCCCTTTGTGTGTTTCAGGCGAGGAGGAGGGTCGTGCTCGTGTTCCCAGCGTCGTTAAGCTTGGGTGGAGGGAGGAGGAGGTGGCCAATTCGACTTAAGGGGCCTCCAATGGGTTCATTTCATCTTGGAAGGTAGGGATTAATTGTACCCATCTCAATCCAGGTGGATTGGGAGCCCCTCGTTGTTTGTAGATAGCATTTCCTACTTCTCCATGCTGCCCTCCCTCGTGTGGTGTGTTTGTGGTGTGAGGGTGGCCCTGGGATGAAGCATGCTGCGAGTCTGCCGTCTTTCTGGTGTCACGACTGCGGTGCGCGTCGCAACACTAGAGGGCACAATCTTGTCTCGACACATTGGCCCGACATGATGGCGTTGCGGTTCGGCGGTCGGACACGATCTTGTCCCGGCGCCTTTCCCTATCACGACAGGGTTGTTATCACGGTGCCCCTGCCTGTCGCGATGGTATTGCGACGGCCTAGGAGGACGTGACAGTACCTGTGTTGCCTCGGGTGTTTCCGTGGTTTCGGTTGGGGTGTCGGCTTGTGCCCCAAGGTTGGCTTGCCCTTGGGACCTTCTGGAGGGGAACGCGGTAGGTTACCTCACTGCATTCAGTGTGCGAAGGTGACACCTTCGTGGCCGTGTCTTTGAAGTGGTGCCAGGAGGGTCACGTCTGTCTAATAATCGATTGACTAACGGTCAATCGATTATTAGAAGAGCGATGGGTTTTCCATACTACTGGTGGTGTTTTGAGGTTCTAGCTTTTTTGTGTGTGCCTTGGTTGGACGACGACCCTTTTGAGGTTCCATGCGTGCCTCTTTCTTGCTGGGCTTATCGTGGGTTACAAGCCATTGATTTGGCGTGGTTCTTGTTTTTCTTGCCCCGCCTATTCCCCCGATGCTTAGCACTTGAGGGCTTGTCTCGTTTAGAGGTTATCTCCATTGCCTGAGACCCCGATCATTGGGAGGCTTTTCAGTGAGCATTCTGGGCTACGAGCGTGCTCGAGTTGGCAGACTCTGGAGCTGAGGGGAAAATGAGATTTGGACAGCAGCGTCGAGTCATTGGTAGAGCTCTCTTGGTTGGTCTTGGACACCGAGGATGTTCAGAGTTCTTCCTAGCGTAGTCCAGTTAGTCCTTTTTCACACTGCCTTGCTCTTCATTGGTTTCGGAGCTACAGAGCGAGGTCAGGCGTGAGGCTACAACTTGGCTAGGCTGCGGTTGTTGCTGTGTTGTGGTGTTCCTGGGGTGGCTCTATCTCGCTCTTCCGGGGAGGTGGATGCAGGAGCCAGGTTGGCGAGCAGAGGGAGTAGCTGGTGTGTCCTCCTCCTGGCTGCTACTGGCGGTGGCTTGATTGTTGTTGTTGTGACGACGTTTCCTCACGATGTTTCCAAGTGTTATCCATTTCCCAAGCTTGCGTGGTGGTTATAGCCTGGTCGTGCCCAGTTTATATAGGCATCGTTGGTTTGGCCTTGTGGGACAGTGCTTCTGGTGGTTTCCTCTTCAGTATCCTCTCGGTTCCATAGTCCAGTTACTCGGTGCCAGTCCATGGTGGCACCGCCGTGTATGGCTTCTCGACCTCGCGTTGTGTCCACGGTCTGGGGTGGTTCTGCTTGTGGGCCCTCGACCTTGTGAAGGTCTGAGGTGGTTGTTCTTGTAGTGAGACATCCTTTTAAGGTGGTTGCTCGATAGTCTCCGTGAGACCCCTATCCCGGTAGGCATGCCATGACTTGTTTCCGTGTTGTGCTGAACTCCGTTGGTTTCTACTGGAGTCGTGTCTATGTCATGACCTTGGTTGGTGATCGTGGCATTGTATTGTTCTGTTCCGCTGCTTAGTAGTACCTTGCTGTAGTTTGTCCTCGCTTTATAGCTTTCTAGTGTAGTTTTCTATTTTCAGAGTTCCTGCTGCTCTGGACGGCGAGGGACTGGTAATCCCTACTGGGCCTTGTCCACGAGGCTCACACCCCCTACTTCCTTCAGGTAGGGGCTCGTCGTCGCGGGAGCTCGATGTCAGACGGGTTGTGGAGGCGGCCTTGGCGTCGTGTGCTACCAGCAGTAGTGAGAGCGAGTTTTATGAGCTCTTATACCTGAGTGATTCGAGAGTTGTGCTTTGCAAGTTCTCAGGGTATGCCCCTTCAGGTCTGCACCTTTCTTCTTGTCTCGGTCCTTTTACTTTGGACACATTGTACGACCGTATATCTTGTTATAGTTATTTGAATTCTGTACATATCTCACTAGACTATTCTTCTAACCCTTCAGGGTCTTTGGATCTGTGGGTGGCGATGCGAACTTCGGGGTCCCTTGCGGGGTCCGGGAGGTTGGGTTGTTACAAAAATTCTCCCTATCCCATCCATAAATAGCATGATATCTAAATAATCCAACCTTATAGTGCAAGAGAAAAATGAAAAACATTTCCCACATTAAAAGTGCAAAAGCCAAGTTATAACCTAAGATTTCCTACCCAAAGAAGATAAAACTAAAATTAAACCCTACCAAGTAGTGTCGTCGACAAAAGTGTAGTCTATTAACAATGAAACTGCTATCGTAATGCCACTAACCAGCTCTCTGCCTACCTACAACCAACTAAGGAAGTGGGCTAAGTAATGCTCAGTGAGCATCATTGCAAAGAACTCTAAATATAACAACTAAACCCAAGGGTAATATTCTACCAAACTAAAAGGCATAAAAGATGTACCCATAAAAGCCACAGTCTAGACTAGACTCAAGAATTGGGATAGGAATAGGGAAAGACACCCATGCCCAATCCGCAGACACAATATCCCAAGTGCCAAAATAGGAGATGAGATTCTGATTCTCAAAGTCCAAAGTCCAAATCCGAAAGCAAAGTAAACCTCACAAGGTGTTAAACACCAACTGTACAACCACTAAGGAGGGCCACCACTCAAAGGTCCAAAGGGTTAGCCGAGGGGTCCACTAACTCTCCCTTCCAACCTACGTCGCATGTCTGCCCTAAGAGGACATGGGACTCCCCATAGGTGAGGTGACCCAAATAGCTTGTTAAGGTCTCACAAGTCCCTAAACTTCGAGATTCGTGCCCTAACCACATGTGCACACAAGTGGACACCACCACTGCTCTAGGTCTAATTCCCCTCGCCTTGACTCAGGCACATGAGGATGCTCCAAGCTAGACTGCAACTAGATTAAAGGAAGAGCATCCAAACTGCAAAATCCATCATGCCCAAGGGTACCGCAAAGGGTCTAAAAGCTAGTGGTGCACAACCTACTGGTCTAGACTTCACATAGTCACTAGACTCCATCAAAACCCTTGGAGAACATGCACAAACCCACCACCGAGAAAATGAAGGATGGTCGGATGGCTGGCGATCTGATGGCCAACATAGTGCAAACGTGGCACATCGTGGTGACACCTCATTAAGGTGTCATCCAGAGACACCGCAACACTAGATAGTGAGCCAGAACCTCTTGTTCTATTCAGCTAGCCCAGCGGAACCCTAATCCCAAGGATAATTAACAAGGTAAATATATTTACTACTACTAACAAAATCCAAACTCTAAGTCATTAATCACCCATTAATGGAAACAAAACTATATAGATCCATTGAGAATCCACCCCTGACTAACATGATCATGTCCAAAAGGGTTAAACTCAAGTAAGAACACTTGGATCTCCTAATTTATAAGGCCTAAAATCACCAATTTAAACCCACCTAATCCTCCTTATCATAGGAACACCATATCCTAATTTGAATCACATGCATGCACTATCCTATGCAAACTAAAATAATCATCACAACACTATCAAAACCCCTCTCTAGATGACCTGAACAAGGCATCCAGATGCAATTGTTCACAAATCACGAAATCATCAAGGCTAAACTTACTGATCACATAGTCCTACCAGTAGACAAGCTTCAGACCAAAAATTATGTAAAATGAGCCATTCTAGAGAGTGGATCAAAACATATAACTTGCATGTATCATCCTCAGTTGCACGGACTAAGGCTCAAAAACAAAAATATTATTGCATACAAGAGGCAAGATCATGGAAAACACTCAACATAGAACACATAGTACTCCAAGTCTGTCACGTCCCAAAGCATGGCAGCAGAAGAGTTATTTGATCATTGAGACGTGAACAGTCGGAAATAAGCCTGTAGCAAGCAATCACATATAACACAACTATTTTTGCTCATAATAAAACTCAAACTCTTTATTTCATTTCAATAATGAGAACTGGGACATACTCCATTTCAAGTTCCAACTATAGAACTAAGACTCAATAAAAGGGACAATTACATACCATCCTCACTCCTACTACATCATTTAAATACTCTCATACTGAAGCTATAATACTGTGACTCTAAGATAACTTGACTTCAATAATAAGGCTCGAGAGCGCTCTTCACTCTTGTTCATCCTCAATATAGTCTTGGTTCTCTACATCATCAATTTCCTGATCACCTGAAATGTTGGAATGTAGGTAATGAGAGCACTCGCCCAGTAGGATTTACATCTTCCAGCAATGATATAAGCATTTAACAGTTTAAAAGTTAGAAGGTATGGACATGATATGTACTATGCAATTAAAACAACAGTAATAACACGTGAATAGTGTAATGTGCAATATAGTAAGATCAAGAGAGATAATGATCAGTCTTGCACGAACGTTGTATTCAAGATTTTTAGGTATTGTGGACAATGATCTAGCAAGTTGGTAACTTCACGAGCAAGAACAAGATAGCATGTAACAAGATGGCCATTTCACAAGCAAGCAAGCAAGCACGCACGAGTAAGAACTTTTTACATGTAACAGTAATCAGGCACGAAGACACTATCGTGCACTAAGGATCTATGCCATCTTGGAATGCACACTAGGACACGTGTATGTGGTCTATGTATCTAGCATTCAACACGCAAGTACTCCTAGTACAGATGCAATGCCAGTAATCATTATACCCTACGGTTAACAGTATATTTATGACTCTTCGTCATTGGGGCTAGACTGGAGCCCCGGGACACTCGCCGGGCCCGATCCTGCATCTCAAGTAATTTAAATGTAGATACGAACAGTCAAGTATGTCTGTTTAATAAGAGTTCAATAATGTCAAGATGGTCAAGGGGATAGTTCAAGAGTTCAATCTGGTAACATAACAACGTAATTTCAATTTAGTCCAATCACATATTAATAACTTGGTCTTATGTTCAGTAGAGGTGTACTCCAGAATCAAGATGAGAAGGGAAGGATCTCATCAAGAATGCCAAGAAAAGAGATATATTTACACACAAACTTCCAGGTACTTGAACGGTAAAACCTGCTCGTCGGCATGTGGGAATCCATGGTCAGAGGAGACTTACGGAGGTCTTGGTCAAGGGGTCACTAGTTTGGAAGAAGGAGTATCCGACGGAGAGTTCACCACAAGTCAATAAGGGGCTTTCCTATTGTGCTAAAGTGTATGTGCATGCTGCGCGTGAGAATCGCTCACGTGCGTATGCGGATCCGATTATGAAAACTCTAGTTATGAAAAACTTCGTTTATGGAAACTCTATTTATGGTAAGTATCATGAATGCTAAATCAAGAAAATACTAATCATGCATGACCAATTTTAGCAAGTAGCAATGTGTTTTTAGCAAGTTCAGTGACAAGGCAAGAAGTGAACAATCGGCAGGTAGAGAGTAACATCACTCACTTCAGATCAATAAAACATCATGTGAACATGTTTTAACCTTTATATGGGTTGATAATTGGATGTTATCAGTGACTAAATTCGCATAGGAGAAGATGGGCCATGAAAACGATGCAAAATGGGACAAATAGAGCTGAAATGCCCACTGTGGTCAGAAGGCGACAACCAACATGTTGCCTTCGTGAAGGTGACCCAACTGCTGTCGCCTTCTGAAGGTGACAAGTCGATTCCTCGTCTTCCTGTTTCCAATGCAGGGCTGCTTTATGGGGGTGTTTCCCTATTCTGAATCAAACTAGGTTTGATACCTATGAGTTCGAAAAATCATAACTAATGTTAGGGTGATCCAAATCAGATGAAACCACCTCTATTAGTTATAGTACTTCCTATAAAATGTACAGTAACAAGTAATCGAGTAACAACAGTCGTTTGACAGGGTAACAAGATGTGTTGTGATTGTCTACGTGCATCTGACATAGTGCTCATATAGAGACTAATACTCTTGGTACAGTCAATAAAATTTGTGGAAACTAGTGACAAATGAAACTAGACTCATGGGGAAACAAGTTTCATGTTGTGTGCTTAGTTTGATAACGACTCCACAAAGTGATAGAGAACTCGTAAGACAAGTGAGGGTTTAATCAAGACAGGAAAATGTACTGATCATACTAGATTTAATTCGTGAAACCCATGGGATAAAAATTGGGGAAAATAGTGAGAACATGATCTAAACACATGTATGCAAGCATGAACGAGTTTAATTAGAGTTTGACACGGAGATGACCTACCTTTTGGGTTGAATAAGATTCGTACACCAGAAAGCCGTAGTTCTTACCACTTGGAGAAGAATGCCTAATACTCATGATCTACTAGGTAGAAATTGGGAAAAACTAGACTCAAATATCTTTCTAGGGGTATATGTGTTGCATGGTTTGGTCGAGGTTTTATGTAGTGCCCTAGAAAAATTTCTTAAGTTATTTTGCAAATTGTATGTTTATTTCTGCATGAATTTGAATGCTGGTTTGGGAGGAACTTGGCGTCAACATCTATTGGCGTTAACTCCTGTTAGCGACAAGATCGCCTATTAATGACATACTCTTGTGTCGTTTATTATTTTCTAAATTTCTTGAATTTTGGGCAAGCTTGTAAACGACACTATCGATGGGCGTTTACATTGTTCCTGACGACAACCTATGTTGACATTAAGCTGACTTGCCTATTTTTTATAATTCCATTCCGAGAGAGAGAGAGAGATCGACCATTTTAAAGTGAGTTTAATGCGTAGATCTGAGTGTTTCGCATCCTAGGGTCAGGATTTAGGCTGGCCATTGCGTAGGAGGTCTTTATAAGACTGGATTTCGCATCTAGGTAAGGGTTTTCATGCTGGTTTTTGGAAGAGAGAAAGAGGGTCGAGGAAAGGGGTTGCAGTGCTGGTTCGTGCGTTCTTCAGGCTTCTAGACCAAGGTGGTACATCCAACTTCATGATCAAGAGCTCATCTAAGCGGAGGAGCTACGTTGGAGGAGGATTGGAGCGGTTGAAGTCGAAGGAAAGGGACTGCCTCACAAACAAGGCGGGCTTCTTCGGGCATAAGATCGTCACTCCTGTAGGATTGTTAGAGGCAAGTTACATGGGGGTTCAGTTTAGGATATGATACACTACGTATTTACCATTTTTCTGTATTTTTAAAAGCATGAAAATAACCTATGGGAAGGGGTAGAAGTCACGTTATTCCATGTAGGGTTTTCTGTGTTTTCTGCGCATAAGAACTAGACGTCCAGATCGCTTGCCGTCTATTTCGTATTAACGGCGGCAATGACGGCCGTCTACTTCATGTGAGCAGCATTCATTTTCCGACCCTTATTATATGTAAATGGCGCTATGTGCCGCAGTTTATCGAGGCTTAACGACAATGTGTTTGGACGTCTATTTCAGTAAACGCCATATACCCTGCCGTTAAGTTTATCAATACCATGTTTCGCCTGGAAAAATTGATTTTAATAGCCTATCTATGATCCATGATGATATGGGGTTTCGGCTAGGCCATGAATTGTGAGTTTTATTACTGTTATATTATGGACAGGTTGTTGTAATGATGTTTAGACCGCATGAACGTGTGATTAAACATTTTGTTATGTTAGTGAGATTAATAAAAAGAAAAGCAAATTGATTTTGACGTGATTCATGTTAGAAAGTTCTAGTTGAGACTGCAATATGATGATATACCAGTTCATGTATAGAATCATATAATTTTCTCACTGAATGTATCATGCTAGTTAGGTAAAATTAGTGAAATTCAATTATGAAAAATAGTTACGTAGTTTAGAAAAATGTAAAATTTTGCATGTGGATAGTATATCCTGATTTTGAATTTCTGTCAAAATTTTGGAATTTTTGGACATGTGTACCTACTGTAATAAATTTCCAAATAGTAGATATCATGTAGAAATTGAATAAATATAAGAATATGTGCATGAAAGAACGTGTTACATTTAGTGCCACGTTAGGGGTCTGATAAACAGAAAATTAAATTGCAGAACTGAAAAGAAACATACTATAGATCATTTCATTTTCATATGTTAGAACTGCATGTAATGTAAGGATACTATATATATATATATATATTAGAACATGCGTTGAATTGAATGCCAATAAGACATTGCTATATTAGAGATTCCTATAAGGAACTACATCGTAGATGCCCCTATGGTAATGGTTCACCTACATGTAAATGATTTATTGAATCCGTGGGCAATGGATTGAAATCTTAGAGGTAGACAAGTTCTACTGGTTAAGGTGGGAAGGACTTTCCCCGATTTTGCGCAAATACTATGACTTCATCATTGCATTGCCTAGGTGATAAGTGAATGTTAAATGACTACTAGTCTCTATTATAGTGCGGGCTATGTCTTGGCAATTAATTGAAAATGTCTGCATGTCTACATGACCTACATGCTATATGCTACATGTTACATGCTACATGCCTACATGAACATTGTTTACATGATTACATGCCATATGCTAATGTGTTAAATGTTACATGCAAATTGTTATGTAAAAGAGTTGCCACATGTTTAAATGTTCAATTTTTATACAATCACGGTTACATGTTGCATAATGTAGCATAAGGCTTTTATTAAAATGGTTTACATATTACATGACAATAAGTAGATTCCATGATAAGAATGATTACATGCTATATGTAGGAACTTGTTGAATTAATTGTTAAAGAATAAGATGTGAATTTTATGCATTACATGACATGTTCCATTCCATGATAATTAGAAGTGTTATGAAATATGCGATTGCCAATGGACTTAGAAATATGCTAGTAAGAAAAAGGTATATGTTACCAATGATGTGAATGATATTATACTACCATGTTTTCAAATCTATTATACCCTTAATATCTTGAACTGTCTTTCATGTAAATTGCTGAGTCTTGTAGACTCATACTTGCTTAACAATTTCAGGAGAACCAGAGGATACTCAAGAGTTAGTACACTCTGACTCGGAGCGAGAGGACGTTGAGACTTAGATTGGTTGAGAGATTTTATAGTGACTCTTGTATGTGAGGACTATATGTATTTTCCTTTATGCATTTTGGGCTATGAATTGTAATAAATTCGGGACTATTGTCATTTCTCTTTTATGCACTAGACTATATAATTGAGTATAATGTTGATTACCATCAATTAGTTCCATATTCCGTTGCTTATTATTGGAATTGAATTATCATTTGTGTATATCCCAACCTGTACCATCAAATGTTGGATTTATTCCACTATAATACCTCTGTTAGATCCAATGTGAGTTGGTGAACTGTACTGAGTCTAAGAGGGGCGTTACATTTTACTAACCTTTGGTGATGATCTTGCAAGGGGCTTGTTTGCAAGTCGCTGGTGAAGATGAGTACTAAGTTGCTTCTTTCTCAAGCTTTCTCCTCAAGATCTCCAGCCACCACAGCCTCCAAGCCTGACCTCAGCAACCCTAGGGATCGTCCCATGGGAGAGAGGAGGCTTATTTAAAGGGGGATTGGTCTTTAGTTGCATATTTAGATTAGGAAACTATTAGGTACGAGTTTGAGTATATCCTTCCTTCAGTTGAGGATTTCTCTCCCCAATTTGTGATTGGAGTCATATAGAAACATACCTTGGGTGGTAACATGAATTTGGGCTTGGTTTGAAGTCCAATGGAGGTCTATTGGGTGAGAATTTACCCTTTCATGGTCCATTACTGAATAATTTTGAATTTCGATTTATTTTCGTAGAATGAATTTATTTGTGGCCCAAAAGACATCCTTTAGCCCATTTCATTCATTGGGTTGTCAATACCCATTGTTTTAAGTCCATTCATGATTTTTATTTTTATTTTGGACTCACTTTAGTACCTATGATAGTAATTATCCGACTTATTCCCTAATTATAATAATAAGTCGCAAAAAGCCATAAAGTTGGCTAATCAGATTTTTCTTCACCCGAATCTCTTCATGAGTCATTCAGAAATATTATTTAGAGTGGAACTATGATTTTTTTGTGACGGCCCTCATTATACCGGTACGGTTATACCAACCCACGTCGGTATAGCAAGAGTCCTCACAGTGGGATATTTATCCAAACGATACATACAGCTAAGATATACGCGAATATACAACAGAGTAGCGGAAGTAAAAGACAACTGTCTCCATTCATTCATCATCCACATTTAACATACATGAAGTTTGAAATTAACAATAAGGAACTAAAAGTTCACATAATTTAAATTGCTGAAATGAAAATACATAATGTCCACACTTATACATTCTTTTCATGATAATTCTAATACAATGTTCAAAGTACATACTATGAAATACACAAATCACAAAGAAGCTCCAAAACTAGCTAATCTCCGCACTCGGAGTCCGTCTCCACTGTCTCCTCCAAAGGTGCCACGTCACCAACTACACCTGTACATCGAAGCAAGGAGTGAGTCCAAAGACTCAGCAAGAAACACTACTCATAACATACACGTATAAGTCATAGGGGTTTCTACATGTACATTCAACATTTAAAACACATGGCATGCAATCATTTGAAGGTTTCAACCTATCATGAAAGTTTTACAAGTTTATACATGGATCATGCTTTCAGATTTCTAAGAATAAAACTTTACCTATCCCATGCTCTCTATTCAATTTACTCATGAAACTTTGTCTTTAAAGAACTAGGACATGAGAGCTACCAACATGAACATTGCGCAAACATGGAAAGAAAACACGACTAGCATGGATCCTACATGTTTTTAAACACATACATAGATATTTTCACATGCTTTAAGTTGCTGATTTCACATGGTTTAATGGCTGTAAACCTACACATGAGAGCTACAATGTTGCTTAAAACAAATCATGTGAATAACCAATCATGCTATTTGCACACGTGCTCATTAATTATCCCTAACATAGATTCTAGGCATTTTTACACACATACACATGATAATAACAACATGAATTTACTGATTTCACATGGTTTCAGATTTGTCTCACATGGATTTCAACAACATATTTTCACATTTAGAATTTCACATTTTCCTTACACAAGTTTTCTCTTTCACATGGTTACTCTTTGCACATACACATTCACATTGTTCACTTACACATTTACACATGGACACATACACATTACACATTTCACATTACACATTTTAGGTGCCGTGACACATAGTCCAAACCACCAAAGAAGGACATATACACATCACATTACACATAGACGCCATCTAGGCATTCCAATGACGACTCTTGGACTACGCAGACCGGGAGAACAAGTCCCCACCCTAACCAGTGGTACTTGTCCACCTCCAGGATTTCCCCCTAATGCCCTTAGGGTCACTTACACACTGAACTTTCTCAGGGGGACTTTTCCCCGATACAGTTCCACTGCCCTCTGTGGAAGCAATGTCACACTTGGCACAATTTACACATTTACACATTTTACCGATTTTTTTCACATGGTTTACACATATCACTTTTCATCTCATTCACTTTCTCACTCACATGCACATCTCTGTTTTTCCTAACATGGCACTACAGATTTCAGGAGCTTAAAACACAGAAATTTCATCATTCAAGTTAGGTTTAAGCACTATCTAATCACATTACGATATCATACGTAGATTACTAAATTTCACATGGAAAATACATAACTTCTTATATACTAGTTCAAATGACCTGAAATTTTAACCACATGCTATTTTCGGGTTCTAGATCATACACCCAATTTTTCAGATTTTTCTGAGCTAAATGGAATTTACAGTAAATAAAACACCTATTTAGCATGTTATTCACAACTTAAGTTAACATGGGGTTTAACATATCATGCGATTTTGCCACTTGCTGTTTTAACAGAGATTACTATCATATACATGATCTGAGAATACAGAACTATCCTAAATCATACAATCACAAATCGATCACCACAACCATTCTTGCATGCCTTTCTAGTTACCGAACTGAATTTATTTGCAACTCATGCAAGCAATGGACAAATTATCAAAATTGAGAATACATATACTGATCTACAAATCTTCATGCTTTGACAAAACTAAGGCATTCAGACTAATCCTAACCATGAAACATGGATTGGCAAGAATTTCAACATTTTATGCTTACACATTCACGGTATAAAATTTCCTACGTTCTCCATCATACATCACACTCATCCACACACCACAATTGACAATATACATAGTGTATAGGGTTACCATATATCCTCATCACGGAAACCGTACCGAAAATAGTCGATAGGAAGGGCAAAACAGGTCACTGTTCTGTCCAGAGGAACTTGGCGGCAGTCTCTGGCCGCTGACTCATGGTCAGCGGCATGGTCGATGGACGCCTAGCATGATATCGGCGTCCATTGACCTTGCCGTCAATGCAGGTCTGTGCAGAAACACAGACCCGAGCTCTCAAACTTGGGTGAATGGGAGGGTCTAGGACTCGAGAAAAAATCCATAAAAATAATAGAAACGACCTAGACACATATGGGAACATCATGGATAGGTCACTTGCCTTTTAAAAATTACTTCAAAGGAGCAAAGTGCTCGGAGAAGCCCTCCTTGGGCAGTCCCAAGAAGGTGCAGAAACGCCTTCTAGATCTTCTTCCTCCGGGCTCCTGGATGATCTCCACAGCAGGGGGATGTCGGGGAAGCCTCCTCCTTTGCTCTAGCTATCTTCTTGTCGGAGGAGATGGCCGGATCAAGTTTCAGGGAGTCGGATTCTTGGGTGCAAAAGTGGGGTTTTTCTCAGTTTTCTTCTAGGGTTTTCTTCTCTCTTTTTCTTTTCTTGCAAGGGTGAAGAGAGGGGTGGGAAAGGTAGCTCCGGGTTCAGACTTAAGGAGAAGTCTTTCTCCCACTCTTAGGGTGACTTGACAGCCCTCAGAGCCGTTGGGGACAGCCCCCCAATGGCTGGCTTTCTTGTTTCAGAAGCTTGCAGCTCTGCTGCGCATGCAGGCCAGAGAGATTGGCGTCCATATCGCTGGACGCCCGGATTAGTGTTGGCGTCCATGTCTGGACGCTGACACCACCTCAACGGCCTGGGGTTGACGCCAAGGTGGCCTTCGGCCAGAACTCTAAAATATGCAGAAATCCATGCATACCATGCTTATATACATGCAATATGTATAAGGTAGTGTATCCATACTATCACCATTCAATACATGCATTATTTACCTCTAATATAAACATATGCACACGTAATTATACTAATCAATACGTACGTAAATATGTATATACATACACAAGCACAAATACACACATGCAATTACGAATAATGCGACGGAAATTCGAGGGCCTTACATTTTTACTAAATTTCTTGAAATGTGTTCATGTATATGATAATGGTAGGTACGGTATTACTATTTTTAAATTATTAAATTGTCAATTTTCCAATTTTTCCACAATTTTAAATTACAAAAATTTAGGTGTGCTACATCCTCTCCCAGTTAAAAGAATTCGGTCCCCAAATTCATATCAATTTCTAGATGAACTTAGTAACCAGATTCTTGATTTGGTTCAAGATCTGATTGTCGCTCACATCCACGTTCTTATACCCTTAGTGTTATTTTCACATATGGGTCGTTAATATTATTCATTTATGTAATACCCAAAAAAATTAAAAACAAAATAAATGAAATAATAATAATAATAATAATTTGTATATAGAATCGAAAATAGAAGGTAAAGGTAAAAGAATAACAAGAATAATATTGAATTTGACAATATCCATTAATCTCTAAAGAAGAATTCCCATAAATTAAATTCCATTAAAACAAAAATAAGTAATGGGCTTATTTAATGGTTCATATAAAAGTTATTGGGCCAAAATATGAGTTTTAATAGATCAAAAAAAGGAAATACCATGAAATACGCAACTCTATTATTTCCTAATTTGAAAGGGCAAGTAAATCAATAATATAACTCATATACATCTAAAATGGACTCCTAACCGTACCCTAACTAGCTAGCTACGAAATTGGAGTCTCAACCTAACCCAATTAGGAGAATTAATGCTAGGAAGGTTGGAGAAACAAGGAAATTCAGAGTTTAAAGGAAGTTTGAGTTGTATTAAGATTTAACAATGATAGATGCTTAAATACACCCCAAACCCTTGATGGCTGACCCTATTGCTCTGCTGGGAATTCTTGGACATGAAGAGGAGGGAATCATGAGGAGAAGGTAGCTAGAAGATTTGCAAGCATGTTCTTTGTGTTCTTGACCATAGGAATTTACATTGTTCTAAGGTAGGTGTGCTCGGGCTAATGATAAAGAACTCTTATACCATATGAAAGATCATCATATCTAGTTTTTATTGCACTTGTTTTGCCTAAATTTCATCAAGTATGCTTCGAGTATTAAGCGTTTTCCAAACATCATGCAAGTTTAGGACTTTTAGTGTTCATATCATTTTGCATGCATATAGAGGCCAAATTGATTCAATCCAAAAGCATAGTTCTCTTCTATTCATCATTCTATACAAATTTCATGATCATAATTTTGTCCCAAGAGCCCTAGATTTCGAGTAAGACTGCATCATTTTTCACTGTTTTCGGTTTGACCTATAAATCGCTACCACTTCAGATGTCGCATTTCTTTGACTAGTATCACGACAGACAGGATTGTCGCGATTACCTTAAAGGAGACCATATATGCCCTTGCATTTTAGTTAGGTTCTGACAATACCCGTTGCATCAAACTATGTGCCATCTCGTTGTCAGTGTTTGTCTAAACCGCGACCTACTAAGGCGTCGCTATTTAGAGTTATTCCCACCCTCGAGATTTGTGTTTATTTCAAATTGAAAGAAGTTGCATGAACGCGTCAGACTTATACGTCGCATTTCTGTGTCATCAATCGATTCATCCTTAACTGATTGTCATGAAGCGTTGGACATATACGTCATGTTTCTGAGTCATCAGTCGATAGCCTATTCCAATTGCCCGTAACACGACCATGAACCCCGTCGCATTTAGGTAGCCACCAATCGATACACCTTGTCACGCCTCGACGTGGAATATCAGAACGTGAGGCAGTTACAAGTAAACGGGTACAGAGCGTATAATACACATCAAACCATTGGTCCAAGATTAAATGCTAAAGCAAACGCATTTCATTAATAATTCCTCAAATGTCTAATACAACCACTAATATCAGAGCCATTCTATAGGGCCCAATTACATCGAACAAATGTAAAGACCAAACTAAGACTCTAACATAATACTAAGATGTCAGGGTACTCTTGACTTCACTCTTAGTCATTCCCATCCTCATGAGTGTAAGTAGCATCCTCGGTCTCACCTGAGAACACATAACAAATAACGCAGGGTGAGCGATAATGTCCAGTAGGACTTAAATCGTATGATCATGCATGCTTGAAATGATTAATGTATTTAAGAGTAGAGTATCTAAAGATAGAGAGTGAGAGTCAAGTATTGTCAACAAGTGATAGTACGATAACATGATTCATATAGCACAAGCGTCAAGTATAGCACAAAGAGAAAGATGGCCATAGCACAAATAGCACAACATAGTTCATGATAGCACAACGAGTCGAGTATAGTATAGCACATTGATTGTTATATAGATAGTCGAGATAGATAGCACTTGAGTGTAATGCCAAACACTCTGGTCAATTAATTCTCGCGAGCACTAGCACTTTTGGGCGCACCTCCCAGGACCAGACCGGGCCCTTTTATATTGCCAAGCATTAGTCATATTGTTTATCTTTAGACAATCAGTCAATGGCCATAGAGAGTAGCAAGAGTAGATGAGAGTACTTAATGAATAGATGAGTGTATAGAGAATGTGAATAGATGAGCGAGTAGAGTATAGATGAGAACTAGTGGTCGTTACGCAATGAAATCAACGATAAACAGACGATAGTAACAGTTACACAACACGTATAATGGGTGCTGGCAGTCAAGTAGAATTCATGAACCAACCACTGGCCAACCCACGAGCATGGTCCAGAGGTCTGGCGTGATCTCATGATAAGAGAGAGAGCATTCTAAGGCCAGTTGGATCTTACTGATCCCTAAAGAATATCATAGGTATTGAGGGTACAACTAGCTCGTCGACCATGTGGGAATCCATGGACAGAGAAGACCTACTGAGGCCTTGAACAAGGATTGACTAGTCCGGCAGAAAGAATATCTGACAGAGAGTTTGTCCAATTCAAGAGAAAGTGTGTATATGGAAACAAAGTGCTCAACGTTCCAGAGGAATTTTTGAACAGTGGAGCATCGGTAATGGTATTCTAACACATCGCGAGAAAGAAAGACAAGTCCATTGAAAATTAGGGCAATTTAAATACATTATTGAATTACTAGATATATTATGAGATATTTTCATGTCAAGTCAAGTCATAAGGGATGATTACAAGTATGTGCATGTGATAAAGAGAATCTTGGATATGAAAAGATCATGTGTATGTCTTTTAAATTAATCAATATATGTTCATATTATAGCAACTTATTCACTGCATTTACAAGTGTTAACAGGAGGTATAATCACTCTAGAAAGACAAGAGCACCAAAAATTTAGGGTTTATACAAAAAAGTTTAGAAGGCGACGTACCGCTGTAAGGAACGCGACAGGGTACATCCAGATCGTGATAGGGTGTTTCACAGATCGCGACAGGTCTGTCAGGACAGGTTGCCAAAATGGGACACCAGGGCCTGTCGCGTTCAGAACATGACAGGTTTCTGGTTGTGATCAGCCCCTGAGAACATGGCCTATCGGGCCATCGCATTCTCAGGTTCTATGCCTGAGCTCGAAAAGGAAATAGCTTGCCTTGGATTACGGTCCAAGTTTCTCAAGCATTGATACAGGGTAGTTTAAAAATTAAGATCTCGGTTCACAGATGATTAAAAATCGTGAAACCAATTTTAAACAATTCTAGACATGCACGAGTACATACAATAAATAGGAATTAAAAAAAACATGGTTCTGACAAGCTTTGATTAAGTTCTTTCACGAAGAACATAGAACAAGATGCAGTGATGGAAAATGAATTAATTCGAGTGACATACTCAATAGAATTTGGGGAAAATGGTGGCAAACGATTCCTGACATTGAGCAGTATGTACAGTAAAAATTTCATAACACGAGATCAAGTATACAAGGAGATCTAGGATCAACATGAGCGTTCGGGGTCATGATGATAATAGAACTTTAAAAATAAATATCTCAAGATAAGGTCGATGAAAAAAATAGAAAATAGAGGGATTTTGTTCCTGATGCCCATTACATCCTACAGACGAGATTAATTAAGTTTAGCTTGTGAGAATGCCTACCTTTGGGTTGATTTGACTCCGAGGGCTTAGAACTCGAAGAACAAGTGGTAGATCTTGAGCAAGCCTTCTCCCCACGATTTATCCCTTCCTTTGGCCTTTCCTCCACGTCCAGCAAGTCTCAGCAACGCAATAGGGTCGGCCATGGAGAGGTTGGGGTGTATTTAAACACCTAGTGTTTCTAATTCCTACTACAACTCTAATTCCTATTAAATTCCGAGTTTCCCTATTTCTTCCAACCTTCCAAGCTTTCCACCACCTAATTGGGTTAGGTTGGGTTGCCAATTCGTACCTAGCCAATTAGGGTAGGGTTAGGAGTCCAATTCCAACACATATTAACTATTTTAATGATTTAGTACCTCCTTTTATTTTAGGAAACATTAAAGATACGAATTTAGGGTATTTTTCTCTTATTTAACTTTTAAAAATCCATATTTTTGCCCAATACCTTTTATATGATCCATTTAGCAAAGCCCATTACTTATTTTTGTTTAATGGGTTTTAATTATTCATTTTTCTTTTTTGATTTATTTCTTTATTAAAATATCAAGTTGCTACACACCTATTCTGTTTACCCTAAAAGTGTCGGACAATGTCATCGTGTTTCTGTCAGTAATTGATCTTCTTAAGTGTGACTGTGAGACCCGTCGAGATTTGACTGTGTGTTTCCAGCCGCTTTGTATATCAATTTAATCTGGTTATTTAGGCTATATGATCATGATTAAATCTTGTAATACTATATGACAAACAATAACACCATGTTAAGGAACTTTTACTATTATTCACATGTTTTCTTAATTAAAAGACATGATCACGACTATCATATGTTCTCTTGATTTCCCTCACTTGCACACACCAAATGTTTAACTTTGCCATGAGACCATGTAGAAAATACATCAATAATATATCTGGTAATTTACTTCAATAATTGCATATCATTACCCCATGTTAATAAGGAAACTTTCTTCGTTTCTCACGATCATTTTGGAATATCGTTATCGCCACTCCACTGCTCTAGAATTCCTCGGGGACGCCGAGCAACTTGTTTTCTTACACACTACTCTCTTGAAAAGTTGGAACCATTCTATTGGACATTCCGTTCTGGCAGACTAGGAACCTTTTATTAAGACCTCCGTAAGACTCCGTACTTTGTGGATTCCCTCATGGAGACCGAGCTAGTTATACCATCAATACCTATAACACTCTTAGGATCTGCATGATCCAAACAACCATAGATTTCTCTCTTACCTTGAGATCACCCCGGACCTCTGAACTATGTTCATAGCATGGCCAATGGTAGGTTAGTGACTTCTACCTGACTGTCAACACACAATCATGCATGTTGTGCAACTGTTACTATTGCCTGTTTATCGTTGTTTTACCAACATGACCCTCGATCTCCTCTACTATCTCTATCATCTTATCTATTCACGTTCTCTTTACACTCTCGTCTATTTTTCAATTACTCTCCTCTATTCTTGGTACTATATTTGGCCATCTATTAATTGTCTAAGATAACAAACATAACCAATGCCAGGCTATATTATAAAGGGTCCAATCTGGTTTTGGGAGGAGCGCCCGAAAAGTGTCATTTGCCCATGAGAGTTTAATGATCATGATGTTCGACATTACATCCAAGTGCCATACTATCTAGATTAATCAAAGACAATCAAAAGAAAGTGCTATATTCTCTCGGTTGTCTACTGACAACCAAAAGTGCTATACTCTCTCTCTCGATTGTCTATTGACAACCAAAGTGCTATATTATTTCGATCGATGAAAGTCGATCAATGTGCTATATTATTTCGATTGATGAAAGTCAATCAATGTGCTATTTGCCCCAATGGGTATTTACTCTCTACATGGTCAACTTCTCTCTCGTTGCTATACACATTATTTGCTATTTACTTGACATTGGCATTTTACTTGATATCGACTTGCTATCGATCTCTATCGTGACTTGACAATTATCATGTTTTCCTATATTCTACTTGATTCATTTGCTACTTGAACCATGCTACTCAAACTATTGCTTTCTCGACTATACTTGGCTCTCTATATCATTAGTGACTCTACTCTTTAATACATTAATCATATAAAGCATGCCCGCACCATGAGATATAAATCCTACTAGGTGTTATCGCTCACCTACATTATTTGTAATATGTGTTTCAGGTAAGTTGAATGTTGATGTTACACACATCAATGGGAATGGACCAGCGTGATGAGCGACCTAGCAGTATATCGACAAAAGTACCCTGACTATATTAGAGTCTAGTTAGACATTTTGCGTAAATTTCCTTTCCAATGTAATGATGTCATTGAGCCCTATGTATTAGCTCTAAATTAATGGTTGTAATAGTCTTTATTATCAATAAAATGAAGACTTTATTTCCAAGTAATGTTCATTACATGCTCTGAATCACTCGACTGTTGTACATTATACCCTACTATGTACTTGGCTCACATCTCCCTGATTTATTCCGCTGCTAAATTGGCGGGGCCGGTGTGACAATCTAATTCCTTCCAACTCTTTCCTTCTTCTATGGATAATATAACTCCATCTTAATTCACATGATTAGCTTTGGTAAGACTACTAGGTTATTTTGATATATTTTTTTCCTTCTTAGTCGTCTCCCCCACTTAAGAATATACTAGTATGAAAGGTATCATAAGACAAGTCTAGAGGATTAACAAAACTAGCATCTTTCACTAGACCACCTTCCAGGAGTTCTGCCTGGATCACAGCATTGAAACGCCTTTGTCGCTTGGGCACGAATTGGTTTCTCCCAACCTGGTCTTTTAGCATGGGACAGTTGGGAATGTGATGATCACGACTTCCACAACTTAGGCAAGCGCTGGCCTTCTTCCAGCGCCCGTCTGTATGGTGTCCTGGCTTGTTACAAAATTTGCAATTTTCCATGATTGGTTTTTCTTCCACCATGATCTTCTTATTATTGTCAATGTCATTTTCTCCATTTTTTCCTCTTATTACCATTGCGACCGGGGTGAACAGTGCCAACAGTGTGGGGTGCTCCCTTCCTGACAATGGTCTGACCTTAGGTTGGTCTGCCCTTAAAATTCTCTAGCTTTGCCAGAGTGTCTTCCACAAGCTAAGCCCTCTGGACCATCTCTGTATAGGTACGGATGTTGAGTGGTCTGAGTTTTTCAATGAATGCGGGTCGGAGCCCGTCCATGAACCATTGTGCCTTCAGCTTCTCGGTGCCCACCAGATGTAGGGCATATTGGGCTAGACGAGAGAATTGGGACTCATGTTCGGCTACAGTCATCCCTCTTTGTCTTAGTGCGGCAAACTCATCCGCCTTCTTTTCTTGCACTCGCTCGGAGAAATATTTCTCTCTAAACTGTCCTAAGAACGCCTCCCATTCCAGTTCATTGACATTGGGTAGATGGGCCGAGGTGGCCTTCCACCAAGCTCTGGCATCCTTGTTTAACTAGCAGGTAGCCAGTAACACCTTCTCTCTCGTAGTACACTGCATCACTTGGAAAATTTTTTCCATTTCCTCCTACCTGTTTTCAGCCTCGTCCGGGTCAGGAGATCCAAGGAACTAGGGCGGATTCAGACTTCTGAAATTACAGTGTGAATTGTCGGCTCCATTTCTAGCTTTAGCTTTGTTCCCGGCCTGCACTACATTCTGTAGGGCCCATGTAAGCCCTACCACAGTTTCCTGCATCACTTGCCATTGATTACGGGCCATTGCAACAAAAGTTCTGCGAAAACAGCAACCAATCATTATCATAGTTTATGAAGTATATGATAGGAGTGGAACGTTTCATTTAGCATGTGTTGTGAACCTATGCATTAAGCTTATCCCTGGCTCTACCCATACTCACTAGGTGACTTATAGAAATTGTTCATGATGTAAGTCCTTTAGGTATACCCTAAACCTTGGTCTTAACATCCTTGTTTGTTCTTAGGCTCTGATACCACTAAATGTCACGTCCCAAAGCATGACAGCGGAAAAGTTATTTGATTGTTGAGACGTGAAAAGTCAAAAAATAAGCCTGTAGCGAGCAATCACATATAACACAACTATTTGTGCTCATAATAAAACTCAAACTCTTTATTTCATTTCAATAATGAGAACTAGTACATACTCAATTTCAAGTTCCAACCATAGAACTAAGACTCAATAAAAGGGAAAATTACATAATATCCCCACTCCTACTTCATCAATCTAGTACTCTCATAGTCAAACTATAATACTATGAAGCTAAGATAACTTGACTTCAATACTAAGGCTTGAGAGCGCTCTTCACTCTTGTTCATCCCCAGTATAGTCTTGGTTCTCTACGTCATCAATTTCTTGATCACCTGAAATGTTGGAAAGTAGGTGATGAGTGCACTCGCCTAGTAGGATTTACATCTTCCAGCAATGATATAAGTATTTCACAGTTTAAAAGCTAGAAGGTATGCACATGATATGTACTATGCAAATAAAATGACGGTAATAACACGTGAATAGTGTATCATGCAAGATACTAAGATCAAGAGAGATAATGATCAGTCTAGCAAGAAGGTTGTCTTCAAGATTTCCAGATATTGTGGACAATGATCTAGCAAGATGGTAACTTCACAAGCAACAACAAGATAGCATGTAACAAGATGGCCATTTCACAAGCAAGCAAGCAAGCACGCATGAGCAAGAACCTTTAACATGTAACAGTAATCAGGCACAAAGACACTAATGTGCACTAAGGATCTATGCCACCTTAGAATGCACACTAAGACACGTGTATGTGGTTTATGTATCTAGCATTCAACACGCAAGTACTCCCAACGCAAATGCAATACTAGTAATCGTTATACCCTTTGGTTAACAGTATATTTATGATTCTCCATCATTGGGGCTCGATTGGAACCCTTGGACACTCTCCTTGCCCGATCCTGCATCTCATGTAATTTAAATGTAGATACCCACAGTAAGGTATGGACATTTACTAAGAGTTCAACAATGTCAAGATGGTTAAGGGGATAGTTCAAGTGTTCAATCCGGCAGCATAACGATGTAATTTCATTTAGTTTAATCACTTATTAATAACTTGGTCTTATGTTCAATAGAGGTGTACTCCATAATCAAGATGAGAAGAGAAGGATCTCGTCAAGAATGCCAAGACAAGAGAGATATGTGCACACTAACTTCTAGGTACTTCAATGGTACAACCTGCTTGTCGGCCACGTGGGAATCCATGGTCAGAGGAGATTTATGGAGGCCTTGGTCAAAGGTCACTAGTCCGACAGAAGGAATATCCGACGGAGAGTTCACCACAAGCCAAGAAGGGGCTTTCCTATTGTGCTAGAGTGTATGCGCATGCTGCGCGTGAGAATTGCTCAAGTGCGCATGTGAATTTGATTATGGAAAACTTCGTTTATGAAAACTCCATTTATGGTAAGTATCATGAATGCTAAATCAGGAAAATAATAATCATGCATGACCAATTTTAGCAAGTAGCAATGTGTTTTTAGCAAGTTCAATAGCAAGGCAAGAAGTGAACAATCACTAAGTAGAGAGTAAGATCACTAGGATCAGCTAAACATCATGTGAACATGTTTTAACCTTTATATGGGTGGATAAATTTATGTTATCAATGACTAACTTTGCACAGGAGAAGACGGGGCAGGAAAACGACGCAAAACTGGCCAAATAGTGCTGAAATGCCCACTGTGATCAGAAGGTGACAAGCAACATGTCGCCTTCGTGAAGGCAACCAGAAGGCCGTCACCTTCTGATCCATGAAGGCGACATACTTCATGTCACCTTCTGAAGGTGACAGGTCCATTCGTCGTCTTCCTATTCCAGTGCAGGGGTGCTTTATGGTGGTGTTTTCCTATTTCAAATCAAACTAAGTTTGATACCTATGGGTTCAAAAAATCATAACTAATGCTAGGGTGATCCAAATCATATGAAACCACCTCTATTAGTTAGAGTACTTCCTATATAATGTACAGTAACAGGTAATCAAGAAACAATAGTCGTTTGGTAGGGTAACCAGATGTGTTGTGATTGTCTACATAAATCTGTCACAATGCTCATGTACAGACGGATACTGTCAATAAAACTTGGTGAAACCAGTGCCAAATGAAACTAGACTCATGGGGAAACAAGTTTCATGTTGGGTTCTTGGTCTGAAAATGACTCCACGACGAGATATAGAACTCGTAAGACAAGTCAGAGTTTCATCAAGACAGCACAACGTACTGATCATACTAGATTTACCACATGATAAAAATTGGGAAAGACAGTGAGAACATGATCTAAACACATGTATGCAAGCAATAATGAGTTTAATTAGTGTTTCGCTTGGAGATGACCTACCTTTTGGGTTAAATAATATTCGTACTCTAGAAAGCCCTAAATCTGACCACTTGGAGAAGAACATCAATACTCATGATCTACTGGGTAGAAATTAGGAAAATAGTACCATAAGAAACTAGACTCAAAGATCTTTCCATCGGTATGTCTTGCATGGTTTGGTCGAGGTTTTACTCACCTTTGGTGATGATCTTGGAAGCAACTTGTTTGCAGGTCGCTGGTGAAGATGAGCACGAAGTTGCTTCTTGCTCAAGCATTCTCTTCAAGATCTCCAGCCACCACAGCCCCCAAGCATGACCTCAGCAACTCTAGGGATCGTCCCATATGAGAGAGGGTCCTTACTTAAATGGGGATGGGTCTTTAGTTGCCTAATTAGATTAGGAAACTATTACGTACGAGTTTGAGTATATCTTTCCTTCAATTGAGGATTTCTCCCCCCAATTCATGATGGGAGTCATATAGAAACTTACCTTGGGTGGTAACCACGAATTTGGGCTTGGTTTGAAATCCAATGGAGGTCTATTGGGTGAGAATTTACACTTTCATAGTCCATTAGTGAATATTTCTGAATTTTGGTTATTTTCTTAGCATGAATTTATATGTGGCCCAAAAGACATCCTTTGGCCCATTTCTTTCATTGGGTTGTCAATACCCATTGTTTTAAGTCCATCCATGATTTTTATTTTTATTTTTGGACTCACTTAAGTACCTATGATAGTAATTATGTAACTTATTCCCTAATTACGATAATAAGTCGCAAAACACCTTAAAGTCATGTAATCAGATTTTTCTTCACCTGAATATCTTCATAAGTCATTTAGAAATATTATTTAGAGTTGAACTATGATTTTTACTAAATTTCTTGATGTGTTTTCATGTATATGATAATGGTGCGTACGATATTACTATTTTTAAATTATTAAATTGTCAAATTTTCAATATATCAATAATTTTAAATTACAAAAATTTTGCAGTACTACAAAGTCTTCTTTCTAGTCATACATCATGAAAGGGCTAATTCAATCTATACATCACATGACACTCAAATTATCACAAGGTATCACACAAACTACATTTTTACCTGTCCATCTTCCCCAGCATGATATGCTAATCCAACCATTGGATCTGTCCGAAATTTTACACACATAAACCTACCACTTGGTGTAAGACTCCACTATATGGGTCATGAATTGGATAGAGAGGAGGAAGCAGGAGAAGCAACACACGAGGGGTTCACTACAAAGGTTAAAGCTCAACCAACCTATGACTTGAACTCCTCCAACCCTTAAGCAAAGGCTTTGGGGTTGAGATGGTTGAGCTCCAAGCATCTCCTTCTCAAGATCCACAACTTGAACAAGGCCGTAAGTAGAAGAATCACTTGCTCATATAGAGGATTAGCTCATCTACCATCAAAAGAAGAGGGAGGGGAAGTGAGAGCACTCAACTCACAACCTCCCAAGGAGTGCTGCTCCACAAGCTCTGTTGGACCACATAGATAGGGGGAAGGAGGGAACCAGAAGAAAGAAGCCCTCCAAGGTGGCTGAACTCATCACCAAGGAGAGAGGGGTTAAAAGGCCACAACCATGCAAAGGTATCATGGTCCAAAGACAAAAATGGGGTGCCACATGGCCACCCAACTCAAAAAGGCAGCCATGCCCCCAATGGGCAGCACTCAATCAACGCCTAGTGGTGAGGGAGGGTAGTCAAACCCCTACCATGCGGCCCAAACTAGCCAACCATAGACCATGCAAACAATGACATTCTGATTTTTAAGGTGTCATGGGGTCTCATCGCATTTAGATCACAACTAGGGTAGTCATGATATCAAATAGAGAGGCGGCGGGTGGGGCTGATGCGATATGGTCTAGAAGTCCTCACACACAAGAACAACACCAAGGTCCAACCTTAGCAAGGCCTCGAACCACACATAAAAAGACCCATTAAGGATCAAGAACATGGGTCATTACAGTGTCTCTGTGTGCGTGCCTCACTCATTATAGGTGGTGGATATAGGTTCCACATAGGTGCACACTGAACCACCTAAAAAAATTATTGTTGTCTTGATGGTTTGCTCCTCATCTTCTATCCCCATTCTACTAAAGATAACTAAATTCATATCTATTTGAGCATTCAATCTTTATATTGTTCTAAATTGTTCTTTAATCTGCATAAGATTGAATAACTGTTAAGTTTTTCAACAAATAAATTAAACTTCCCCCTTGATTTGCCATATCCTCATGCCAACAAGTCCCATGTGATCATGAGCACAAATACATAGTTTGTGAGATCAAGGTGTAGATCTATATTTAAGAGATCAAATCAACTTGATTTGTTATGAACATATTGTTCGGGCTACAAGGGGAGACACTAAGTTGTAGTGTTATACTAGTGTGATGGTAGCTTAATATAATAGTAATTGTAGTGTCCCGTGGTTTTTGAATTCTTGATTGTCCGGTTAGAGTGTTAGCCACCCTTTAAAATGGCCTTATGTGGGAGTGTGGCCTTCGTCAGAATTAGATATTATTATGTTGTTGGGCTTTCAGTACAAGCTAATGAACATGGCCGCCGAGATGGACATGTTCTAAATGCATCCAACTAGGCAAGATGCTCTCAACTTTTGCCCATAGTGTGTCTACAATGTCATGGTAGTCCATCTAGGGTGTCAAAATGTGTCAGTTGATCACATTGTTCTTCTCAACATGTACATGTAGTGCGCTGGTCAACTGACAACGTTTGACCCTGAGTACCAGGCGGCTACTTGCATGGCTATGAATGCAGTTGGTCAGGCTGATATGTCATGTAGTTCATGGGTCTGCACTATCAGGGTCTTATAGGCATGCTAGATGGCAGTCTACTAAGTGGTTTAAATGTGGCTTTCCATGGCGACACATTTTCAATGTGGCTCTTGATCACTATGCATTCTTGTTGATGGCGTCATGTCACTGCAATACATTCTAAAGGGTCAGGCCAATATAGGAGCACCCACAGATCGACTTCACCATTTTCCCCTCATCCCCTCTCCATTTGAGCTCCTCATATTTCCTCTTCCTCTCCCTTCGATGGCCAACATTAGGCAGTGGACTAGGGCAGCGGTGGCATGGCAGTTGGTTTTGGTGTGGTGGTTATGACAAGCAAGTGGTGTTGGTGAAGAGGAGGTGGCCAACACTACTTATCATAAGATATCTTTATAAGAGGTTCAAATATTAAATTGAGGCACCCATTCTATGACAGATTTCAACTTACCCTCTATTTTTGTGCCTTTAGTGGGCCTAGTATTTTCGGCAATTGCAATGGCTTCTTTATTTCTTTATGTCCAAAAAATAAGATTGTCTAGCTGCGATGTATGGGACCAAATCTCACAATAGGTTTGGTTCTTCATTTTAGAGGTAGGATGACGTTCCTTATAATCTAAGGTCGTGGATTCTCGTGGTACCAACTCATTAAGTGACTTCTTGTGGATTATTGCATTCTTGGTGGGTTTTCCATGTAACGGGTGTTTGTAAGGCCATTCTTCCTCCTTCCCACTTTGATTCCTCACCTTATGGATGGTTTGCGGTGTGTGCATGATAATATAGCAAGTTTCCCACTCTACTTCTCCCAATTTTGGTGTTTATTTGGGGATTGGTAGCCAGCTTGGGAATTGCCAAAAGAGCATGGGCTCTATCCGTACCCTACGCCTAAACACAATCTTATAGGTCAACACATTCTGAATGTAGTTTCTTGAAAGGGTGCATTCATGTTGTGGCCACATCCAACGGTTGAAATGCATTTTATTCATCCTTGTGTGGCCATGTCGACTTGTCTTGATGCGTCTCGGTGTTTTCTAGCCAGCGTTTGATTATATGCATGGACCCACTTCCTCTCTCTCTATCTCTCTCTCTCTCTCTCCTCCTTACTTTGATCTTAGTGTTTTGGACCAAAATGGCTATGGCCGAGAGAGCTAGGGCACTACTTGGGCACTGTATGTGAATACATCACACATATTGTGTTGACCAGGTTGCAAGCCCAGAGGGCAGGTGAATGGATCGCTAAAAATTCGTCTTAGAAATATTATGTAACAAAATAACTTCGGTAACACTAAATGAAATGGTTAGAGTTAATGAGCAGCGGATAAAAAGACAAAAGCAATCACAAGAACAACAGAAAAATTATCATGGTTCGGATCTCCTGTCACAAGGAGTCCTACATCCAGTCCCCAAGTAATAACTTGGGATTCCACTAACTAAGGGTACAGTCCCCTTCAAGGACACTTACACATCCAGCGTCTGCTGGTCTTTTCTTCACTTCACAAAGAGGCAATACACCTCTTGTTACAACAGGTCTTCCTTTCTACAAAAGGGAAAGAATCACCCACTACACAGCAGGTCATCTCTTCACAAATGAAGAGGAGCACTCAATGAAGAGTAAAGAGGTGATGGCCTCTAGACGAAGGTAATAGCAACAATATAGTGCTTGATCTGAGGCAGAATCTGAGAGACAAAAAAAATAACACCAAGAAGAAGTTCTCTCAGACCTAAAACAAGCTCTCACACTCTAGAAGGGATTGAAGAACAGTGCTTCGTGCAGAGCTGAGCAAGAGTCATTTTCTGAATGAAGGAGCTAGCTCTTCTATCTTTCTATCCGAAAAGGGATTGTCTTCATTGCGTCAACATACTTCTATTTATCATCTCTTGATGAAGTATCCGTTGAAGTGTCTATTGTGACTCTTGTCTTGAAATGTGTCTCCTGACAGATATAGTAGGTCCAACGTAAGGTAGCTAGAAAACCTGCAGATAATAAATGCTTGGATATAGACATATAGTGAGAGGGAGATCATATGAATATCTTCTTTACTCCGGTCAACATGATATGTCCAACGTTGTAAACGTGTGTGACTATCAGAAACTTGCAGAGAATAAATACTTGAATGTAGACAACTCAAATGTATCTAAACTATCAATCAATGTCACTGGCCATACTGCAGGAGGATATACTAAAGAGGAAATATCATCTGTCATCATTTAAAGTTCTAATTGATATGTCATGAAAGTGGTAATCAGTAAAAGATGATCTACATAGACACTGTACCCATGATAAACAATAAATGCTTGTGTGCAAATGATAAGCAACAATTTACGGAAGATTCGAAATGCATAACATTTCAAAATAAATTTGAAAGGAACTATGAGGAAAAATATGATTAAGACTAATTTATCATGGTTAGTAAAACATTAATTGTAACCATAATCAAATGATTATTGTAAAGGTCATTATCAAGGTAATACAGTCGATGTTCAAAGAATAGTCGATGTCCAAACATAATCAATGTTCAAAGAGAGTCGATGTTCAGAGACAGTCGATGTACAAAGGATAGTCGATGTGAACATAATCGATGTTTAAAGAGAGTTGATGTTCAGAGACAGTCGATGTCCAATGGATAGTCGATGTGAACATAATCGATGTTGAACCGTAATCGGTGTTAAAACATAATCGATGTTGAAATGAAATTGATGTGAACATAATCGATGTTTAAATGAAATCGATCTGAACATAATCGATGTTTAAATGAAATCGATGTGAGCATAACCGATGTTGAAGCATAATCGATGTTTAAGTGAAATCGATGTGAGTGTAACCAATGTTGAAACGTAATCGATGTTGAAACATAATTGATGTTTAAGTGAAATCAATGTGAGTTTAACCGATGTTGAAACATAATCGATGTTGTAACATAATCGATGTTTAAGTGAAATCGATGTGAGTGTAACCGATGTTGAAACATAATCGATGTTGAAACATAATCGATGTTTAAGTTCAATCAATGTGAGTGTAACCGATGTTGAAACATAATCGATGTTTAAGTGGACTATAATCGATGTGATATTAAGGCAGTAGTCGATGTGAACTTACAATAATAATCGATGTAGACTTAGATAAATCATATGCAATTGACTTCTAAGATAAATGAGTGTGTCCAACTTACAAAATTTATTTCATTTGATACCTATTAACAAACTTCAGACAAATATGTTAGTCAAATATTTTTCATGGTTTTGTTTATCATTAAAATATATAGGTGGAGATAAATTGTTCATCAATCTCCCCATTTTTGGTGATGACAAAACAACAAAAGTATGGAAAAGAAATTTTAGAAATAAATTTTAAGTAAAGTGATAAATATGTATTTCAGAGTATGTTCTCCCCCTTTTTGTCATAATCAAAAAGAAAAGTAGGGGATAAAGAGGCAAAGAGAAATGGAGGCCCAAGAGGGATGATATTAATCAGTGAGAGTTTGATATATAGAAGGTAGGGGACAAGAGAGAAGCAAGGCGTGTGATGATAGGTCAAGCTTAGACTTCATGCTCTTCAAAATAATTCATAAACAATTCCCAATTGATATTATAGGAAGGCCCTATATCTGTACTAAATTTCTTAATGTGAAGCTGCCTCTGAGTCTGAAGAAACTGATAGTATTATGTATCACTAAGAGTCATTCTGTAGAGGCTTTGGGTGCCAAAACTAGCATCCTGCAAAAACTGACCTATGGAGATAGGATAAGCAATGTTGTGAGCTAGCAGTTCCTGCATCAGAGCAATATATACTTTGTATCGTTCAACCTAGATGGAATAAGGATTTGTCACCAGATTGATGGAGTTTAGATCCATGAACTGCTCAGGACATAAGGTGGGCTGATAGGATTTGAATTGAGCTGCATTGATCTGATCTAGTTGGAGAGCTGCCTGGTGATATTTCTTATGCCACTCATTTGGAAAAAATCTTTCAGATTCAGCAAACAAAGGGGCTAAACTGAAGATTTGATGAACCCTCTGTGATACTCTCAAAAAAGAAAGCGAGGAAAAGCTAGAGAAACTTCGTTTTGGTCCTTAAATCCGAGCTTTCACTTTGGCATATCTTTCAAAAATAATGGGACCAGCAACAGAGTCCATGAGAAGGAAGTGCAGCTGAGGTAATAACTTGAACTCTAGAAGCTTGAGAGTGGAAAAATCAACTTGAAAAGCCATACAATCCTGGCGCTAGGACCAAAGTCCATCCAGAGTAGATCTGAACTGTGTTAATTGAGCTTCAGGGAGATTATGAATATGAAAATAGTCACTGTACATCTAAAACTGCCTTACCAACTTGACTTCTTTTTTAATTTGAGGGCCCCAAGAGGAGGTGTGTTGATGCACAAACCATTCTGATAAAGAAAGAGTGTGATCGCATGGAGGGTATCTGCGATCCCTTACAATCTCAAATTTTTTGTAAAGAGCCCTATGTGATCTGGCCCACTATTCCCTAGTCTTGGACTCAGAAGTAGAAAGTATCTTATTGATCTTAGGTTTAGACACATCAGACAAAGGAAAGATAAGAGAAAAATATTCTGAAACATTAAGATAGGGGAGTCCAAAAATGCCAGCAAAGGTGCACTTCTGAAGGTACTCATTGTAGATGGATTTTGTCTGTGGATAACTATTAGTGAGTACCATGGGGGGGGGGGGGGGGGGACAGAGCTGAAGAACGTTGGAGAACAAGCTCTTGGGATATTTTTCTCTTTTTCGAAGCAGGACTAGAAAAGGGTAAGGAATCAATCTTGTGAACATGAAAGGAAACAGATAAAGCTGTCCTGATAATGGCTTCCTCAAATTCATCCTTAATGTGACTGACAAAAAAACCAGTAAAACATGCTCCTTTAGAAATGAGGGTAATGAAGGATGGTGGAGTAAGAGGATGAAGAGAGGAGAAAGAGTGTGAGGGAGGTTGAGTGGAAGGTCTAGCTGAAGAGGTGCCAGAAGTAGAGGCTGGAGGTGCTTCAGAATGAGGAGGTGGAATAGAAGGAGAGGGTGTAGGTGATGAGGCTGGTTCATCAATGAATAGAGTGGGAGAAGAAATGTGTTTAGGAAGAGGTTTCTTGGAGGGCTCAGGAGCAGGAGGAGCAGTAGATGGATCAGTAGGAGAGGAAGGGGCATGAGTCTGCTCACTCTAAACCTCAGTAGGAATCCCTGCATGAGCTGTTGATGCTGAAGGCCTTCATGGCCTGGAGGCTTCTACTTGCACAGATGGCCCAGATGGCCTAGATGGCCTGAGGACTGGCTCTACCTGCTCTGAAGTCCCTTATGGCCCAACCACTTCTTCTGCCTGAACAGATGGCCCTGATGGCCCAATAACAGCTTCTGCCTATTCTGGATTTCCTGATGGCCTAGTAACATTTTATGCTTCTTGTACAGATGGCCCTAATGGTCTAGTAGATGAGATTAGGTGAGTTCTCACAAGTTTAGTGAGGTCAGTCACCATGGTGCTCAAACTACACAATTCAGCTTTCATCCCGTTAAGCTCATCTTTATCTTCACACAAAGCTTGGTTCTGTTGATGCTGGTTATGGACTACAGATGCAAGGTTTTCCTGTAGTGAACAAATTAATTCTCCTTGAACATTCAGCCTTTCTATAATAGGCTCTAGATGAAAACAAATTTTCATTTTCTTGGGCTTTTAGTGACCCCTTCTAGTGAGCCTAGGAATTTTGTCATGTACAACCTTCTTTCTGACAGCATCATCCACAGCTGGTTCTTTATGCATAGCTTTAGTTTTTGTACGTTGATGAGCATAGGCTTCATCATCAAAGGCAACCTCCACTAAACCTTCCACAGAAGGATCTTCATAATTAGCAGCAATAGGCTCCGCATGAGCTGTAGCTTCTTCCATAATAACTTCTTCTGAATGTCCTATAGGCATAACATCTTGGGCACATTCTTCATGCTCTCCTTCAACAGGAGCTTCCTCAACATGAACATTCTCGAAGTGTTCGGCTGGAAAGTTTTCTGGAGGGACTGCTACATGCTCCACCTCAGTAGGAGCTACCTCCTTAAGTACATTAGCAAATGTCTCCTATACAATAGGAGTTTCTATTTGAGGCTCAGTTAGAGCACGTACAACAGGTTGCTCGGAGGGCTCAAAGGGATCATTGTGCTCAGGAGCACTGTCCTCAATCCTACGGTCAGCAAGGATAGATGCAGTTGGTTCAATATTGCTAATTTTAGTCTCAGCCTTTAGATTAGATGGGGCTTCTATACTATAACTATCTCAGAATGGCTCCTCCTTCAGCCATAGAGACCTTTGACCATATACCAGCAGACAGGGTGCATCCACCTTTCTTCAGATTTCTTGTTCGGATAGGCTGCCCCATTCTCTCTAGTAACTCCCCTTCCAGGTCTACTTCAAAAAGTTGGAAAGTTCATGTGAGTAGATGAGCATAAGGAAGAGGGACCGCCAGCTTGTTCTTCGTATCCCATATAAGTTCAGTTGTAGACTTCATTGTTTCAAACATGATTTGGGCCATATTCACTTTCTAATTTTGCACTGCCCAGAACATGATATCGGCACCCCCTTTTGAAAAGGTGGCACTGCGAGGTATTAGAATCTGACAAACAATAAAATGTAGTAGCCTATTGAAAGTTGTAAACTAATTTATATCTATTTTTTTGTCCTTGAGCTTGTACTCTATTCCGATAATCCCAAGTCCTTCAACATGAATATCCACAGAGTTTACCAAACAGTGACCTTCCTTTGAACAACTAAACAACTCTTCTAACAGGTCAAAGGTGATTCGAATATGCTTACCTTTAACAAACGAAACAAGTGTTCCTCCATCTTCAAATTAAAGGTAGTTGTAGAATGCTTTCGCCAAATGACGATAGCTCGGTTCTGAAACCTTACACAACCTTGACCATTTCATCCTCTCAAGAACTTGAACCACGCTGACCATACCATGCTTCTCTAAATCTACCGAATCGACTGCCTTGTTGCCACAGATCTTATTCATGACTTCTTGGAATCTTTGGAGTTGTTCTACCGTGAGGAACTCCACATTGTAGCCACCCAAACTGCTAGAACTCCTAGATGTGGCCATGGAAATCGACAAGAGAAGATTCTAAATGATTGTAGGAGGAAGAGGGGGAAAACCCCTCAAGAAATTGTGTGGGAAAAAATTCACAAATTTCTCAAAGAAGGAGGAAGGCTCTGTGGAGTCGAAGGAGGGTTTCATAGAGCTTGGAGTCGAACGGGAACGAAGAGAGAGAGTGAATCGATAGGGAATGAGTTGCCATCGGTATATAATAGAAAACAGTAAAGTAGAAAAGGTGGAGCATTAATTTCACAAAATGATAAAGAGTCTGTGTAACTGATATCGCAAAAATGAAAAGAATATAGGAGAGAATAAAATCGATTTTTATAGAGGAAAGGGGGCAATATCTTACACTAAAATAAATTTATTTATTTCAGTCATATGCAGATAAATATGTTACAAATTGCACATGCCTAATTCCCATTTCAGAGAGGTAAAACTCTCTACAGGTAAGGCTTTTATAAAGATGTCTGCTAACTGATTTAGAGTATCTATAAAAGAAATACTAATATTACCATTTGCCACATGATCTCTAATAAAATGATACCTAACGTCAATATGCTTGGTCCTCAAGTGCTGTACAGTATTCTTGGTGAGATTTATAGTACTGGTGTTGTCACAAAACAGTGGAATAGTTTTAATGTGCAGTCTATAATCTTCATATTGTTGTTTGATCCAAAGGAGTTATGTACAACAGCTCCCAGCGGCTACATATGCAGCTTCAGCAGTTGATAATGCTACTGGGTTTTGTTTCTTTGAAGACCATGAAATTAAACATCCTATAAGAAATTTACAACAACCATTGATGCTTTTTCTATCCACTTTGCATCCAGCATAGTCAGCATCTGAGTATCCATTTTTTTTTTTTTACAAGTTTTAGGATACCATAGACCTAGGTTATGAGTATGAGCTAAATATCTAAAAATCCTTCTTTCTGAAATCAGATGTGATTCCTTGGGATTAGATTGATACAAGCACACATACATACATTGAATAAAATATCAGGTCTACTTGCAGTTAAGTAAAGCAGTGTGATGATCAGTCTATCCCCATATAGTTTTATTTAATTATATACGAATGGGGTCTACAGCACCTAGTGGGGAGGCTGCGCAGGTGACTTCGGTGGTGGGTAGGAGAACATATGCACAGACCATTGTTGAGTCAATGCCACCACCCCAGGTGAACATCAGTATCAAAGCTCCAGGTTTTACGGATACGGGTGAACCAACAGTCTTCTTCTCCCGGGAAGAGGTTGGTAAGTCCATTGTCATGTTGAATCAGGCACTTATAGTGAGGTGTACTTATGGCAGGAGCTCTATACTGAAATTTAAAAATTGTTTATCTCAGAGGCTTAGTCTCAAAGTAGATTTGATTGTAAATGTGCTAAACCCGAGACATCTTCATCTTCGGTTTGAAGAAGAGGAGGATTACCTGAAGGTGATTTTAAGAAGGAGTCTCTACATCAAAGGTTTGCTGTTCAGATTTTTCAAGTGGGATGCAAACTTTGATTTCCATGCAGATCCAACTGTTATGCCGATCTGGATTGGTTTGCTAATGCTACCTGTGAATTATTATTACCCGGATTTTCTTAAGTCTATTGCTGGGAATATTAGCACAGTTCTTAGAATTCATGAACCCACTCTGGCTCTTACCCAGACACAGGAGGCTTTTGTTTGTGTTGAAATGGATATTGCTAAGGTTAGTCACGAGAGGATTTGGATAGGCTGTGGGCAGGAAGGTTTTTGGCAAAAAATAAACTATTATAGGGTGCCGACAGTCTGTGATTTCTGTAAGAAATTGGGTCATGTACAGTCGGAGTGCCACAAGAAAGCTAAGGATGCAGGGGTGGCGACTGTTGCTAAAGGTCAGAACCTTCTTCTTGTCAAGCAAGGTGGAGAGGTTGCCCATCAAGTTTGGCGACAGAAAGGAACCTACTGTTGATCAGATGGCCCATGGTAAAGATGGTGTGGAACCTGAAGCTAATGCAAATGCTTCAGGGACGTCGGGTGTTCCTTCTAATGTTATACATGTTCCCTGTCTTCAAGATATCAGAGGGCCAAAGGACGCCCTTAATCCTCCGAAGCCCGGTGCAAGTTCTCAGGTTTGTCTCAACCATGTTCATTCCTCAGAGGTATCAGGTTCACAGGAAGTTCAGAATGTGATGGAGCAGCAACACCCTTCGTCAACTGGTCTGCATGGTTTGCATGGAAGCTCTCCAATCAGTCTGCATGGTAGTTTCGGGTCTCAACTGCAAGAGGAGCATCCTACTTTCAAGGGTTTGCAGGTTCTTCAAGAAGTGCATAAGGGTAGCCCTTCTATTGCTTCTCAAACTCCGACAGATGAGGAGAATATTGTCTTGGCTTCTCCGGTGGCACCCGCTGGAGAGGAAGAGGACATGCCAAAGATTCATGTTTCCATTTGTGTTCCTCCAGATTCTATCCTCCAAAAGGCGGTGATTCTTGCTACTATGGAAAACAAGTTCATGCCTATCATGGCTGCTCTTAATAATGAGGGTCAGGAAAAAGCGAAGGGTGCAACGACTCGTTCTAAAGCAAAGGCTGTGGTTGGTTCTTCTCCTCACCATCTGTCCTTATGACTCCTTCCATATTATACTGGAATATAAGAGGCATTGCAAATCTTGACTCTAGGTGTTCCCTTAGAAGACATATTAAAAAGAATAACGTTGATTTCCTGGAAATTGCTGAGCCCATGGTTTCTATTGATAGGGCCGATTCAGTTCGTTCTTTTCTTGGGATGGAGTCTGTCATTGGAACTAGTGGGGACAATGCTGAATTATGGGTCTTCTGGAGAAACTACCATTTTCAGATGGTTCAGTGTTCTGACCAGCAAATAACTATGGCTGCTGTGAAAGATGATAAAACTTTCCTTCTCATGACGGTTGTGTACACTAGCTACCTCGCCGTCCGTCGTTGCATGTTGTTTGATGAGCTGCAGAATTTTTCCAGGCATGTCGATGTTCCATGGCTTGTGGGGGGCGATTTTAATTGTGTCTCCACCCCTGCAGAGAAGCACGGTGGCAGTCCTGCCAACTTGCATGGAATGATGGATTTCAACTCTTTCATTTCTGGTGCAACTTTGTCTGACATGGGTTTTACAGGAACTAATTTCACTTGGGCAAATAATCGCACGTGACTGGCGTCAGTAATGGCCAGGCTGGATCGATTCCTGTGTAACCATTTGTGTGGGGAGACGTATTCTGGTCTTCTTGTAAGACATCTCCCGCGGGGTCCCTCGGATCACGCCCCTCTTCTCCTCACATTCCAAGCCACTTCTCGCCCTCCTGCCAGGTTCAATTTTCAGTCCATGTGGTGTTCTCATGAATCTTTTCAGAATATAGTTCAAACTGCCTGGGAGAATCCAACTGCTTGGCATTATAACCCCTTTGTTGTTCTGCACATGAAGCTTAAGGCAGTTAGAGGAGCGCTGCGCACCTGGAATAAGGTTACCTTTGGTAACGTTCATGACAATATCACTTGGGATGAAGAGCTGGTCAAGGATGCTCAACGTGCGTTTAATGTTGACTCTTCTCCAGGTAACAGATCTACTTTGGGTGCTGCTAATGCCAGATTAAGGAAATCTATTAGCTATATGGATCAGTTATGGGCACAGAAAGCTCGGATGCAATGGCTAGAGAATGGGGATAAGAACACTGCATTTTATCATGCAGTTGTCAAGGGTAATAGAAGGCGTAACAATATTAACAGGCTCAAGGTGGGCTGTTCCTAGTGTGAAGATCAGAATATCCTCAAGCAGGAGGCAATTAACTACTTTAGGACTCTCCTCCAGTCTTCTGCTCATGATATTGATGACTCCCTCCTTAATGTCATTCCCCTAGCATTACTGAGGATCAGAACAAGTCCCTTACTGTTATTCCTACCAAGGAAGAGATAAAAGAGGCAGTCTGGAGTTTGAAGGCGGATGGTGCCCTGGGACCTGACGAGTTTATGGGCAATTTTTAACCTTCATGCTGGGACATTATTCACCAAGATGTGGTACATGTGGTCACTGGTTCTTTAATGGGTTACCTATGCCTAGAGCAGTTGTAACGACCCAGAATCCGCATTACCAGTAACAACCAGTAACCCGAATTCTGACCCGCTAACCACGAGACAAGCTCGGAAGGGTAGGAAGTGAAGTCCGAGGAGACTATATGTAAGAAGATACACACCATGTAAAGCTGTAAAATTTCACTATATGAATATAATGTACAACTCAGAGTCTGAGCAAGGTACAAATACAGAAGTACAACAAAAAGTACTACTCACTGCAGCTAAGGAGCACCAACACCGGAGTGGCTAGACTCGCCTGGAACGGGAGTCGACGAAGACCCACCTGAAAGGGAGGGGAGTGAGTCTCAAGAAAAGAGACCCAGTAGGGAAAAGTAACCCCACCGGCCAACAGAAATAAAGTGCGGAAAGTAAAACTGAAAGTAAGTACACGTCGCACCACAACACAAACTGTAAACCTCGCGGCTTAGTAACACACACTCACACACACACAGTAAGTAGGACTCAGCTAGGGTCTGTGGCTCGACGTCCCGTCACCACAGAGGCTCTCAACCCCAGCCACGTGTGCACACTACAGACGCTCTCTCTCTCGCGTCTGGTCCACGACCGGTTTTTCCCCTACGCTTGACCCTAGCGGTAGAAAATGGGCTCCACAGAGACCGGCTCAAAACCACCACAAGGAGTACGCACAGGACAGAGTCACACTCGGCGTCCTGGCTCACTAGCGGAGGACAACCACACGCTAGTCATCTAGACGGAGTCGCACCCACGCCTAGGTAACACAACAGAAACGGGCACGCGGTAACGCAACGCGCGTACAACAGACGGAACACACTCAACGCCTGAAACTCCGTACAGTAAGTGAACACCTCATGTCACAACTAGTTATTCATATGCACAGGTAGAGTCACACTCTAAGCCTGGCTCACATGTGTTATCAGGGTGGACATCACATGTCAATCGCCTCTAAACACAAAACTCAAGCCTGCTGGGACACAGGATATTAACGGCCATATCGATTATCGCCAATATGAGGTAAACGGCACTCATCATGTCGTTAACCCTGACTCAACGGCAATCGACCTTGTCGTTTATATCACCCTTGAAGATCTCAACGTCAACAGATGTGGACGTTAAGCTCTTCAGTCCCCTAAACCTTGAACAGCTCCGAATTAGTCCAATTGGGTAGAATTACCTAACAGAACTCTGACTGATGGAGGGAAATACTTCCTCTCATCATTTAACACTACCAGAACTTCCAATTTAAACAATCAAACGCCTAGATTGCCCAATTCACCCAAAATTTCGGCATGATACAACCCAACCCTAAACCACAATTTGCATACTGATTTACATAAATGAGCATGCTGGTTTGCTAAGGAGGGTTATAGGAGTTAAGTCCCTACCTCAGAACGCTTTATAAACCCCCAAACAGCCACTAATCGCGCCAGAACCCCCCGAAGACTCCGCGCAAATCACACTAAATCCTCGCGTTTCCCGCCCTATCAAGCACCACCACGCGATCCAGAGTCTTCCCACGAGCTCCCATCAACCATCAGAAGCTGTGGAAAAAGAGAAATACAAAGGTGGAGGGAAGGAGAGGAGAAGAGAAGAATGAGCTCTGCTCTCGAGTTGCCCTATTTCAACAGTTCCGACCAGTTGACGTCCACCTCTCTAGCCGCTTACTGAACCGCCAAAGACTTGACGTCCAGATCACATGCCGTTGAGTTCAACAACAAACGTCCACATCGCTGGACGCTGACACCAAGTCAACGGCTAGCCCCTGGCCGTCAACCCCAAGTTAACGACAATGGTCTTGTAGTCAACCACACAGAACCTCTACAAGACCCAATAAGGATCCGCAATAACCCTGAGACCTTACAGCCCTCCCCCCTTAAGGAATTTTGCCCTCAAAATTCAAACAACACAAGGAAAGAAGACTCACCAAAGAGGTACGGAAACTGCTCGCGTATTTCGTCCTCTCGCTCCCATGTCGACTCACCACCTGAATGCCGCTGCAACGCAATACGAACTAAAGGGATTGCCTTGTTCCTCAACCTCTGAACTTGGCCATCCTCATTGTGCAACGGAAACTCTGGTACAGTCAACACTGGAGTCACCTCAGACCACTCTGCACTCTGGAGAACGTGAGACTCGTCAGAAAGGTACCTACGAAGCATCGACACGTGAAACACATCATGGACTGCTGCCAACTCTGACGGAAGCTCAAGTCTGTACGCCAAACCTCCGACACGCTCAGAAATGGTGAAAGGTCCAATAAAGCGAGGACTCAACTTCCCACGCCTACCAAACCTCACCACTCCCTTCATAGGAGACACACGGACAAACACCTGGTCCCCTACTTGAAACTCGAGCGGTCGTCTGCGCTGATCTGCATAACTCTTCTGCCGACTCTGAGCTGACTGAAGTCTCTGCCTCACAAGCTGAACTACCTCAACTGCCTGCTGAACCAACTCTGGCCCCGTGACAACCCATTCGCCAACCTCGAACCAGTCAAGAGGAGTACGACACAGTCGTCCGTACAAAGCCTCATATGGTGCCAAACCGATACTGGAGTGATAGTTATTATTATATGCAAACTCGACCAACGGCAAGTGAACTGTCCACGACCCCTGCCACTCCAGACAGCAAGCTCTAAGCATGTCCTCCAAAGTCTGGATAGTCCTCTCTGACTGACCGTCTGACTGAGGGTGGTAGGCGGAACTAAAAGCCAACTCCGTCCCCAAAGCTCTCTGGAAACTGCGCCAGAATCCAGAAGTGAAGTGAGGATCCCTATCTGACACAATAGAGATCGGCACTCCATGCAAAAGAACAATCCGCTCTACGTACAATGCGGCCAACCTACTCACACCCCAACTAGTCCTGACAGGCAAGAATCTGGCAGTCTTCGTCAATCTGTCCACAAGAACCCAAATGCAGTCAAAACCTCCAGCTGTCCTCGGCAAACCACAAACAATGTCAGTCGTCACATTGTCCCACTTCCACATCGGAATTTATAACGGCTGCACAAGTCCTCCTGGACGCTGATGTTCGGCCTTCACCTGCTGACAGACCAAACACCTAGCAATAAAAGCCGCTATGTCTCTCTTCATCCCAGGCCACCAAAACTGACGTCTCAACTGTGATACATCTTGGTCGACCCTGGATGAATCGAGTACCTGGAACCATGTGCCTCCTGCAACACAACTCTCCTGATAGACTCCTCAACAGGAACATAGAGTCTATCTCGGAACCTAACAGTCCCGTCCTCGCAAAGCTCAACCTCTGGGAGAAGCAACACACTGTGCAACTCGGGATCTGCCTGCTGGCCTCAGCAACCTGTCTCACAACGGTGGGAGCCGCTAACAAACTGCCCAACACAACTGACGACGACTGGACAAACTCTGAAAGACCCCTCTGTCGCAGACTGCCACAACTGCCACTCTCTAAGCATCAGATGACTCACTTGTGCTTTCCTACTCAAAGCATCTGCAACCACATTCGCTTTTCCAGGCTTATACTCAATGCTGAAATCATAGTCTTTCAGATATTCCATCCATTGACGCTGCCTCATATTCAGATCCCTCTGAGAAAACACATACCTCAAGCTCTGGTGGTCGTACGGACTACAAAAACTCACTCCGTACAGGTAAAGACGCCAAATCCGCAAAGCAAACACCACAGCTGCAAGCTCTAGGTCGTGGGTCGGGTAACTCTCCTCGTGGGGCTTAAGCTGGCGAGACGCATAAGCCACCACCCGGCCTGCTGCATCAAAACCGCACCCAAACCAACACCTGAAGCATCTGTGCAAACCTCAAAACCTTCCTCACCTGAAGGTAAGGCAAGAACTGGCACTGACGTAAGCAGTCGCTTCAACTCTATGAAGCTCTGCTCACACTGCTCCGACCACACAAACGGACTCCCTTTCTCATCAACCGAGTCAAGGGTGCAGCAACCTGAGAAAAATCTCGAACAAACCTGCGGTAGTAACCTGCCAAACCCAAAAGCTACGAATCTCAGACACAGATCTGGGACTCTCCCACTGCAAAACGCCTCAACCTTCGCTGGATCCACAGAAACTCCCTCACCTGAGATCACGTGCCCCAAAAGTGAACCTGTTGTAGCCAAAACTCACACTTACTAAGTTTGGCATACAACTGGTGCTCTCGCAAAATCTGCAACACGATCCTTAGGTGCTCGGCGTGTTCCTCCTCCGAAACAGAGTACACCAGAATGTCGTCAACAAACACTACGACAAATCGGTCCAAGAACTGGTGGAACACCCGGTGCATCAGATCCATGAAGGCTGCTGGAGCATTGGTGAGCCCAAACGGCATCACCAAAAACTCAAAGTGTCCATATCTGGTCCGAAAAGTAGTCCTCTCAATGTCAGAATCTCTAATCCGCAACTGATAGTAGCCCGACCTCAAGTCAATCTTCGAAAAGACACGAGCAGACTGAAGCTGATCAAAGAGATCATCAATCCTAGGCAAAGGATACCTATTCTTGATGGTCACTTGATTTAGCTTCCTATAATCGATACACAACCTCAGGCTACCATCCTTCTTCGGACAAACAAAACAGGTGACCCCCACGGAGAAAAGCTAGGACGAATATAGCCCTTCTCCAAAACTCCTCAAGCTGCCTCTTCAACTCCCTCAACTCTGCTGGTGCCATACGGTACGGTGCCTGTGCAAAAGGTATAGTGCCAGGAACCAACTCTACAGTAAACTCAATCTCTCTCTCTGGTGGTAGACCAGGCAACTCTTCCGGAAAAACATCCGAAAACTCACTCACTACAGCAATGTCCCCCACTCCTGAGGCAATCTGGTCAAGAGTCACTGCAGAAACTAGGAAACCCTGACAACCAGAAGCAAGTAACCTCCCTGCCCTCAAAGCAGAAACTAAAAAGCGAGAAGTAAGAGGTACGATACCCTGGAAGTAGAACGCCGCTTCCCCAGGTATCCGCAAGTGCACCCTCTTCTTCTGGCAATCCATCACTGCACCATACCGCTCTAACCAGTCCATACCCTAAATCACATCATAGTCATGTAACTGCAAAGCAAACAGACGAGCCGACAACCACTGATCCTGCAACTGCACAGGTACCTCCTCAAGACAGTAGGACGTAAGGACAAAGTCCCTTGTCGGCAACTCTACTGCTAACTCAACAGACTCTCCCGAACTCAACTCTCCAAGGGAGTCTAAAAACTCCTCAGACACAAAAGAGTGAGAGGCACCGGAATCAAACAAAACTCTAGCTGTCCAACCAAAAACTGAAACAGTACCATCCACTAGGTGAGCTGCCTCCGCGTCTGCACGGGTCAAGTGAGTAACACAACTTCTACCACTCGACCCACCAGAACCTCCGGTCTGCTGACGCTACTGCACAGGTGCCTGCTGCTGCTGCTGCTGCACTCGGGGCTGTGACTGGGTCTGCTGCTGTGGCACACAAGGTAGCAAAGGACAATCTCGCGCCATGTGACCCATCTGGTCACACCAGTAACACTGACCGCAAAAGTACGATGTACTTGCTGCGAAGGCTGACCTGCCAGCTGCTGAACACTCCCAACCGACTGCTGTCTCTGCTCTGCCTACCTCCTATCACGCCGAAACTTCCTCCGAGATCCTGACTCGCCGTCGTCCCAGTAGAAGTGGACGAGTAGGAAGTCGCAGTCCTCGGGGTCGTTTGCACACTACCCTGCTGCTGTCGAGGTGAGAAGGAACTACCTGTGTCTGAACCTCTGCGCTCCGAGCATGAGTCCGCAAAGTGTCTGCCTCCAACGTTGCCGCTGTCTGATCTGAGGCCGCATCCAAGTCCAAGACACGTGACACGAGCAACTATCAGCGCCTGCCTGAGCTCTGGCTCAAGCCCCTCCGAACTGCTGAGTCCTCAGACCCTCATCTGCCATATCTGCGAGCATAACACCTAGCTCTACAAATCTGGCCTGTACTGCACTACAGTAAAGTCCCTCTGCTGCAAGTCCAGAAACTGGTACAACCTTTCCGTCCAGACGTAAGTAGGACAGAAGGCTCTCTCAAAATAAACAACAAACTTCTGCCACGGAATCTGTCTAAGTGGACGAGACTGAAAAGTAGTCTCCCACTCAGAGGACCACCAGTCAACGCCTGCGCCTGCAACTGGTAACTGGCTAGCAACACTCGCTCCTCGGGAACAGACTCCATGGAAGGAAATGTCCGCTCCACTGCATCTAACCACGCCCGCACTGCATCTGGATCAGGCTGGCCCAAAAGCTGAGGAGGCTGAAACCGCAAGAACTCCCTCAACACCTTCCCAGTACCACCCTGGGGTACCGGCGCATCACGGTGCTGAGCAACAAACTGAGCCATCCCCTCAAGAAATCGAGTCATGTCTAATCCCTGAGCTACCTGAGGTGGAGGTGGCGGCGGAGCAATACCACTATGTGCATCCTGTGGCAAAGGCTGCGTCTGCTGAGGTGGCGGAGCGTCTCCAGCCTCCTGACGAGTCGCCTGCTCAGCCACTCCCTCTCTAGGACGTCGCCTAGGTGCCATAGTACTATACACAGAGCAAAATACAGACATAAATATACTAACTAACTCCGGGCTAAATAGCTGCAACTGTACTCTTTATGCTCTGAGTCACATGATGGGTATTTCCTTATATATATCATCAGACCAGGCTCTGATACCAAACTGTAACGACCCAGAATCCGCATTACTAGTAACAACCAGTAACCCGAATTCTGACCGCTAACCCACGAGACAAGCTCGGAAGGGTAGGAAGTGAATGTCCGAGGAGACATATGTAAGAAGATACACACCATGTAAAGCTGTAAAATTCCACTATATGAATATAATATGTACAACTCAGAGTCTGAGCAAGGTATAGAGTACAGAAGTACAACAAAAAGTACTACTCACTGCAGCTAAGGAGCACCAACACCGGAGTGGCTAGACTCGCCTGGAACGGGAGTCGACGAAGACCCACCTGAAGGGAGGGGAGTGAGTCTCAAGAAAAGAGACCCAGTAGGAAAAGTAACCCCACTGGCAACAGAAATAAAGTGCGGAAAGTAAAACTGAAAGTAAGTACACGTCGCACCACAACACAAAACTGTAAACCTCGCGGCTCAGTAACACACACTCACACAACACACAGTAAGTAGGACTCAGCTAGGGTCTGTGGCTCGGCGTCCCGTCACCACAGAGGCTCTCAACCCCAGCCCCGTGTGCACACTACAGACGCTCTCTCTCTCGCGTCTGGTCCACGACCGGTTTTTCCCCTACGCTTGACCCTAGCGGTAGAGAAGGGGCTCCACGGAGACCGGCTTAAAACCACCACAAGGAGTACGCACAGGACAGAGTCGCACTCGGCATCCTGGCTCACTAGCGGAGGACAACCACACGCTAGTCATCTAGACGGAGTCGCACCCACGCCTAGGTAACACAACAGAAACGGGCATGCAGTAACGCAACGCGCGTACAACAGACGGAACACACTCAACGCCTGAAACTCGTACAGTAAGTGAACACCTCATGTCACAACTAGTTATTCATATGCACAGGTAGAGTCACACTCTAAGCCTGGCTCACATGTGTTATCAGGGCGGACATCACATGTCAATCGCCTCTAAACACAAAACTCAAGCCTGCTGGGACACAGGATATTAACGGCCATATCGATTGCCGCCAATATGAGGTAAACGGCACTCATCATGTCGTTAACCCTAACTCAACGGCAATCGACCTTGTCATTTATATCACCCTTGAAGATCTGAACGTCAACAGATGTGGACGTTAAGCTCTTCAGTCCCCTAAACTTTGAACAGCTCCGAATCAGTCCAATTGGGTAGAATCACCCAACAGAACTCTGACTGATGGAGGGAAATACTTCCTCTCATCATTTAACACTATCAGAACTTCCAATTTAAACAATAAAACGCCTAGATTGCCCAATTCACCCAAAATTCCGGCATGATACAACCCAACCCTAAACCACAATTGCATACTAATTTACACAAATGAGCATGCTGGTTTGCTAAGGAGGGTTATAGGAGTTAAGTCCCTACCTCAGAACGCTTTATAAACCCCCAAACAGCCACTAATCGCGTCGGAACCCCCCGAAGACTCTGCGCAAATCGCACTAAATCCTCGCGTTTCCCGCCTGATCAAGCACCGCCACACGATCCAGAGTCTTCCCACGAGCTCCCATCAACCATCAGAAGCTGTGGAAAAAGACAAATACAAAGGTGGAGGGAAGGAGAGGAGAAGAGAAGAATGAGCTCTGCTCTCGGGTTGCCCTATTTCAACAGTTCCGACCAGTTGACGTCCACCTCTCTAGCCGCTTACTGAACCGCCAAAGACTTGACGTCCAGATCACATGCCGTTGCGTTCAACAACAAACGTCCACATCGCTGGACGCTGACACCAAGTCAACGGCTAGCCCCAGGCCGTCAACCCCAAGTCAACGGCAATGGTCTTGTCGTCAACCACGCAGAACCTCTACAAGACCCAATAAGGATCCGCAAAGACCCGAGACCTTACAGCAGTGACCTCCTCTCTTATTTTGTTGGTCCCCAAGATCCATACTCCTACCTCTTTTGGGGATTTTAGACCGATCAGCTTGTGTAATTTTTACTATAAAATTGTTTCCAGAATTCTATGTGACAGGTTGGTCAATATTTTTCCTTAAATTATCTCTGAAGAGCAAGGGGCTTTTGTTAAAGGCAGAATGATCCTGGATAATATCTCTCTTGCTACACAACTTGTAAGAGACCTTGGTAGAAGGGTCAGAGGCAACAATGTTCTGTTCAAACTTGATGTTAAAAAAGCTTATGACAACGTGGAGTGGGATTTCCTTTTTGCAGTGTTGGGTAAATTTGGTTTCTCTAACAGATTTATATCTTATCTTGGTATGTTGATCAGTAATTGCTGGTTTTCTATTCTTTTCAATGGATTGCCTGCTGGATATTTTCATTCTACTTGGGGTCTCAGACAAGGGGATCCTCTAGCCCGAGATCTCTTCATCATTATGGAAGAAACTCTCAGCAGAGGCATCAAGCATTTGGTTAAGGTTGGTGATCTTAACCCTTATGCTGGGCCGAGAGGTAGTCCATTGATATCCCATCTCTAGTATGAGGAAGATACTCTTATCTTTCTCAATGGAGGAATTCATAATGTGAAGAGATTGATTGAGTTCCTTAATCGATACTCCACTTCCTCGGGTTAGAAAATTAATGCAGCGAAGAGTAGCTTCATGATCTCAACTAAGGCTTCTGCTAAAGCGGTTAACAAGATTAAAAATGTGACTGGTTTCAAAAGGCAAGAAGGGCCGCTCATTTACCTGGGAGTTCCATTGCGTTCAGGGAGAGTCCTTGCTTCTGACTTCCACCAACTCATACAGTAAGTTAATGGAAGAATGACTTCTTGAAAGCCTAGATTTATATCGCAAGTTGGGAGAATAACATTGATCAACTGGATGCTGGCCTCTATTCCTGTTTACCTGGCTGCTTCCTCCTCTATTCCAGTTAGTATTCTGAATTACATTGACAGAACATATGCTAACTTCTTTTGGGATGGTACTGATGCTATGAGGAGGCGTCACTGGGTTGCTTTGGCCAACATTCAACGCCCCATTGATGAAGGTGGTCTGGGAGTTCGAAACATTAAAAAGGTTCAGATGGCTTTGGCAGTGAAGCAAATTTGGAATGTCTATCATGGCTCCTCTCTTTGGCCTCAGTACACTAGAAGTCGCTTTCTTCATGCTGGGAACTCAAGAATCTTGGGCATTCCGGGCATCTCATCTAAAGTCTTGTCTGTGGCCCATCAGCTTGTTCTAGATCATACTAGGTGGGTGCATGGGAATGGTTCTAATATTGATGTTTTATCGGATGTCTGGCTTGGGGATGGGCTTTTGGCTGATCAGCTCTCCTCTCCTTATGAGGGGAACATTATCACTCTTCAGGAGGTCATCTCCAATGCTAATCACCCTATTAGAAGCCTCCTTCCCAGGAACACCTTCCAGGGGGTTGTTCTTAGTAAGGACAACGACCAATGCATCTAGAGTCCTGCTCAAGATGGTTGTTTTTCTGTCAAGTCTGCCTATAACCTGGTCCACTCTGTGGGGGTTAAGAGAACAATTCTGAAAAAAATCTGGCATAATAGCTTTAATAGAAGAGCTTCGGTGTTTTGTTGGAAGCTTATGAATAGAGTTGTCCCAGTTGATCAACGGGTTGCTGAATGTGTTATTCCAATGGCTTCTTTCTGCTCCTGTTGTACTTCTCCAAATGTTTAGGACTATAATCATCTCTTTATCAATGGTGAACTGGCCTCCTCACTCTGAAATTGGTTTCTCCCTCTCTGCAACCCCAAGGTTAACCTCCACAGTCATATCACGATGAGATTATGGAATGTGTTGACTGCATTGAACGGTTCTCATCCCTTTGGTTACATTTCCATCCACTACTTTATACTATTGCTTTGGGAAATCTGGAAGGGCAGATGTAGTGCCAGATTTGAGTCCAAAAAAATTTCTTCTGGAACGGCTATAAACAACATTAAAGCTATGGTTGCCCATTCTTTTACCAATACTAAGTTCAAGCAAGCTCCCTCCTCGGATGAACTCAAGGTTCTGCAGTGGTATGCTTTTACTCCTCATTTCTCTCTCAAGCATTTAAAGCTCATCCGATGGATTCCTCCTATAGTAGATTTTTGCTTGAATGTGGATGGCGCTTGTAAGGGCAATCCTGGAGACTATGGAGGAGGAGGTTGCATCCGGGATAGAAAAGGTTCAGTGTTAGTCACTTTTGCACATTTCTATGGCCCTGGCAACAGCATAACTACAAAAGTTAGAGCCATTTGTGATGGCATCTGACTTGCAGATAACCTTGGTATTCAGCTTTCAATGGTTAATTCCGACTCTTCAACTTTGGTTAATTCTTTCAAGTCGAGGAGATGTCCTTCGTGGTTTGCATACCAGTGGTGGCGGGTTGTTGATGTGTTCATTTAGGAAAAATCGTTCTTTCTTAATCATGTATTCCGTGAATGTAACCAGGTGGCGGATTACTTAGCTAACCATGGTATCTTAACAAAGAAAAACTAGGTATTTTGGGGACATGGTAACGTCCCTCACCTATGTAAAGGTCCCATAGTCTTGGACAGATCGGGTCTCTTTCATGTTCGGTCTGTATGACCACTTATTTTCCATGTATTGTTCCTTATCATTTGATTATAAAATTTCAGCCTAGGTTTTTAACTGGTGGAGTGTGTCCATTCTCCCCTTCTGGGGGAGGGTGCACTCTCCTAGTCCTTGAACCTGAGGATCGCTTTTGATTAATATACATATATATATATATATATATATATATATATATATATACAATTTTGGTGATCAACAAAACCCTAACAATTATTTTCTAACAAGTTTTCATGAAGTTCATCCATAGGAAATAATTCAAGAAAAATCTGTAAGTAATCCTTACACACTGTTGTGTAAAAGTTCGGAGTATAGAATTCTTCTAAGTCCATATCGATTTGCTTTATAGCATGATGATTCTTTACAAGCATAACGATTTCGTCTCACAACGATTTGTTAAGTGAGAACAACGATTTGGTTTCACAATGATTTGTTAAGTGAGAACAATGATTTCATCTCACAACGATTTGTTAAGTGAGAACAATGATTTCGTCTCACAATGATTTGTTAAGAGAGAACAATGATTTCGTCTCACAACGATTTGTTAAGTGAGAACAATTATTTCGTCTCACAACGATTTGTTAAGTGAGAACAACGATTTGGTCTCACAACGATTTGTTAAGTGAGAACAATGATTTCGTCTCACAACGATTTGTTAAGTGAGAACAACGATTTGGTCTCACAACGATTTCGATTTCACATCGACTTGTTTATTTAAACAATGACTTGGTCGCCACAACGATTCGATAGATATAACGATTTGCTTATACAACGATTTGCTCACAACGATTTATTTATATTCAAACAACGATTCGCTCTCACAACGATTTGTTTATGTTTGAACAATGATTTGGTCAAACAACAATTTACTTATGTTTGAACAACGATTTGCTCAAACAACGATTTGTTTGTATCTGTACAACGATTTTCTTATATATCTATAATGACTGGTACTTACAACGATTTGACTTTAATTATATAACAGTTGGTGTTCACAACGATTTGCCTCTACTTATATAAAGATTTGATTGAACAACGATTTGCTCATATAATGATTTCATAAGTAGAACAACGACTTCATGGAACACATCGACTTCATGATATTCAAATATAATTTCAAATATCATAAAAGTCAAAGTCTTTCTGCATGCTTCTCCAATATCCATGCATTTAATGTGACTGTACATTTCACTACACGATGTATATCTGAATATCTTCTATTCCCATGCTTCTATAAGAAACACTTTTCAAATAGCAGAATGGCATTTCTACTTTTGATGTATATATTCTTTCTAACGATTGACTGACAAGCAAGGAGACAGTCTAGCTGTCTATGCTTTAGCATTTAATGTGTGCAGGTCTCTGCCAGTACCATGTCATACAACGTTGGACAAAATAGAAGCTGAAGGATATCAAGATGGATCTTCTCCTTGCGTGCATGGGTTGTAAAGCATTAAATGACTGCAAGCACAACTGTCGTACTTGATGAACCATGCAGTCCAACGAGCATCCAACCTAGAGACAATGGACACTTCAACAGATACATTTTTCAAAGAGAAGGATATACAGAAGACTGATGACTCCATAAAGAACAACTTTTCAATTTTCATCTTACAATTTGCGAGCATCAGAAAAAAGAGCCCTGAGCTTCACTCCCTAGCTTGTTGTAGCTCTTGCTCTCCGCTTTTCATTGTCTGTAGCCTTTGGAGAGCTAGTGTGTTTTGAGAGAATTTCTTATTGTAGATCATTCTCTCTCAGTCACTGCCTCAGATCGAGCATTTGTTGTAAGCTTGGTCTAGGGGCATTTCGCCTTTATTCACATTTGTTGTGAAGTTCCTCTTCGGGCTGTGAAGAGAAGACCTGTCGTGAACAGGTGGTGTTTATTTCCTTCAGTAAGGAAAGAAGACCTATGTATCAGGGTGTTTGTATTCCTCTTCGGGGTTAGAAGAGAAGGCCAGTTGCGGCTGGATGTGTAAGGGTCCTTAAGGGGGACAGTACCCTTGGTAGTGAAAGCCCAAGTTGTCGCTTGGGTACTGGACGTAGGACTCCTTGGTATAGGAGGGACGAACTAGGATAAAAATCTCCTGTTGCATGTGTGATTGCTTTTGTGCGTTTGTTTGTCTTCATTCATCTAACACTAACTATTCTCTTTAGTGTCTTCTGTTAAGCATTTTTGTTAACAGGTTTTAATCTAAAAAATTTTAGAATCCCATTCACCCCCCCCCCTCTGGGCTTGCCATATACCTTGTAAGTTCGTATGAGTTATTTTTCCTACACGTATATATATATATATATATATATATATATATATGTATGTGTGTGTGTGTGTGTGTGTGTGTGTGTGTGTGCATGCATTATCTAACTATCAATGTACATGTTATATTTATTTTAAAATGTGCATGTTGTATGAAATTTTGTTGTATACATGTATATATGTATATGTTTAACAATGTACATATGATATCTACTCATTTCAGTACCCATAAAACTGGTTATGATGTGATTGTGTATCTGTTTTGATGTATGTGTATGTTCTGGCCGAGATGCACTGTTGGCGGCAAGATCCTATGCCGCTGACTTCCAACCCAAAAGGATTGGCATCCAGATCGATGGACGCCAAGCAACCTGTTGGCGACATCAAAGGTGGATGCCATGTTCCCAGTGTGCAGACGGTTTCATATTTGGTAACGCTCGCATTTGGTCCGGTTTCAGTTTAGGAAAGCCATCTATAACCGTAGGAGACCTACCCTATTGCGTACCCCAACCCCCCAAGTCTATAAAAACACCCAGATTAGGGCGAGGTTAAGTCTTTGGGCCTTGGTGAAACCCTAGAACCCATTGAGAAGAAAAGTTGTTCTTTGAAGGGCTGGATCCGACGATAGGAAGAGTTTTCTGGAGATCTACAACGACTGGAGGATAGCCCATGCATAGAGGAAGCTTTCCCAACTCCGAGGACCCATCTGCATCAACAGAAGAACTTGATCTGAAGAGGTTTTGAGCACCCTCTTGGCCTGGTCGAGGAGGGCCTCACCGACAAATCTAGATCTCTATAGATTATTTTGAGGCAAGTGATCTAGGGATGTCAACCCTACATATGTCCCCTTAGGTCCTACCATTTTTATGGATTTTTCCTTGTGTCCTAGAACCTCCAAATTCCCCTTGCATTTGTGTGTTGTTTGCATGGCCTGTTGATAGGAGGATTGCGGCCACATCCTATGCCGCCAAGTTCCTGTGTTGGCGGCACCAAACTATGTCGTTTACAGTTGGCGGCCACATCCTGTGTAGTCAAGTTCCTTAGAGTTTTAAAAGAATTGTTGTTTGATCTCTTTAAGGTATTTATTTGACTGCTGGATATATGTGCATAATGTAAATTTTATGTGTGGTCAGTAACAGTCATTAGGCCACATCATGAAGTTGTATTGAATTTTCATGATTGTGTTAATTATTAAAATTCTGGAAATTTAACTGTGAGCATAATGTGACCCTGTTTAATCTTGTGTAAATAGACCTATTGTGAGTCAGGGTTTCATAATTTTTCCATGACAGCATGATGACTGATTTTAGGTTTTCGAACTGTTAAAACCCAACCATGTTAATATGTACCATGTTTAGTGAAATTTTAATGAATATGTCTGAAATCTAGTTTAAATTGTATAAATTAATTTACTGTTCCAAAAAATGTGAAATTTGTAGGATGTGATATAAGATCTGTATACAACCTCTTGTAAAAATTTCATACTAAATTGACATCAATAAGTACTATGATCAGTCTAAGTAGTGCTAATGTCCATGTTAGTTAAGTAAATTCTAATTGTATGAGATTCAAGGATTAGCAGTATGATTAGGGCTTTGCTATGGTCATTTTTTAATGCAAACAATAAGATTGAATTTAGTAAATTGTAGCATGTGTAAATTCTAGAAGTACATGTGAATGTGTAAATTAAAACATGTGTATATTATGCAAACAATGTGATCATGTGAAATATGTAAATAATGTGATAAGTGAATATATAAAATTTGCGCCGAGATTGACGCTGCTACCATAGAGGTCTGAGAGTTGTACCATAGAAAAGTCCCTATGGAAGGATCAACGTTGTGAAATATATCCTACGGGCATTAGGATGAAACCCTACAGGTGGACAAGTACTACTGGATACAATGGAGAGGTCTTCTACCAGTCTGTGCAGTTACCAAGATTAGCCACTACATTGCCTAGGTGGTGGGTATGTGTTAAGTGAAGTGATGTGATGTGCTATGTGAAATGTGTTGTGTGCTATGTGATATGTGATATGGGTGTGTGCGTCCTCTAGTTGGTAGTTAGGACTATGTGTCACGACAACTTAAGTGATAAAATGTGAATAATGTGTAAAGTGTAGTATGTGAATGTGACATGTGATAAGTGAAAGTGCAAAAGTAAACAATGTGAAAAAATGTGTGAAATGGTGTGTAAGGGAGAGTAAATGTTAATGAGAGTATGATTGCATATGAAAACCAATGTAACAATTCACATATTCATACCATTCATGTGCTAATATCTTAAATGTAATATCATGTTTAATAGCATGTTATATAGTTTATTAAGTTCCATGTAATAGTGTATGTGAATATGTGTATACAAACATGTGAATTATGCAACATGAAAGTTGAGCATGGGGAATGGTTAAATGAATAAGATAGCATGTGATCAAATGTAATTCCATGTAATTGTGTTTATTTCATGTCAAAACAGCAAGTAAAATGTGATTATGAGTGTTGTAAATACATGAAAGAGTGTTTAAGTTCCATTCTAGATGTGATGTCCACTTGGCACATAGATCCATGCTTAAAATTGTATATGTTTGCCAATCGATTGAACATGTTTTAAATCTCCAATTCATGTTTAATAAAATGTGAAAACATGTGAGAATGTGATTTAATTATACTAAAATAGCAAACAAATTTGTAATTAATATGAAAAGTGCATATGAAATATGATTAGATATCATGCTAGGTTGCTCCTTACTTTGTGTTTTACTCCATGCTCTAATTGGTAGGTGTGTACCATGATATGGATAATGTTTGGATTGTTGGATCATGTTAAATATTAGATGTAGAAAGTATGTATAGGAGTATATTTATTATCCTTGATTTAGAGTAAACATGTGTTAACCTAAAGCATGTTGAAGTGGTTTATGTATGTGTTGATAGTCAAAAACATGTGACATATAAATTGATATAGTTTAAATGAGAGCATGAAATTCCTCATTGTTGATAGCTTAGTATGTTATGTCATATGTGATGATCAATTTATCCCCATGTAATTTAAATTAATTACATATATATTTTGGTGATTAACAAAACTAAAATTTTTTTTAATCTAATATATTTTCTATGTGATTTGAGCACAGGAAATGAAACAAGGAATAACAAGGTAAATGGGTAAGTAGTATAGCAATGTAAGTACAAAGCATGAAATTTTCGAAGTACACATCGACTCTGTAGTTGTTATAACGATTTCCTTAGAATCATAACGATTTCCTCATTCACATCAATTTGCCTCTCATAACGATTCGCAAAGAAATCGCAACGATCTGCTTCCATAACAATTCACTAAGTGATTGCATTGATTTCATAATGATTCGCTAAGAAAGCATAACGATTTGCTCTCATAATGATTCACTAAGAGATCACAACGATTTGTCTGTCACAACGATTTCTTAAGTGAGAACAACGATTTGCTCTCACAACGCTTTGGTTATGGCATCGATTTCATAGGTGAGAACAACGATTTGCTCTCACAACGATTTGGTTATCGCAACAATTTCTTAAGTGAGAACAACGATTTGCTCTCACAACGATTTGGTTATCACATCGATTTCTTAAGTGAGAACAATGATTTGCTCTCACAACAATTTCTTAAGTGAGAAAAATGATTTGCTCTGACAACGATTTCTTAAGTGAGAACAACGATTTGCACTCACAATGATTTCAGCTTCACAACGACTCGTTAAGTTTCATAACGATTTGATCCTTGTAACGATTCGAAAAGTTACACAACACATCTGTCACTCTAATGATTCATTTAGTTACATAACGACTTGGTCGCCGTAATGATTCAATATAGCAAACAACGATTTGCTCACATCATTTTGTCTCTTACAACTTGCTCATAACGACTTGCTGATAATATCATAACGATTTGTCTCTACAATGATTTGGTTATTAATGCATACCAATTTTTATGTGCATCGGTTTGCTTATGAGTGCATAACGATTTAAATGGATAACGTCTCCTTTGCATAATGATTTCATAAGTCATGCATATAACGATTTCATGGAATATAACGTCTTGATATTTGAACTCATTTCCGAGTTCGTTGAAAAGTCAAAGTCTTCACGTATATATTTCTAACAACCATGCATTTATTATGACTGAACGTATCACTGCAGTGCATGCAAATGATATCTTCTATTTCCATACTTATCATGTAAGCATCTTTTTAGAAGAACAGAATGGAACTTCCTTTTTGATATAAAATCAATCTAACGTTGACAGACAACAAGAGACAGCCTAGCTGTCTATTGTTTTAGCATTTAATGCGTGCAACGCTCTGACAGCGTACCTCAATACAATGTTGGACAATATGGAAGATAATGAATATCAGAGAAGATCCTCTCTCTCTTGTTGCGTGCATGGAAAGCTAAAGACTGCTCTACAGTGGCATGCAGTCTATTGTAAACAAAAGCTTAGAGACAACGGGCACTTCAACGTTCAATTTTCAAATAGAAGACTGAAGCTCCAGATCAAGAACAGAACAACACTCACAATTATAGCGCTTACGACAATCTTTCAAGCCCTCTACGAGCATTCTGAAGAGCATAGTTCTCACTCTCATTTGTCCTAGCTCTTGCTCTCTGAGTTCAGTGTAGATCCTTGAGAGAGCCTTTAGTACTGAGAGAGTTCATGTCTTGTAGACCTTTCTACTCTCAGTCTTAGCTTCAGATCCAGCATTATTTATACTTGATCTAGGGGCTTGTTTTCATTAGCACTTTTATTGTGTTTGTTCCCTTTGGGTAGAAGGAAGATTAGTTGGGAAGCTGAGTGTAGAACTGCACTGGGGTTTGTACCAGGAGGTTGCTTCTGAGCCTGTAAAAGTAGTGGGCTTCCTTCTTGCCCGGGAAAGAGAAGAAGACCTGGTGGGTTCCAGGGTGTTGTAATTTCCTCTTCGGGTTGTGAAGAGAAGGCCAGCTGCGGCTGGGTGTGTAAGTGTCCATAAAGGGGATAGTACCCTTGGGTAGTGGAATCCTGAGTTGTTTCTCAGAGACTGGATGTAGGACTCCTATGGAGAAGTGGTCCGAACTAGGATAATTCCTTGTGTTGTCTGTGTGCTTGCTTTGCATTTTCTATCTTTCTTTACTAACACTAACACCCATCGAAGTGCGTTTTGTTAAATTTTTTTGTGAACAGGTTTAAGGTACTCAATATTTTTAAGAATCCCATTCACCCTCCCTCTGGGCTTGCTAGCTGGACAACAAGTGGTATAAGAGCTAGTCTCTTTGACAAAGAAGAAGATTCAACGATCTGATGAGAAAAGATCAAATGGCAGCCCAAGGTCACTCCGAAGGTCAGTCAGTTAACAGGCCACCGCTGTTCGATGGAGAAGATTACACCTATTGGAAAACAAGAATGGAGTATTTCCTACAAGGTCTCGACTATCATATCTGGTCAATAGTTGAAGAAGGTGATCTTTTGGTTACTAATGAAAGAGATAAGTGGACTGAAGACGACAAGAAAAAAATCTCCCTAAACTGCAAAGCCCAAAGCATTCTATGCTGTGCTCTTAGCAAGAAGGAATTCAACAGAATTTCCGCCTGCAAATCCGTCATGGAAATGTGGGAAAAGCTCAGGATCACATACGAAGGCACCGACAATGTCAAGGAAACTAGGATAGACATATTGGTGACACAATATGAAAGGTTTCAAATGCAGCCAGGAGAGTCAATAACCCAAATGTTTAGCATATTTACGGACACCATAAATGGGTTAGCCAGTCTTGGAATGTCATACGAAATAGGAGACATGGTAAGAAAAATTTTGGGATATCTACCATCTTCTTGGACTCCCAAAGTAACAGCTATAGAAGAAGCCAATGACCTGAAGAGGATGTCATTAGAGAAACTCGTCGAGTCCCTTAAGGCCCATGAAATCAAGATGGAGAGACTGGGAGAGTCTTCGAGCAGAAGGAAAGACTCAAATGCTCTCAAAGCTGAAGAAGACTTGTCAGAGGAGTTTTCAGGCAACAATGAAAGCAATGAAGATGAAGAAGCGATGTTATCAAGAAGGCTACAAAGAATACTAGCAAAGAAGAAAAAGTATCAATCTAGTAGAAGATATTTCAAGAAAAATAAAGACCTTAAGAAGACAGAAGGAAAGGATCAAAAGAAAGCTGAGCCTACATGCTATGAGTGTAAGAAGCCCGGACATATGAAAGCAGAATGTCCGAAGCTGAAGAAAAGTGAATTCAGAAAGAAGGAGAGTTCAAGAAAACCAAGAAGATTCAAGAAGAAAGCTATGGCAGCGGCTTGGGACAACAGTAGTGACTCAGACAGTGAGTCAAGCTCAAGCAATGAAGAAGAAGAAGAAGCCAACTTGGCACTCATGGCCAACACTGAAGAAAAGGTAACATCAGACTCATCTTTCTCTTCCTGTAATGATTCAGATTCAGATGATTTGGAAGAATCTTTGAATGAACTTTATAGTAAATATAGAGAAGTATCTAAATTACTAAAAGCTAGTAAGAAAAATGTTGCTTGCCTAGAAAATACCAATTCAGATTTAATATCAGAAAATGAGCAAATGGAGAAACAAATCAATGAACTTAAAAGAAGAAATGATCTATTATGCGAAGATCTGAAAGATAAAAATAAACAAATAATAAAATTAGAAAAACAAGAAACCTTAGACGAATTGAAAAAGGAAATTAAAACACTAACAGAAGAAAATGAAAAACTATCTAGTACACTAGAAAACTTCAGCAACGGGAAAAATTTCTTAATATTAAAAGGTGCTAGATGGTCAGGAAAAAGAAAACAAGGATTAGGGTATACACCCCCAAATAATGAAAACACAACAGTATACCCTAAAACGTATCCAACTCCTAAATTTGTAGCTGAACAAGATACTTCATATAAATCCAACTTTAAGTATGTTCCATATGAAAAGGTAACTAAAACAACATGTTGTAGCCATTGCAACAGGCTTGGTCACAATAAAATAAGTTGTCCAACGAAACACAAAAAGTGTATAATTAAAAGAAAATTCGATGACACTAACCAACCAGGATGCAAAAGAACCTGGGTACTTGAAGTTTGATGTTTTCATTTCAGGGAAACCTTCGAGCATCCAAATGGTATTTGGATAGTGGATGCTCAAGGCATATGTCAGGTAATAGAAAGTTGTTCTCTCACCTCGAAGCTGAAGAAGGCACAGTGACATATGGGGACAATGGAAAAGGAACAGTGATAGGATGCGGATCTGTTGGCAATAAAGAGAAAATGTTTATTGAAGATGTACTATGCGTAAAAGGTCTGAAGAACAACCTAATCAACATAAGCCAGCTATGTGACAGAGGACATCAAATCAGATTCCAAGAGTCTAAGTGCAGCATCATAAAGGACGGAGCAGTGAATTTCGAAGCTAACAGAGAAAAGAATCTGTACGTGCTTTACCTAGAAGAATTAAAGGATCAAGATATCTGTTTAGCAGCAAGTATGGAGCGGTCAACTGAGCTGTGGCACAGAAGATTGGGCCATTGCAGTTTGGATGGCATGAGAAAGCTGATCAAGAGAAGCCTGGTGGAAGGTCTACTAAAAGTCAGCACAAGAATGGACGGTGTTTGTCGACCATGTGCAAAAGGAAAGCACACCAAGTCATCTTTCAAGTCAAAGACTGTGGTACCAACCTCTAAACCCTTAGAACTCCTTCATATGGATTTATTTGGGCCAATGAGGACCACAAGTCTTGGAGGAAGGAATTTTGGATTCGTTATAGTTGATGTTTATTCAAGATTCACATGGGTGTCCTTTCTAGAACACAAAGATGATACGTTTGAATGTTTCGTAAGTTTAAGTAAAAAGGTACAGAAAGACAAGAAGTACAGTATTATTGGAATCCGATCAGATCATGGAGGAGAGTTCCAGAATGAAAAATTTGCCAAATTCTGTTATGAAAAAGGAATTGAGCATAATTTCTCAACACCAAGAACACCACAGCAAAATGGAGTTGCTGAGAGGAAGAATATAACCCTACTGGATATGGCAAGAACAATGTTGTCAGAATATAATTTGTCAAGGTACTTTTGGGCTGAAGCAAGTAACACAGCTTGTTACATAGTCAACCGGGTGATGATCAGGTCGATTCTGAAGAAGATAGCATATGAACTGTACGAGGGAAAGAAGCCAAAGATTAGTCACTTCAGGACCTTTGGATGTCCATGCTTCATCCACAACAACGGAAAATGGGACATTGGTAAGCTAGATGCAAAATCAGATGAAGGTATATTCATGGGGTATGCTTCTAAACCTAATGGATATAGAGTATTTAATAAGCGTACTTTGTTAATAGAACAATCAGTACATATTATTTTTGATGAAACTAACCCTTTCTTGAGAAAGGAAGTCGATAGTGATATTGATGAAATAGATGAATTGTCCAAGAAACAAAAGAACACATCAATTGAGGACAACGAAGATCCACCTCTGGAAGACCTTCAAGAAAGGGACATTTCACATGAAAATCGTCCAAAGGAATAGAGATATAAGAAAGATCATCCACCTGATAATATCATTGGTGATCCATCTGTAGGGGTAAGAACAAGAGGTAATGTAATTCCATGTGATTACTTAGCATTTGTTTCACAAGTAGATCCTACGACAGTCAATGAAGCTCTTACTGATGAATCTTAGATTTTAGCCATGCAAGATGAACTGAATCAGTTCAAGAGAAACCATGTATTGTCACTTGTTCGTAGACCATCAGATCATCCAGTTATTGGCACCAAATGGGTGTTCAGAAATAAATTGGATGAAACGGGTGTGATCATAAGAAACAAGGCCAGATTGGTAGCTCAAGGCTATTCCTAAGAGGCAGGCATAAATTTCGATGAAACCTATACACCTGTAGCTAGACTTGAGGCAATTAGGATTTTGCTTGCATATGCTTCAGCATTAGATTTGAAATTATTTCAAATGGATGTAAAGTCTTCTTTTCTAAATGGATTTATCAAGGAGGAAGACTATGTAGAAAAACCTCCAGGTTTTGATGACATTGATTTTCCGAATCATGTATTTAGATTACACAAAGCATTATATGGTTTGAAACAAGCACCTAGAGCATGGTATGAACGACTGCATTTCTACTAGATCATGGTTTTATTAGAGGTCAAGTAGATAGTACATTATTTGTTAAGTTTAAGTCAAACATATCTTTCTTGTTCAAATATATGTTGATGATATAATATTTGGGTCCACTGATGAATCCCTTTGCAAGTATTTTGAAAAGTTAATGCAGGGAGAATTCGAGATGAGCATGATGGGGGAGCTTAACTACTTCCTTGGATTGTAAATTAAACAAGGAAAGGAAGGGACTCATATCTGTCAAGCCAAGTACACCAAGGAACTCTTAAAAAAGTTTGGATTTGAAAGCGCCAAGCCACTGTCAACACCAATGAGCACCTCAACAAGATTGGACAGTGACAAGGATGGTAAGAGAGTAGATCAAAAAGTCTACAGAGGTATGATAGGCTCATTACTATACTTAACAGCCAGTAGACCCGATATTCTATTTAGTGTATGCATGTGTGCTAGGTATCAGGCAGACCCTAGAGAGTCTAATTTAATTTCCGTTGAAAGAATTTTTAGATATTTACTAGAACTCATGACTTAGGTCTGTGGTATCCAAAATCATGTGAAACTAATTTAGTAGGATACTCTGATGCTGACTACGTTGGATGTAAAATAGATAGAAAAAACACCAGTGGTTGTTATCAATTCCTTGTAGGTTGTCTCATATCATGGTCCTCAAGGAAACAAAATTCAGTAGCTCTGTCAACAGCTGAAGCTGAGTACGTAGCTGCTGGAAGTTTCTGTACACAACTCCTATGGATCAAGCAACAACTTGAGGATTATGGGGTACATATCAAGACAATTCCATTGTTATGCGACCACACCAGTGCTATAAATCTAACCAAGAATCCAGTACAACACTCAATGACTAAACACATTGAGGTTAGATATCATTTCATTCGTGATCATGTAGCTAATGGCAAAATAGATATTTCATTTATTGATACAAACAATCAGTTAGCAGATATCTTCACAAAGGCCTTGCCTGAAGAGAGATTTACTTCTCTTAGAAGGGAATTAGGCATGTGTAAATTATGAAAGAATTATCTGTTTAAAAATTGAAATATTAATTTTCAGAATTTAAATTATTTTTCCTCCTAAAATTTGAGAAAAATTCCAATTATTGCCTATCCTTTTAAATTTTCTTGACGGTTCATTATTTTATAAGTGTTTATTCGTATCGAACTAGTCATTTTGTCATTTTTTGCCTTCTTGGTGCCTCAAAATTCTAAAGGTCAGTTTTTAAAATTTTTAATATCCCAAAATCTGTGTGGCAACGATTCGCATTCCATCATCTTCTTCCTTCTGCCTGAGGTGATATCCTATCGACTCCGGCATCGACTCCCTGAGATTTCAAGCTTCTAGCTGCTTCCCGCCAGAAATTTCTTGAGGACTTTTGTTCTAAACCTCTTCTTAGTCCTCCAGAAACCCTTCCCGTTCAATTCCATGGCCTCTTCTGGTGTTTCCGGCAGCGTCGGGGGCTATGGAGCTGCATTTCTCACAACAGAGCAGCAGGAATGGTTCACGTCAGTAAAGACCAAACTGTGCGGACATAAGGCTGTAGATGTGGCAAATTTGCAGAAGAATGGCATGGGCAGCATGACTACAGCTTTGGATAGATTGAAGTGGACAAAGATGGCCACCTTCTCAGAAGTAAGTTACCCTGACCTAGTGAAGGCATTCTATGTATGTCTGAAGACAGAGGAAGACGAGACCTTGACTTCCATGGTCAAGGGTACCCAGATTAGGGTCACACGAGATTTATTAGCATCACTCTTTGGTGTGACTATTTCCGGTCGTAGTGGAGTTCACACTGTGGACATCCAGACAAAAGGATTAGGGATTATTGGTCCTGATTTCAGATTGAAGGATGGCAAGCTAGATATAAATCAGTTAAATGCATTTAATCGCCTCTTGCACTTTGTAGTCTGTTAGATTTTGATTCCCCGAAGCGCTACATTTTCTACGTGCACTAAAGCTGATTCAGACTTGATGTTCTGGGCTATCCAGAATCAGGAAATCAACATAGCAGAGATTATGATTGACAGGATGAAGTTTGCAAGCTCGCTGGTATGGGATAAGAAGAGCAATCTGAACGTCTCCCTACCTTATGCCCATCTCCTGACCAAAGTATTTCAGCATTTTGGCATCAGTGTGGTAGGAGATGTTTCTGAGAAGATGGGGCAGACAATCAGCAGCAGGAACTTAAGGAAGAGTGGTTTTTCAGTTATAAATGGTGTATGGACAAAGACTTTTTTGCTGAGGGTGAAGCCATTATTGCTGAAGCCCAAGAGGTCTAGGAAGCAGAAGTAGCAGCAAGAGCAGTTCCCATGGTTCCAGAAACACAACCAGAAGTAGCACCAACAATAGAAGAAAGGGCAGCAGATCAAACTGTAGAGAAAGCAGCAGCAGCAGCAGATTTTAGCAGCAGGATTGATGATATTCCTCCAGAGGATATTGAGCCCTTTGGGCAATATTCAAAGGTTGTTCCTCCTTCTTCCCCAGTAGCTTTAGTACTCAGGGATGTACTGGACTCCATCCAATGCAATCTAGGAGAGCCAGTAATTAGTGATGATCAAGCAACAGAAGTTGTGGCATCAGGCCACACTGATGAGATCATCATGGAGGATTCTCCCAGTCAGGGGGAGCAAGAGGATGCTCATGAAAATGTTCAAGTAGATGATGCTCCCATTCAGGAGGAGCAAGGACTTGAGAAGGAAGCAGCTCCTCAGGGGGAGCACACTGAGAGTGTCCCCATGAATATTGAAGAGAATGTTGAACCTATGGAGCCCAGTGAAAGGGCAAGCAGCAAAAGGAAGAAAATTGCACATAACAGACCAAAGAAGAAGTAGCTGAAGGTAAATTTGAAACCCATTATTAAAAGACTGAATGAGCAGGGCACAACTCTCACTTCTATTCAATCTGATATTCAGTCTATCCTCAATAACCAAGCCTCAGCAGCTAAAGAGATTAGAGCTTTCACCACTGATGTACAATCCCTGAAATATGAATTTGGCATGGTCAAGCAGGTGTTCCGATGGATGAGGAGTGAGTTTAGCAGTATCAAGAATCTCATTGCAGAAATTCCTATGTCTTCAAGGGTGCATTCCACCTCTGCCCCTCCTGCTCACTCTCCAGTTGAGCCTGTCAGTAGCTCAGGGCCTTTTGAGGCCAGGCAACAAGAAGAAGTAACTAAGCCATTGGGGCAGATTCCAGAGGCATCTTCAGGGCCATTCAGGCCACAGATCATTGAAAAGGAATCAGTAGCAGTGGAAGCAGTTGATGAAGTTGTTGAAGTCCAGCCATCAGGACCAATTCAAGAGGAAGTAAGGCCATCCGGGCCTGAAAATTCAGAGCAGCCATCAGGGCCATTGATTGTTGAAGATGTGCATATTGGAAATCCAAGTGTTGCTAAGCTGTCTGATAATCCAACAGGGCCATCAGGGTTAGCTATTGTTGATCCAGTGCCTGTAGTGGAGTCTAGGCCTTCAGGGCCACCAGAAGAAGAGTCAGGGCCATTCGGGCCAGTGGAGTCTGAGTCTGAGCTGCGTCAGGCAAAAGAAGAAGCTATTGCTCCAGAGCCCCTAGCTCCTTCACCCATTCAGACACCAGCCCCTCCTTCTCCACCTTCCTCCTCCACAGCACCACCAGCCCCTCAACCCTTCAAACAACCACTACCTAGAGCCATCTCTTCTCCTACTCCCTTTCCTTCATACACCTCTTCATCTTCTGCCTCTACCACTTTTATTCCTCCCCCTCCTCCTTTCGTTGAGGTCCCTCCAGCTTCATCATCAGTTGGAGCCTCCTCATCCTCTGGTCCCTCCTCTTCTGGACTAGCTGACATACCCATTTCTACCTCTCATTCCTTTCTTCATCCCTCTGCTCCACCCTCCTTCATTACTATCATTCCGAAAAGTGCTCAAGTTGATGGCCCCTTTCTTCAGGAAATTAAAGATGAATTTGAGGATGCTATCCTTAGATCAGTCTTGAAAGAATGTCATCATGTCCATAGGACAGGCTCTTCTAGCCCTGCTCCTAAGAAAAGAAAAATAACCTCCACTTCTTCTATTTCCTCTGATCCTTGCTATCCACCTCTGTGGTTTTCTCTAACAGTGGACAACAAAAATAAACCACTCTACAGAGAATTCCTTTAGAAGGTTGTTTTTGCTACCATCATCAACCTTCCTCATCTCAACCTTACTGACCATCTCAATGTCATTTTGGCTTATACTTCCCTCTCTAAATCCAAAAAATCCAAAATCTTCTCTATGGCCGAAGCCAAAACCGAAGAGCAGTGGGCTTGGAGTCATAAAGCTCTCTACAATAACTTTCTTCTTGCCAAATCAGCCAGATTTCCTCCCAGGGATCACTCCTTGACCTTATCTGAGTGGTTTCAGATCCTTCAGAAGGATACTTGGGCCCCTTTTATTCAGAAGGAAATTAAAATGATCAGGCATTACCAGATGTTCAACAATTATCAATATATCAATCACCTCTCTGAAATCCAACTGGGTCAGTTCAAGCAGGCCATTCGAGCACTTGGACAGCTACAGCTCACACTGAAGCTATTCAAGTTGATTTTGCCTCCCTCTAGGTGTCTAATTCTGTGTTTCTTCCCCCTCTTCATTCTCTAGTCATGGAGTCCTCTATAGGCTCAATTATTTTTGAGTGTCTTGCTAGAGTTATGGGAAGAATCCAAGTGCAGAAAGGTTTTGTAGTCGCCTTGAACAGATTATTGTTCAGAGAGTATCACTTGGATCATGTCAGTGCAGAGATTCTTACTCCTCTTTTGTCAGAATGTGAAAGACTCTCTCCTGCGGATTGGGCCATATTCTATCCCTTGTCTACTTAGCAGCTATCTGATCTAAATGAATCTCAAGCCAGGGAAGGTAAACATCTAGTGTCAGCTGCTACATTTCTAGACATGAACTCCATTCATCTTGTTAATCATCCCTTTCAAACTTGGGTTGAAAGATACAAGGTTTATGTAGCCATGCGCCTGGACCTAAAGCGGAAGCAAATTTTCTACCCTGCCTCTATAGATCAATTTCTTGCATGTGCTAGTTTTGGGAAGATCAGCCATTTAAAAACTTCCCTTCCAAGCGATCGATATGCTGACTTCCATGATGAGCAGTTGGTTCTTCATCACAAGAGGATGGCTCCCACCATGGGCCCCTCCTATTCTCTAGCTCCTGGGGTTTTCAGGTTGTATTTGAGCAGCAGGAGCATAAGGCTTGGGAAGTTATTTCTCATTATGCCTCTCTTTTGTCTCATGCTTTCTATCTCCTTGTACCCCTCAAGCTTAATCCAATATAATGGTGTGCTCTCTTTTTCCTCTTTTCTCTTCTTCTATGTCTTAGCAATTTATCTTTTCGCTTAAATGACAAAAAGGTGGAGAAAAATATAACATTCTGAACTACATCTATGCTTATGCAAATTCCTCAATTTATTTTACTTAGTTTTATTTCAGGACATCTGTGCTTATTGTTAAGTTTTGTCATCACTAAAAAGGGGGAGATTGATGATCAGTTTATCCCCCTGTAATTTAAATTAATTACATATTTATTTTGGTGATTAAAAAAACTAAAATAAAGTTTAATCTAACATATTTTCTATGAGATTTGAGCACAGGAAATGAAACAAAGAATAACAAGGTAAATGGGTAAGTAGTATAGCAATGTAAGTACAAAGCATGAAATTTTCTAAGTACACATCGACTCTGTGGTTGTTATAACGATTTCCTTAGAATCATAACGATTTCCTCATTCACATCGATTTGCCTCTCATAATGATTCAATAAGAGATCGCAACGATCTGCTTCCATAACGATTCGCTAAGTGATTGCATTGATTTCATAATGATTCTCTAAGAAAGCATAACGATTTGATCTCATAACGATTCGCTAAGAGATCGCAACGATTTCCCTGTCACAACGATTTCTTAAGTGAGAACAAGGATTTTCTCTCACAACGATTTGGTTATCGCATCGATTTCTTAAGTGAGAACAACGACTTGCTCTCACAACGATTTGGTTATCGCAATGATTTCTTAAGTGAGAACAACGATTTACTCTCACAACGATTTCTTAAGTGAGAAGAACGATTTGATCTCACAACGATTTCTTAAGTGAGAACAACGATTTGCTCTCAAAACAATTTCTTAAGTGAGAACAACGATTTGCACTCACAACGATTTCAGCTTCACAACGACTCGTTAAGTCTCAAAACAATTTGATCCTTGTAACGATTCGATAAGTTACACAATGACTCTGTCACTGTAACAATTCATTTAGTTACATAACGACTTGGTCGCCGCAACGATTCGATACAGCAAACAACGATTTGCTCACATCGTTTTGTCTCTGACAACTTGCTCATAACGACTTGCTGATAATATCATAATGATTTGTCTCTACAACGATTTGGTTATTAACGCATAACGATTTGTATGTGCATCGGTTTGCTTATGAGTGCATAACGATTTACATGGATAACGTCTCCTTTGCATAACGATTTCATAAGTCATGCATATAACGATTTCATGGAATATAACGTCTTGATATTTGAACTCATTTCTGAGTTCGTTGAAAAGTCAAAGTCTTCACGTATATATTTCTGACAACCATGCATTTATTATGACTGAACGTATCACTGCAGTGCATGCAAATGATATCTTCTATTTCCATACTTGTCCTGTAAGCATCTTTTTAGAAGAATAGAATGGAACTTCCTTTTTGATATAAAATCAATCTAACGTTGACTGACAACAAGAGACAGCCTAGCTGTCTATTATTTTAGCATTTAATGTGTGCAAGTCTCTGACAGCGTACCTCAATACAACGTTGGATAATATGGAAGATAACGGATATCAGAGAAGATCCTCTCTCTCTTGTTGCATGCATGGAAAGCTAAAGACTGCTCTACAGTGGCATGCAGTCTAACGTAAACAAAAGCTTAGAGACAACGGGCACTTCAATGTTAAAATTTTAAATTGAAGATATAAATAGAAGACTGAAGCTCCACACCAAGAACAGAACAACGCTCACAATTACAATGCTTACGACAATCTTTCAAGCCCTCTGTGAGCATTCTGAAGAGCATAGTTCTCACTCTCATTTGTCCTAGCTCTTGCTCTCTGAGTTCAGTGTAGATCCTTGAGAGAGCCTTTAGTACTGAGAGAGTTCATGTCTTGTAGACCTTTCTACTCTCAGTCTTAGCTTCAGATCCAGCATTGTTTAAGCTTGATCTAGGGGCTTTTTTTCAATAACACTTTTCTTGTGTTTGTTCCCTTCGGGTAGAAGGAAGATTAGCTGGGAAGCTGAGTGTAGAACCGCACTGGGGTTTGTACCAGGAGGTTGCTTCTGAGCCTGTAAAAGAAGTGGGCTACCTTCTTACCCGAGAAAGAGAAGAAGACCTGGTGGGTTCCAGGGTGTTGTAATTTCCTCTTCGGGTTGTGAAGAGAAGACCAGCTGCGGCTGGGTGTGTAAGTGTCCATAAGGGGGACAGTACCCTTGGGTAGTGGAATCCTGAGTTGTTCTCAGGGACTGGACGTAGGACTCTTGTGGAGAAGAGGTCCGAACCAGGATAATTCCTTGTGTTCTATGTGTTCTTGCTTGGCATTTACTATCTTTCTATACTAACACTAACACCCATCGAAGTGTGTTTTGTTAAATTTTTTTGTGAACAGATTTAAGGTACTCAATATTTTGAAGAATCCCATTCACCCCCCCTCTGGCTTGCTAGCTGGGCAACAAGTGGTATCAGAGCTAGTCTCTTCGACAAAGAAGAAGATCCAACGATCTGAAAAGAAAAGATAAAATGGCAGCCCAAGGTCACTCCAAAGGTCAGTCAATTAACAGGCCACCGTTGTTCGATGGAGAAGATTACACCTATTGGAAAACAAGAATGGAGTATTTCCTACAAGGTTTCGACTATCAGATCTAGTCAATAGTTGAAGAAGGTGATCTTTTGGTTACTAATGAAAGAGATAAGTGGACTCAAGATGACAAGAAAAAAGTCTCCCTAAACTGCAAAGCCAAGAGCATTCTATGCTGTGCTCTTAGCAAGAAGGAATTCAACAGAATTTCCGCCTACAAATCCACCATGGAAATGTGGGAAAAGCTCAAGATCACACACGAAGGCACCGACAAAGTCAAGGAAACAAGGATAGACATACTGGTGACATAATATGAAAGGTTTCAAATGCAGCCATGAGAGTGAAGAACCCAAATGTTTAGCAGATTTACAGACATCACAAATGGGTTAACTAGTCTTGGAAAGACATACGAAATGGGAGACATGTTAAGAAAATATCTGAGATCTCTACCATCTTCTTGGACTCCCAAAGTAACAGCTATAGAAGAAGCCAATGACCTGAAGAGGATGTCATTGGAGAAACTCGTCGGGTCCCTTATGACCCATGAAATCAACATGGAGAGACTGGGAGAGTCTTCGAGTAGAAAGAAACACTCAAATGCTCTCAAAGCTGAAGAAGACTTGTCAGAGGAGTTTTCAGACAACAATGAAAGCACTAAAGATGACGAAGACGAAGAAGCGATGTTATCAAGAAGGCTACAAAGAATACTAGCAAAGAAGAAAAAGTATCAGTCCAATAGAAGATATTTCAAGAAAAATAAAGACTTAAGAAGACAGAAGGAAAGGATCAAAAGAAAGCTGAGCCTACATGCTATGAATGTAAGAAGCCTGGACATATGAGAGCAGAATGTATGAAGCTGAAGAAAAGTGAATTCAGAAAGAAGGAAAGTTCAAGAAAACCAAGAAGATTCAAGAAGAAAGCTATGACAGCGGCTTGGGACAACAGTGGTGATTCAGACAGCGAGTCAAGCTCAAGCAATGAAGAAGAAGAAGAAGCCAACTTGGCACTCATGGCCAACACTGAAGAAAAGGTAACATCAGACTCATCTTTCTCTTCCTGTAATGATTCAGATTCAGATGATTTGGAAGAAGCTTTGAATGAACTTTATAGTAAATATAGAGAAGTATCTAAATTACTAAAAGCTAGTAAGAAAAATGTTGCTTGCCTACAAAATACCAATTCAGATTTAAAATCAGAAAATGAGCAAATGGAGAAACAAATCAATGAACTTAAAAGAAGAAATGATATGTTATGCGAAGATCTGAAAGATAAAAATAAACAAATAATAAAATTAGAAAAACAAGAAACCTTAGACGAATTGAAAAAGGAAATTAAAACACTAACAGAAGAAAATGAAAAACTATCTAGTACACTAGAAAATTTCACCCACGGTAAAAATTCCTTAATATTAAAAGGTGCTAGACGATCAGGAAAAAGAAAACTAGGATTAGGCTATACACCCCCAGATAATGAAGACACAACAGTATACCCTAAAACGTATCCAACTCCTAAATTTGTAGCTGAACAAGATACTTCATATAAATCAAACTTTAAGTATGTTCTGTATGAAAAGGTAACTAAAACAACATGCTGTAGCCATTGCAACAGTCTAGGTTACAGTAAAATAACTTGTCCAACCAAACACAAAAAATAGGATAATTAAAAGAAAAATTGATGACACTAACCAACCAAGACCAAAAGAACTTGGGTACCTGAAGCTTGATGTTTTCATTTTAGGGAAACCTTCGAGCATCCAAATGGTATTTGGATAGTGGATGCTCAAGGCATATGTCAGGTAATAGAAAGTTGTTCTCTCACCTCGAAGTTGAAGAAGGCACAGTAACATATGAAGACAATGGAAAAGGAACAGTGATAGGATGCGAATCTGTTGGCAATAAAGAGAAAATGTTTATTGAAGATGTACTATGCGTAAAAGGTCTGAAGCACAAACTAATCAACATAAGCCAGCTATGTGACAGAGAACATCAAATCAGATTCCAAGAGTCTAAGTGCAGCATCATAAAGGACAGAGCAGTGATTTTTGAAGTTAACAGAGAAAAGAATCTGTACTTGCTTTACCTAGAAGAAATAAAGGATCAGGATATCTATTTAGCAGCAAGTAAGGAGCAGTCAACTGAGCTGTGGCACAGAAGATTGGGCCACTGTAGTTTGGATGGCATGAGAACGCTGATCAAGAGAAGCTCGGTGGAAGGTCTACCAAAAGTCAGCACAAGAATGGATGGTGTCTGTGGACCATGTGCAAAAGGAAAGCACACCAAGTCATCTTTCAAGTCAAAGACTGTGGTAACAACCTCTAAACCCTTAGAACTCCTTCATATGGATTTATTTGGGCCAATGAGGACCACAAGTCTTGGAGGAAGGAATTTTGGATTCGTTATAGTAGATGATTATTCAAGATTCACATGGGTGTCCTTTCTAGAACACAAAGATGATACATTTGAATGTTTTGTAAGTTTTAGTAAAAAGGTACAGAAAGACAAGAAGTACATATTATTGGAATCCGATCAGATCATGGAGGAGAGTTCCAGAATGAAAAATTTGCCAAATTCTGTTATGAAAAAGGAATTGAGCACAATTTCTCAGCACTAAGGACACCACAACAAAATGGAGTTGCTGAGAGGAAGAATATAACCCTACTGGATATGGCAAGAACAATGTTGCCAAAATATAATTTGTCAAGGTACTTTTGGGCTGAAGCAGTTAACACAGCTTGTTACATAGTCAACCGGGTGATGATCAGGTCGATTCTGAAGAAGATAGCATATGAACTGTACGAGGGAAAGAAGCCAAAGATTAGTCACTTCAGGACCTTTGGATGTCCATGCTTCATCCACAACAACGGAAAATGAGACATTGGTAAGCTAGATGCAAAATCAGATGAAGGTATATTCATGGGGTATGCTTCTAAACCTAAAGGATATAGAGTATTTAATAAGCGTACTTTGTTAATAGAACAATCAGTACATATTATTTTGATGAAACTAACCCTTTCTTGAGAAAGGAAGTCGATAGTGATATTGATGAAATAGATGAATTGTCCAAGAAACAAAAGAACACATCATATGAGGACAACGAAGATCCATGTGACGACCCAACCAGCAAACTGGCCCAACAACCGTGCCAGTTGGTAGACTTCCCAGGAAGGTCACCCATCCTGGGACTACTCCCAACTGAGCACGCTTAACTTCAGAGTTCTTTTCCTACTCGAGCTCTAAAAATGACTAGTCCGGGTTGTTGGTAGTTTACTGATTTAGTCTATTTAACATATTCTTATATGGGGTGTTACAATCTACCCCTCTTATATAAGCGACGTCCTCGTCGCTGATCACATATAGCACACAATCAAACCCCAGGCAGGCAGGATTCTAGAGGTGGCCCCCACAGGCTCAAGAGGTGGCTCCCACTATGTAGCACTTTGTGCCATTATGGCTTCAAGAGGTGGCTCCCATAGCGTAGCACTTTGCCCTGTATGGCACTTAGTTCCTGCACTTCCGGCTGGGTAAGGCTCTGATACCATTGTGACGACCCAACCAGCAAACTGGCCCAACAACCATGCCAGTTGGTAGACTTCCCAGGAAGGTCACCCATCCTGGGACTACTCCCAACTGAGCACGCTTAACTTCAGAGTTCTTTTCCTACTCGAGCTCTGAAAATGACTAGTCCAGGTTGTTGGTAGTTTACTGATTTAGTCCATATAACATATTCTTATATGGGGTGTTACAATCCACCTCTGGAAGACCTGCAAGAAAGGGACATTTCACATGAAATTATTCAAAGGAATGGAGATATAAGAAAGATCACCCACCTGAAAATATCATTGGTGATCCATCTGTAGGGGTAAGAACAAGAGGTAATGTAATTCCATGTGATTACTTAGCATTTGTTTCACAAATAGAGTCTAGGACAGTCAATGAAGCCTTAATGTGAATCTTGGATTTTAGCCATGCAAGATGAACTGAATCAGTTCAAGAGAAACCATGTATGGTCACTTGTTCGTAGACCATCAGATCATCTAGTTATTAGCACCGAATGGGTGTTCAGAAATAAATTGGATGAAACTGGTGTGATCATAAGAAACAAGGCCAGATTGGTAGCTCAAGGCTATTCCCAAGAGGAAGGCATAGATTTCGATGATACCTATGCACCTGTAGCTACACTTGAGGCAATTAGGTTTTTCCTTGAATAAGCTTCAGCATTAGATTTGAAATTATTTCAAATGGATGTAAAGTCTTCTTTTCTAAATGGATTTATCAAGGAGGAAGACTATGTAGAAAAACCTCCAGGTTTGATGACATTGATTTTCCGAATCATGTATTTAGATTACACAAAGCATTATATGGTTTGAAACAAACACCTAGAGCATGGTATGAACGACTGCATTTCTACTAGATCATGGTTTTATTAGAGGTCAAGTAGATAGTACATTATTTGTTAAGTTTAAGTCAAACATATCTTGCTTGTTCAAATATATGTTGATGATATAATATTTGGGTCCACTGATGAATCTCTTTGCAAGTATTTTGAAAAGCTAATGCAGGGAGAATTCGAGATGAGCATGATGGGGGAACTTAACTACTTCCTTGGATTGTAAATAAAACAAGGAAAGGAAGGGACTCATATCTGTCATGCCAAGTACACCAAGGAACTCTTAAAAAGTTTGGATTTGAAAGCGCCAAGCCACTGTCAACACCAATGAGCACCTCAACAAGATTGGACAATGACAAGGATGGTAAGAAAGTAGATCAAAAAGTCTACGGATGTATGATAGGCTCGTTACTATACTTAACAGCCAGTAGACCCGATATTCTATTTAGTGTATGCATGTGTGCTAGGTATCAGGCAGACCTTAGAGAGAATCATTTAATTTCCGTTAAAGAATTTTTAGATATTTAACTAGAACTCATGACTTAGGTCTTTGGTATCCAAAATCATGTGAAACTAATTTAGTAGGATACTGTGATGCTGACTACGCTGGATGCAAAATAGACAGAAAAAGCACCAGTGGTTGTTGTCAATTCCTTGTAGGTTGTCTGATATCATTGTCCTCAAAGAGACAAAATTCAGTAGCTCTGTCAACAGCAGAAGCTGAGTACGTAGCTGCTGGAAGTTGTTGTACACAACTCCTATGGATCAAGCAACAACTTGAGGATTACGGGGTAAATATCAAGACAATTCCATTGTAATGTGAACGCGTGGCATAGTTAACTGTGCATTTTCGTTGTCCAAAGTTCCTCGCACAAGTCAATATGCGCACTTCTTCAAAATTGTCTCAAAAATTAAAATAACAAAGATGAACTAGCATGGTGGTGAGAACATGTCATTTCCACAGGGAGACTGAATAGAACTTGATTTAAACTACTTTAACTTGAAATCATTCTAACGACAATGCATTAAAAGTGAATGTGTAAACAACACCGATCAAATCCCACACAATCTTGATAGATCAAATTTAATGAAAGAACCAGCTGAATTCAAATGAAAAGAGAAATGATATCAATGTACCCTCTCCATTGAGGGATGAAGATGGTAGATAGAAATCTTTAAAAGAAAATTTCAAATTAATGTACCCCTCTAGCTCAGGGGATGAACAATCAACAATTGTATTTCTCCACAAACACCAGACCAATATCTTCACAGCTCACAGATTGGATAGAAAAAAAAAATAGAAATTAATTGTCAAATCAGATTTCTATTGCTATTCCTGAGGAACATGGATCCAAATGAGACAGGAAAGAAATTACAGAACTCAATTAAAGAATTGCATAGAGAATAACGAACTAAATCTTAGATCACTGTACCGTGCAACACACTGGATCGATCTCACTACTTCTCACAAAGAACCTCCCAGTAGCCCAACAATCTGCAATCAGAACTCTCCAAACCCCCTAAGAATACCGAAATCATCTCAAAATGCTGAACAAATGAACTAATTCCCCATGGAAGAGGGGAACACCTGATCTTTCACACAGTAGACAGAATTGAAGAAAGTGCAGAAGAAATGGAAAATTCGAATCTCTGAATATAGAAGAAATGAACTACCAAATTGCCCAGGATCGATCTAACTCAGAAAATTACATAGAAAAGAGAAAAATAACCCAAAAATCCGAACTCCCAACATCAAGAAAACTCCACTGCTCTGCTAAAAGGAAGAATACCGAAATAAAATTGACAGAAAAGAAATCCCCAAAAGCTTAACTAGCCAACCCAAACATCTGAGCAGAAGAATTCCCCATAAATCTCCCACAGGAACGGATCCACACAGCACAGAGAACAGAAGAAATGGGAGAATAAAAATACCCTAAAAATCCGAACTCCCTCACAGCAGCAACAATGAGAAGAAGAATATAGAACAAAATTCTAAAAATTCTAATAGATCTCTAGATGAACACCGAAGAAGATGCCAGCCATCGTCCTCATCACAGCAGCCATCACAGAAAAAGAAAATTCAAATGCCTATCTCTACTCACAGCAAGAAGGAAGTCCCGAAAATACTGAACTGAAAACTCCAAAAAAAAAATATAGAACTCCTCCAATCGAATCAAAGAGCAGATGTTGACAAGAAATTACAGAAGAGAAATGGCAGAAGAAAATTCTCAAAAATCTGAATGGCGAAGCTCCGAAATACTGGAAGAACAATAAATAACTACTAGAATCCTCTTATAACAAAGAAGTAAACCAAAAACCAAAATCGAACTCCAACCCTCCCTGCTTACAGAAAGAAGAAGTACAGGAAAGAAATTTACAAAATAACTATCTCTAAAATCTGAACTAGGAACCCCTGCTCTGTTGAAAGGGAAAGCACAAAAATAGATTGCTCTAAAATCTCACTGGCGAAGAAAGGAAATGGCAAAGCTAAAAAAAAAACTAAAACTCCAACTAATGCTTCCCCCCTGGCATCAGAGGACCTTGTGGTCCTCTTATAGGCTTCCAGATGCCTCCCCATCAGCCTCTCGGCCATCGCACAGATCTGCAGCGCTGTACACCTCAGCACCGCCTCCGTCATGCACAGTCTCAAGAGCTCTACACGCCTCAGCCAGATGCACCTACTAGCCTCTGCTTCGCCTAGCTCAGCTTCTGAGTGCCAGCAGAGCGCCACACATAGCCGCGCACGGCCCAGATCTGGATTGCTTCCAATCATCTGCACAGCCATACCAGCCCGAATCCGCCATCTGAGCCACCAACCCGCCACGCCTTCACATGGCCCACCAGCTTCACCAGGTCGCACAGCCCACGCACGGTTGGCCTTCCTCAGCTGGCCGCCCCAGCTCCAACCCCTTCTTCCTGCCTTGCCCAGTGCCCAGCACTCCCCACAGCCCAAATCGCCTCCATCACCAGAGCACAACAGCTCTGTACCGTTGGGAGCTTCTAGCTCCTTCTGGGGTCTTCTTGCTGCAACAGGAAATTTAATAGGAGGGAAGAAATGGTGAAATTAGTGTTGTATGTGCCCAATTCAGGTTGGATGGTAAAATGGTGCAATAGATCTATGAAGCGGGGGATGTGGCATGATGGTGTTGGGTGGAAAAAATATTATTATTTATTTAATGGGATGGGGTAGATTACAAATTAAAATCTATCTATTACTAAAAGAATATTTACAAAAATATTTAACAAAATTCAAATATCTTTTATTTTCCAAAGTAAATCTATTTAGTCAATTTGTAAGAGATGACTTTTTGAATGAAAATCTAATCATGTGTTTTCTAACCTAATATGTTCAAAAACTTATTCCTGGATAAAAACAAAATTAAAATCAATACGCACATTATTTACAGACAAAAGATGTCTAAAATTACTATATGTATGACATTTAACGCAAAAAATTCATGTAGTTATCACTCCCCCCTACTTGAACATTGCTAGTCCCTTAGCAATAAAAATTACTCCAAATGTAGGACTAGAAGATGTAATGTCTCATGATAAGCAACCATCATGTAAAAGATTAATGTAAAGACATGTATTTCCTAATTGTAAAGGCTTATGGCAAGACATTTGTGCACAAAAGGTAGCTCACTTAAGAGTTCACATCAGCCCTCCTGGAGCTCCTCTATCTCAGCTAGTATTTGAGATTAGATTAATTCGAGGGAGAAGAAAAGATTTGTGGAATAAGATCCTTGCTCAGTCACATCTGGTTGTTTCTCTCAGTTTTATTATGCCCAACTTCCTTGAGGATTATTTCTCTGAGCTGAGGACTTTGCCTCTTTATTTGCACTTTGTGCACTCAAAATTTCTTTCTTTCTTTTTCATCCATAATGCTGCACAACCCATCACTTTTCAAGAGTAGCGAGTCCAACTTTACTCAGATCCGGGGCATTTTTCATGGATATATTTTTCTTTTGCTTTTGCTTTTGCTTTTTGCTTTTTACTTTCTTTTCTTTTCCTCTTAAAGGAAGGATGGACAGTCAGGTTCCTTGATCACACGCCTTCACTTCCTTCATAATTCACTTAAGGGGAAGGGAGAAAACCAATCACCTCTCTCCTACTAGCCTTGACAAATTTGTTACATTCAGGTTTAGCTAGTCTAAGTGGCTGTGTAGTGTGTGTATGAAAACTTCTTGCCATAAATCCTTACATAAGGTAGACAAGAAGTACATGTAATCCTTTACTAGAGGCTACCTAACATGGATGTTTGGAAAGGAGTGTGACGACCACAAAATTTTAATGGTTAAAGATCATACACCTAGTCTAGGATGTGCAAAGCCACACATTTTTATTCAAAGATGAAACATTATGAAATTTTTATTTGCATATGTATAAGCTCAAGAAAAAGAAATGAAGCAATGTTCGGGATGAGGACTATGAATGCATGCTTATTCTACCTCTCCCCCCCTACTTATTCACAGGAAAAGAAAGTAAGACAGAGAATTACCTGATGAAGGAAATCTGTACACTTGGGTTGACTCCCAAGAAGCGCTAAGTTTATCGTCTTCAGCCAGACGCAATTAAGCTCCATTTGGCTCAGCTAGCTTGGTAGATTCAATTTTCAAAGAAGGTGGGATTTCAAAGAAATGTTTTAACCTCTGCCCATTAACAGTGAATGATTGTCCCATTTTAGGGTCAAGAATGATGACAACACCATTGTCGTAAGCTTTGACAACAGTGTAAGGACCATCCCATCGGGACTTCAATTTTCCCAGAAATAGACGAAGCCTAGAATTAAACAACCAAACCTTATCATGCACTAGAAAAGTTTTTCTATGAATGTGTTTATCATGGAATGCTTTGGCCTTAGCTTTATAAATCTTGGAACTTTCATAGGCTTCGTTTCTGAGTTCTTCTAGCTCATTCAGCTGCAGGGTCCTTTGTTGACTAGCTTGGGCTAAATCAAGATTTACCTGTTTAATAGCCCAATAGGCTCTATGCTCAAGTTCTACCGGCAAATGACAAGATTTTCCAAAGACAAGCCGATAAGGGGACATTCCAATGGGAGTTTTGAAAGCAGTTCGGTAGGCCCACAATGCATCATCTAACCTTTCTGACCAGTCTTTCCTATCAGGCCTAACCGACTTCTGAAGAATGTTCTTAATCTCCCTATTTGATACTTCCAACTGGCCACTGGTTTGCGGATGGTAAGGTGTTGCCAGCTTATGGGTGATCCCATACCTCTTTAGGAGAGTCCTAAACTGAGTGTTAATGAAATGAGGTCCTCCATCACTAATGATTGCTTTGGGCCACCCAAATCTAGAAAAGATGTTTTTCTGAACAAATTTGATAACCACCTTATGATCATTGGTCTTTGTGGCAATGGCCTCTATCCATTTGGACACATAATCAACAGCGACTAGAATATACGTGTATCCAAAGGATGGTGGAAAAGGTCCCATAAAGTCTATCCCCCAAACATCGAAAATTTCCACGACCAGAATGGGATTAAGAGGCATCATATCCTTCTTAGAAATATTCCCATGGTTTGACATCTAGGACAGGCCTTACAAAATTGGTGAGCATCCTTAAACAATGTGGGTCAATAGAAACCAGCGTCTAAGACCTTAGTAGCGGTCTTCTTTCCTGAAAATTACCCTCCACAAGCAAGAGAATGGCAAAACCTGAGGACACTTTGATGCTCACTCTCAAGGACGTATCTTCTTATCACTTGGTCTGGTCCAATAAAAAATAGCTCCGGGTCCTCCCAAATATAATACTTGTCCCTAGCAAAGAATCTCTCTCTTTCATTTTTGGTCCAATCTCCAGGTACTCGTCCAATGACTTTGTAATTCACAATGTGTGCATACCATGGAGATGAAACATTGGAGACAGCTAAAATGTGCTCATCTGGGAAAGCATCTCTAATAGGCATGGAGTCCGGGGCAATTATTCTGGACAAATGGCCAGCTACCACATTCTTGGACCCTTTCTTATCATGAATTTCCAGATCAAACTCCTGTAATAAAAGGATCCATCTGATCAACCTAGGCTTGGCATCCTTTTTGGCAAACAAATGCCTCAAGGCAGCATGGTCAGTTAAAACAATGATTTTGGCTCCTAAAAGGAAAGATCTGAACTTCTCTAAGGCAAAGACAACAGCTAAGAGCTCTTTCTCAGTGGTTGTGTATCGAATCTGAGTGCCATTCAATGTTTTGCTTGCATAATAAATCCCTACAGATCCTTTATCAGTTTTCTATCCCAAAATGGCACCTACAGTAAAGTCTGAAGCATCACACATTATCTCAAATGGTAATGACCAGTCTGGAGATTTAGAATTGGAGCTTTGGTCAAAATGTCTTTTAAGTCCTCAAAAGATTTATGACAAGCTTCGTCAAAAATGAAAGGAGTGTCTTTCAACAAAGAAGTCAATGGCCTTGCAATTTTGGAAATGTCTTTGATGAACCTCCTATAGAATCCAGCATGACCAAGGAAGGATCGAATTTGTTTGATAGAGTTGGGAGGAGGCAATTCGGAAATGAGATTTACCTTGGCTTTATCTACTTCTATCCCTCTCTCTAAGACAATATGCCCTAAGACAAGCCCCTCCTTAACCATGAAGTGGCTCTTTTCCCAACTCAAGACAAGATTGGCATTAATGCATCTTTTGACCACTTCAGTCAAATGGTCGAGGCATAAATCAAAGTCATTTCCAAACACAGAGAAATCATCCATAAAGACTTCTAAGTAGTCCCCAACCATGTCTGAGAAAATAGACAGCATGTAACATTGAAAAGTTGCGGGGGCATTGCACAGCCCGAAGGGCATGCGTCTAAAGGCAAATGTTCCAAATGGACATTGGAAAGTGGTCTTTACTTGGTCCTCAGGGTGAATAGCCACTTGGTTATACCCTAAATATCCATCAAGGAAACAAAAGAATTTTTGGCCTACAAGTTTCTCTAAGATTTGGTCAATGAAAGGCAAGGGGAAATGGTCTTTCTTGGTCATCGCATTCAATTTGCGATAGTCAATGCACACTCTCCATCCTGTAGCTAGCCTAGTGGGAATGAGCTCACCCTTTTCAGTTTGAATTACAATTAGTCCTGATTTTTTAGGAACAACTTGAGTTGGACTAACCCACTGGCTATCAGAGATGGGATAAATGAATTCTGCATCCAGCCATTTAACAATCTCTTTCTTAACAACTTCTTTCATGTTGGGGTTAAGTCTTCTTTCCATTTCTATTGAACTTTTGGCATTCTCTTCTAAGTATATGCGATGGGTGCACACTGAAGGACTTATCCCTCTCAAATCATCAATTGTCCAACTTATAGCTTTCTTATGACTCTTCAAAACTTCAATCAATTTCTTCTCCTGCCCTTCCTCAAGATCACTAGCAATTATGACGGGCCAAGTCTCGTTCTCTCCAAGAAAGATGTACTTCAAACTAGTAGGGAGTGGTTTTAGCTCAACCTTAGGAGGACACTCAGATGGAATTGCTAGATCACTATCCTGAAATAAGGAATTAAATTGTCCTTCCTCTCCCTCAAACCCTAGAGCATAGGGTTGCTCTACCGTTTCTTCCACACAAGATTCTTCTAAGGTGTCTACCACTAGACAACTTTCTCCTTGGTCATGGTGCCTAGATGCCCTAAAAATGTTGATACTAACCCGCCTATCTCCAAATGATATATCAATCATCCCGGTAGCACAATCAATGTTAGCCCTGGCTGTGGCCAAAAAAGGTCTACCAAGGATAATGGTGGACTGGGTTAAATCTTGTGGAGTGTTCATGTCCAGAATGATGAAATCGGCGGGGAAGTAATAATCATTGATTTTTACAATCACGTCCTCAACTAAGCCCTTAGGAGTGGTGACAGAACGATCGGCTAGTTGAAGGACAACAGAAGTGGGTTTCAACTCTCCTAGCTTGAATTTCTCAAAAATGGCAGAAGGTAGGAGGTTGACACTGGCTCCCAAATCTAAAAGGCGGCTCTCAAAAGTGACTCCACCGATGATGCAAGGAATTAGTGGAGCGCCTGGATCTTTGAGCATTTTAGGAAGTTGATTCAAGACAATGGTACTCACAATTTCTGGAAGAATGATGGTTTCAGTTTTATTTCTCACTTCTCGTTTTGGAGTACACATTTCTTTTAGGAATTTGGCATAGGCAGGCACATGCTTGATAGCATCAAGAAGAGGAATATTGATGTGAACTTGCTTAAACAGTTCCAAGAGTTCTTCATTGCCAGTTGGTTTGTTTTTGGATTTTGGCTTTAAAGCTTCAGGAAAAGGAACTTTTGGAATGTAACAACTTGGGTCTTCATTCACTTTGATTTTGTCTAGAGGTTCTTCAGTTATTTTCTCTTTTCCCTTGGTTTTTTCAACATTTTTTTCCACCTCTTCTTCAGTTTCAAGTTCAATTTCATTTTCTTTATCCACATTCAATGTTGACATGTGTGGGTGAGGATTTGTTCTGATTCTTCCACTTCTTAAGGTAGACACAGTTTTTTCATTTTCTAATTGAGGGCCCCTAGCTTGGGCAGGAGGATGATCCTATTGTATAGGTTGATTTTGATTTTGTGGAGCAAGAATGTTCTGGACAAAAGCTTGTTGTGGGTTCTGTGGTGGAGGTGCATTTTGTCTAGCAGGTGGTGGTATGTACCCCTGAGCTTGATGGTATTGCTGGTTCTGATAGAATCCGGGAGGGTTGTTTCTTGGGTTTGCTATAGCTTGACTTGGCAATTGCCCTGCTTCCCTCCTTTGACATACATCAGCAATTTGAGACTCTATCGTGGCCAAATTTTGTTGAAAATTTTGGTTTTGAGTTTGATATTGAGTTTGTTGTTCTTGCACAGTTTGGCATAGAGTCGCCATCATGTTTTGGAGTTGGTTCATTTTATCTTCCCAAATAGGCTGAGGAGGTGGTGGTTGATATGAAGGTTACTGGAAATTGGTATGAGCAAATTGATTTGAGTTTTGATTTCCTTGGATTTGTGGAGGTTTGGAGTAAGAAGATTGGCGAAATCCTGAATTCTGATTGGGATAGGATTGACCGTACATGGTTTGCTTAAAGGCAGGTTGAGAAACTTTTTCTGATTGATTTTTCCATGAAAAATTCGGGTGATTTCTCCAACCAGGGTTGTATGTGTTAGAGTATGGATCATAGGAGGGTTTGTAGAAGCCTTGAGCAGCTTGGACTTGTTCTTGAATGAAAGGAGGTAATTGGGTAGTAGTGGGACAAGCACTGGTGGGATGAGCTGAGCTAGCACACATAGCACAAGTTTCAGGTTGTTGAGAAAATTTGGGTGTGGCTTGCCCAGTCAAAGATAATAATTGATCGAATTTTTTCCAACTTCTGCTCCAATCTTTGGTCAGGTCTAGCTAATAGATCTTCTACCCTAGAATCCGATTCTCCTCTCCCTTTTACTTCATACATCCCTGCCTTCTTTATAGGTCCTAGTGCTCTGTCGTAAGAGTAGAGTGAGGCATGATTGATAGAATTCTCACTCAATGTATCAAAAAGATTATATGCCTCATCCTCGCTCTTAGTCATGAATGCTCCTCCACATGAGGCATCAACCATTTGCCTATTTGATTCCGTCTATCCTTCATAAAAAGCTTGGACTATTTGCCACCTCGACAAACTATGGTGGGGACATTTTCTAAGCAACTCATTTAATCTCTCCCATGATTCATGCATTAACTCTCTCGGGTGTTGGGAGAATCCAGTTATTGCTCTCCTCATGGTGTTTGTTTGGCAAATGGGGTAAAATTTCTTCAAAAATTCCTGCTGCATTTCTGGCCAAGTTGTAATGGTTCTCTCTTTGGTTCCCAACCAATGCTTGGCCTTGTCTTTCAAAGAGAATGGAAATAGGGTCAGTCTCAAGGCATTTTCAGTGAAGTTTTGGATCCTTACAGTGGAACAAATCTCTAGGAACTCATCTATATGCCTATAAGGGTCTTCATTGGGATTGCCATAAAAAGATGGCAACATCTGAATGGTTCCTGGCTTGATTTCAAAGTGATTTGCCGGAATTTCCGGCCTAATGCAAGTGGCAGGTTGATAATTAGAAGGAATAAAGTATTCCTTCATCTGTCTGGGTGCAACCTCTTCCATATTTCTAGCAACTTGATTTTGATCTTGGTTGGCCATCCTATGAAAGAATCTTACTATCTCGTCTATAGGTTGAGCCAAATCTAAGTCCAGAGAACGTCTACCAAGCATGCAAAGATGAAAAGCCCTCTATTTATAATTTTTGAATTTTTATGACAAACACAAACAATCACACACTTTCAAAACAAATTATCTTCAACTCTAAGTGTTCCTTGGACTTACGTTATTTTTCTCAAAATCAGATTTATGCTTGCTTAAGTCCAATCCTAACTCTTCTTGTAATGACCAGGTAAGAGGTGGAGTAGAGGGAGGCCCCCCTTGCTTTCGCAAGGAACCAATTAAATAACCTCTAGCTCACTTAAGCGTAAGCTTTTTAACCTCTAATCCTAGACACCAGACTTAAAGAGAAGTTTTGAATTTGAGAACGGGTAAATCTAATTATGAACCCTAAGGCCACGTCTACTAGTTTTTATTGAAAGTTTAGGCAAATGCAAGAATGTTGAAATTTTTGAGATTTTTGGGCAAAGGAAAGGGTGATGAAATCCCTCACCTTATCCTTTTATTCTAATGGGTGAAGCCCTTAAGCAGTCCCATTTAAAAACATGCAGTGCACATATTAGATTCAAACAATGGGTTGTCTAATGCTAAGTCTAATGCATGAAACGAGCGATGGAAGTCTTACCTTTCCCCCGCACTCTTCAATGCAAGAAAGAAATAGAATTCAAATGACAATTAAAATGATGAATGTCCTAAATCATGAGATTCTAATCTTAGGAAGATGAAATTTTTATTTACAAATCAAATGGCTAACATGAAAGAGCGATTTGAAAAATTTTAAGATTTAGATTTTTTTTAATTTTTATTTGGTTTTTTGAATTAAATGAAATAAAATCTAACTAAGAAAATATAAGATGATACTATAAGCTAATTCTCAAACCACACAAACCACAAAAAGAGTCCAATTATTACATGCCAACAAGAAAGAAATATCTGTACATGCACAGAGAGTACATCAAAGCCTCACTACAAATTTCACTCCTACTTTCTATCTAAAAGACTGAATTAAAAGTAAATGGGAAAAGAAATTAGCAAGCTCCTCCTCCAATGGGCTTCAAAGGTCAAGCCCAATCTCCAAGTTCCCTGCTTGTGCAAATCTGAAATGAAATGTAGCAACCTGAATTTTTCAGAAAATAAAAATTTAAATAAAGAATTAAAACATAGCTAAATGGATATTTAAATGAATAGAGTATTAAATAAAACCCATTAAATGGAAAAGAATAATGTATCTGGTAATTTATTGCAATAAAGTATATAAACGGCCCTATTTTAACGGACTTGTATTCGTTTCTTGCGTTGTTTATATACCGATATCGACGCTCCACTGTTCTAGAATTCCTCTAGAACGTCGAGCACCTGTTTTATATACACACTTTACTTGGCTTGTGGTGAACTCTCCGTCGGATATTCCTTTCGCCGGACTAGTAAACCATTGCACAAGGCCTCCGTAAGTCTCCTCTGATCATGGATTCCCACATGGTCGATGAGCCGGTTGTATCCTAACACCCATTACACCTTTAAGGATCGATATGATCCAAACGGCTATTAGAAGTTCACTCTTACCTTGAATCATGTCGGACCTTTGGACTTGTGCATAACATGGCCAGTGGGAAGATCGTGAATTCCACCTGACTGCCAATACGACGTGTGCGTGTTGTGCAACTATTACTATCGCCTGTTACTCGTCGCATTACGTGCAATGACCACTAGCTCTTATCTATACTCTACTCGATCGTCTATTCACGTTCACTCTACTATCTCGTCTATTAATCTAGTGCTCTCAACTAATTCTTGGTACTCTATATTGGCCATTGACTGATTGTCTAAAGATAAACAATATAACCAATGTCTGGCAATATATAAAGGGCTCGATCTGGTCCTGGGGTGTGCGCCCGAAAGTGCTAGTTCCCATGGGAGTTAAATGATCAGAGTGTTTGACATTACACTCAAGTGCTATCTATCTCGACTATCTGTATGACAATCAAAACACAAAACGTGCTATACTCTCTTGATGTCTAGAATGACAAACAAGTGCTATACTCGTCGTGCTATTATTATACTTGTGCTAGTTGTGCTATGGCCATCCTGCTATTCGTGCTATACTCGATACTTGTGCTATTTTTTCGAAACTATACTCGATCTCATGCTATTGTGCTATCCTGTTACCTGTTGTGGTATCCCTTGCTATATTTTGACTCTCTTGTACCTGCTATCTCTAGATACTCTACCATTAAATGCGTTAATTATTTTAAGCCTGCTTGAGCCTCAGATCTAAGTCCTACTGGGCGTTATCGCTCACCCTACGTTATTTGATGTTGTGTTCTCAGGTGAGACCGAGGATGACACATACACTCACGAGGAAGGGAATGACCAAGAGTGAAGCCAGGAGTACCATCGAGTCGTTATGTTATCTTAGAGTTGTAGTTAGTTATTTCCTTTTATTGAAATGTAATTGGGCCCTATAGAATGGCTCTGATATTAGTGGTTGTAACTAGACATTTGAAAAGTTATTAATGAGAAAGATTTGCTTTAGTGTTATTCAAGGTGCAATGGTTTGATGTCTAGTACTCACTCTATACCCATTTCTTGCAACTGCCTTCGCGCTCCGATATTCCGCGTCGGAGCGTGACATGAAAGCCCAATAACAAGTCAATATAAAGCCCAAAGCAAATGAGATCAAATGAAAGCAGATTAAATCAAACTCTAATGCCTCCCCGGCAACGGCGCGAAGATGAACACACGGCATAGTTGACTGTGCATTTTCGTTGTCCAAAGTTCCTCGCACAAGTCAATATGCACACTTCTTCTAAACTGTCTCACAAAATTAAAATAACAAAGATGAACTAACATGGTGGTGAGAACATGTCATTTCCATAGGGAGGCTGAATAGAACTTGATTTAAACTACTTTAACTTGAAATCATTCTAACGACAATGCATTAAAAGTGAATGTGTAAACAACACCGATCAAATCCCGCACAATCTTGATTGATCAAATTTAATGAAAGAACCAGCTGAATTGAAATGAAAAGAGAAATGATATCAATGTACCCTCTCCATTGAGGGATGAAGATGGTAGACAGAAATCTTTAAAAGAAAACGTTCAAATTAATGTACCCCTCTAGCTCATGGGATGAACAATCAACAATTGTATTTCACCACAAACACCAGACCAATATCTTCACAGCTCATAGATTGGATAGAAAATAAAAATAGAAATTAATTGTCAAATCAGATTTCTATTGCTATTCCTGAGGAACATGGATCCAAATGAGACAGGAAAGAAATTACAGAACTCAATTAAAGAATTGCACAGAGAATAACGAACTAAGATCATAGATCACTGTACCCTGCAACACACTGGATCGATCTCCCTACTTCTCACAACCAACCTCCCAGTAGCCCAACAATCTGCAATCAGAACTCTCCAAACCCCCTAAGAATACCGAAGTCATCTCAAAATGCTGAACAAATGAACTAATTCCCCACGGAAGAGGGGAACACCTGATCTTTCACACAGTAGACAGAACTGAAGAAAGTGCAGAAGAAATGGAAAATTCGATTCTCTGAATATAGAAGAAATGAACTAGCAAATTGCCCAGGATCGATCTAACTCAGAAAATTACACAAAAAAGAGAAAAATAACCCAAAAATCCGAACACCCAACATCAAGAAAACTCCACTGCTCTGCTAAAAGGAAGAATACCGAAATAAAATTGACAGAAAAGAAATCCCCAAAAGCTTAACTAGCCAACCCAAACATTTGAGCAGACGAATTCCCCACAAATCTCCCACAGGAACGAATCCACACAGCATAGAGAACAGAAGAAATGGGAGAATAAAAATACCCTAAAAATCCGAACTCCCTCATAGCAGCAACAATGAGAAGAAGAATATAGAACAAAATTCTAAAAATTGTAATAGATATCCAGATGAAAACAGAAGAAGATGCCAACCATCGTCCTCATCACAGCAGCCATCACAGAAAAAGAAAATTCAAATGCCTACCTCTGCTCACAACAAGAAGGAAGTCCCGAAAATACTGAACTGAAAACTCCAAAAAAAAATATAGAACTCCTCCAATCGAATCAAAGAACAGATGCTGACAAGAAATTATAGAAGAGAAATGGCAGAAGAAAATTCTCAAAAATCTGAATGGCGAAGCTCCGGAACATTGGAAGAACAGTAAAGAACTACTGGAATCCTCTTATAGCAAAGAAGTAAACCAAAAACCAAATTCGAACTCCGACCCTCCCCTGCTTACAGAAAGAAGAAGTACAGGAAAGAAATTTGCAAAATAACTATCTCTAAAATCTGAACTAGAGAACCCCTGCTCTGTTGAAAGGGAAAGCACAACAATAGATTGCTCTAAAATCTCACTGGCGAAGAAAGGAAATGGCAAAGCTAAAAAAAAACTAAAACTTCAACTAATGCTTCCCCCCTGGCATCGGAGGACCTTGGGGTCCTCTTATAGGCTTCCAGATGCCTCCCCATCAGCCTCTCAACCATCGCACAGATCCGCAACGCTGTACACCTCAGCACCGCCTCCGTCGTGCACAGTCTCAAGAGCTCTACACGCCTCAGTCAGATGCACCTACTAGCCTCTACTTCGCCCAGCTCAGCTTCTGAGTGCCAGCAGAGCGCCACGCATAGCCGCGCACGGCCCAGATCTAGATCGCCTCCAATCATCTGCATAGCCATACCAGCCCGAATCTGCCATCTGAGCCACCAACCCGCCACGCCTTCACACGGCCCAAGCCTTGGCCCGCCAGCTTCACCAGGTCGCACAGCCCACGCACGACTGGCCTTCCTCAGCTGGCCGCCCCATCTCCAGCCCCTTCTTCTTGCCTTGCCCAGCGCCCAGCACTCCCCACAGCCCAAATCACCTCCATCACTAGAGCACAACAGCTCTGTACCGTTGGGAGCTTCTAGCTCCTTCTGGGGTCTTCTTGCTGCAACAGGAAATTTAATAGGAGGGAAGAAATGGTGAAATTAGTGTTGTACGTGCCCAATTCAGGTTGGATGGTAAAATGGTGCAATAGATCTATGAAGCGGGGGATGTGGCATGATGGTGTTGGGTGGAAAAAATATTATTATTTATTTAATGGGATGGGGTGGATTACAAATTAAAATCTATCTATTACTAAAAGAATATTTATAAAAATATTTAACAAAATTCAAATATCTTTTATTTTTCAAAGTAAATCTATTTAGTCAATTTGTAAGAGATGACTTTTTGAATGAAAATCTAATCATGTGTTTTCTAACCTAATATGTTCAAAAACTTATTCCTGGATGAAATGAAAATTAAAATCAATACGCACATTATTTACAGACAAAAGATGTCTAAAACTACTATATGTATGACATTTAACGCAAAAAATTCATGTAGTTATCATAATGCAACAACACCAGTGCTATAAATCTAACCAAGAATCCAGTACATCACTCAAGGACTAAACATATTGAGGTTAGATATCATTTCATTCGTGATCATGTAGCAAATGGCAACATAGATATTTCATTTATTGATACAAACAATCAGTTATCAAATATCTTCACAAAGGCCTTACCTAAAAGAGATTTACTTTTTTGAGAAGGGAATTAGGCATGTGTAAATTGTGAAAGAATTATTTGTTTAAAAAATTGAAATATTAATTTTCAGAATTTAAATTATTTTTCCTCAAAAAATTTAAGCAAAATTCCAATTATTGCCTATCCTTTTAAATTTTCATGACGGTTTGTTATTTTATAAGAGTTTATTCCTATCGAACTAGTCATTTTGTCGTTTTCTGCCATCTTGGTGCCTCAAAATTCTAAAGGTCATTTTTTAAAATTTTTAATATCCCGAAATCTGTGTGGTAACGATTCGCATTCCTTCATCATCTTCTTCCTTCTGCCTGAGGCGATACCCTATCGACTCCGGCATCGACTCCCTGAGATTTCAAGCTTCCAACTGCTTCCCGCCAGAAATTTCTTGAGGGCTTCTGTTCTAAACCTATTCTCAGTCCTCCAGAAACCCTTCCCGTTCAATTCCATGGCCTCTTCTGTTGTTTTCGGCAGCCTCGGGGGCTATGGAGCTGCATTTCTCACAGCAAAGCAGCAGGAAAGGTTCACGTCAGTAAAGACCAAGCTGTGTAGGGATAAGGCTGTAGATGTGGCAGATTTGCAGAAGAATGGCATGGGCAGTATGACTGCAGCTTTGGACAGATTGAAGTGGACGAAGATGGCCACCTTCTCAGAAGTAAGTTACTCTTACCTAGTGAAGGCATTCTATGTATGTCTGAAGATAGAGGAAGATGAGACCTTGACTTCCATGGTCAAGGGTACCCAGATTAGGGTCACACGAGATTTATTAGCATCACTCTTTGGTGTGACCACATCCAGTCACAGTGGAGTTCACACTGTGGACATCCAGACAAAAGGATTAGGGATTATTGGTCTCGATTTCAGATTGAAGGATGGCAAGCTAGATATAAATCAGTTAAATGCATTTAATTGCCTCTTGCACTTATAGTCTGTTAGATTTTGATTCCCAGAAGCGCTACATTTTCTACGTGCACTAAAGCAGATTTAGACTTGATGTTCCGGGCCAGGAAATCAACACAGCAGAGAATATGATTGAAAGAATGAAGTTTGCAAGCTCGCTGGTATGGGATAAGAAGAGCAAGCTGAACGTCTCTCTACCCTATGCCCATCTCCTGACCAAAGTATTTCAGAATTATGGCATCAGTGTGGTAGGAGATGTTTCTGAGAAGATGGGGCAGGCAATCTGCAGTAGGAACTTAAGGAAGTGCGGTTTTTCAGTTATAAATGGTGTATGGACAAAGACTTCTGTGGCTGAGGGTGAAGCCATTATTGGAGAAGCCCAAGAGGTCCAAGAAGCTGAAGTAGCAGCAGGAGCAGTTCCCGTGGTTCCAAAAACACAACCAGCAGCAGCACCAACAGTAGAAGAAACGGCAGCAGATCAAACTATAGAGGAAGCAGCATCAGTAGTAGATTTTAGCAGTAGGATTGATGATATTCCTCCAGAGGACATTGAGCCCATTGGGCAATATTCAGAGGTTGTTCCTCCTTCTTCCCGAGTAGCCTCAGTAATCAGGGATGTACTGGACTCCATCCAAAGCAATCTAGGAGAGCCAATAATTAGTGATGATCAAGCAACAGAAGTTGTGGCATCAGGCCACACTGATGAGATCATCATGGAGGAAGCTCCCAGTTAGGGGGAGCAAAAGGATGCTCATGAAAATGTTCAAGTAGATGATGCTCCCATTCAGGGGGAGCAAGGAGTTGAGAAGGAAGCAACTCCTCAGGGGGAGCACACTGAGAGTGTCCCCATGAATATTGAAGAGAATGTTGAATCTGTGGAGCCCAGTGAAAGGGCAAGCAGCAAAAGGAAGAAAATTGCACATAATAGGCCAAAGAAGAAGCAGCTGAAGGTAAATTTGAAACCCATTATTAAAAGACTGAATGAGTAGGGCACAGCTCTCACTTCTATTCAATCTGATATTCAGTCTATCCTCAGTAACCAAGCCTTAGCAGCTAAAGAGATTGGAGCTTTGACCACTGATGTACAATCTCTGAAATATGAATTTGGCATGGTCAAGCAGGTGTTCCGATGGATGAGGAGTGAGTTTGGCAGTATCAAGAATCTCATTGCAGAAATTCCTATGTCTTCAAGGGTGCATTCCACCTCTGCCCCTCCTGCTCACTCTCCAGTTGAGCCTGTCAGCAGCTCAGGGCCTTCTGAGGCCAGGCAGCAAGAAGAAGTAACTAAGCCATCAGGGCAGATTCCAGAGGCATCTTCAGGCCATCCGGGCCATAGATCATTGAAAAGGAATCAGTAGCAGTGGAAGCAGTTGATGAAGTTGTTGAAGTCCAGCCATCAGGACCAATTCAAGAGGAAGTAAGGCCATCCGGGCATGAAAATTTAGAGTGGCCATCAGGGCCATTGATTGTTGAAGATGTGCATATTGGAAATCCAAGTGTTGCTAAGCTGTCTGAAAATCCAGCAGGACCATCAGGGCTAGCTATTGTTGATCCAGTGCCTGTAGTGGAGTCTAGGCCTTCAGGGTCACCAGAAGAAGAGTCAGGGCCATCCGGGCCAGTGGAGTCTGAGTTTGAGCTGCATCAGGTAGAAGAAGAAGCTATTGCTCAAGAGCCCCCAGCTCCTTCACCCATTCAGACACCAGCCCCTCCTTCTCCACCTTCCTCCTCCACAGCACCACCAGCCCCTCAACCCTTCAAACAACCACTACCTAGAGCCATCTCTTCTCCTACTCCATTTCCTTCACACACCTCTTCATCTCCTGCCACTACCACTTTTATTCCTCCCCCTCCCCGTTTCGTTGAGGTCCCTTCAGCTTCATCATCAGCTGGAGCCTCCTCATCCTCTGGTCCCTCCTTTTTGGACCAGCTGACATACCCGTTTCTACCTCTCATTCCTTTCTTCATCCCTCTGCTCCACCCTCCTTCATTACTATCATTCCGAAAAGTGCTTAAGTTGATGGCCCCTTTCTCTGGGAAATTAAAGATGAATTTGAGGAAGCTATCCTTAGACCAGTCTTGAAAGAATGTCATCATGTCCATAGGACAGGCTCTTCTAGCCCTGCTCCTAAGAAAAGAAATTTAAATTAATTACATATTTATTTTGGTGATTAACAAAACTAAAATAAAGTTTAATCTAACATATTTTCTATGAGATTTGAGCACATGAAATGAAACAAGTAATAACAAGCTAAATGGTTAAGTAGTATAGTAATGTAAGTACAAAGCATGAAAATTTCTAAGTACACATCGACTCTGTAGTTGTTATAACGATTTCCTTAGAATCATAACGATTTCCTCATTCACATCGATTTGCCTCTCATAACGATTCGCTAAGAGATCTCAACGATCTGCTTCCATAACGAGTCGCTAAGTGATTGCATTGATTTCATAATGATTCGCTAAGAAAGCATAATGATTTGCTCTCATAACGATTTGCTAAGAGATCGCAACGATTTGCCTGTCACAACGATTTCTTAAGTGAGAACAACGATTTGCTCTCACAATGATTTGGTTATCGCATCGATTTCTTAAGTGAGAACAACGATTTGCTCTCACAACGATTTGGTTATCGCAACGATTTCTTAAGTGAGAATAACAATTTGCTCTCACAACGATTTGGTTATCGCATCAATTACTTAAGTAAGAATAGCGATTTGTTCTCACAACGATTTCTTAAGTGAGAACAGCGATTTGCTCTCACAACGATTTCTTAAGTGAGAACAACGATTTGCACTCACAACGATTTCAGCTTCACAATGACTCGTTAAGTCTCATAACGCTTTGATCCTTGTAACGATTCGATAAGTTACACAACGACTTTGTCACTGTAACGATTCATTTAGTTACATAACTACTTGGTCACCTTAACGATTCGATACAGCAAACAAGGATTTGCTCACATCGTTTTGTCTCTAACAACTTGCTCATAACGACTTGCTGATAATATCATAACAATTTGTCTCTACAACGATTTGGTAATTAATGCATAACGATTTGTATGTGCATCGGTTTGCTTATGAGTGCATAACGATTTACATGGATAACCTCTCCTTTACATAATGATTTCATAAGTCATGCATATAACAATTTCATGGAATATAACATCTTGATATTTGAACTCAGTTCTGAGTTCGTTGAAAAGTCAAAGTCTTCACATATATATTTCTAACAACCATGCATTTATTATGATTGAATGTATCACTGCAGTGCATGCAAATGATATCTTCTATTTCCATACTTATCCTGTAAGCATCTTTTTAGAAGAACAGAATGGAACTTCCTTTTTGATATAAAATCAATCTAATGTTGACTGACAACAAGAGACAGCCTAGCTGTCTATTGTTTTAGCATTTAATGCGTGCAGGTCTCTGACAACGTACCTCAATACAATGTTGGATAATATGGAAGATAACGGATATCAGAGAAGATCCTCTCACTGTGACGACAATCTTTATATCGATGGGGATTAGTATAATTATACCGGTATGAAGAGGGTCATTACAGAGATGGTATCAGAGCCCAAGGTTGAGATTGTACATGGATAAACCATCATCTTCACCATATTATAAAGTCTTTATTGGAAATTGTCCATATATGTAGAAATTACTAATAATGAATGAAAGATAGTTAGGAAAAATAGTTAGGATTAAGTATTCTAACTACATTAATTATTTTTCCAAGCTATGGCTGGACGTGGTAGACGTAGTGCTCAGTCTAGGAGGTATGAGCAGAGTCGCAGGGTAAAGAAGTTCGTAAAAGGGCTCAAACCATCATGAAAGCGAGACTTTTAGAGTCTTACCCCCGCACTTTGGAAGAGGCCATCAATATAGCAAGCAGGCAAGAGTGTAGGGTGGAATCATACCAAGAAGAGAAGGAAGCTCAGAAGAAGAGGTTACCTGAACCATTCCAGCGAAAAAATAGGAAGATGAAGAAACTCATGGAAGGTCAGCAATCAGCTATAGTACCAGGCAGCGAGAAGTCCGAATGCATACATTGCGGGAAGCGTCATGGCGGAAACGTGTGCTGGTTAAAGGAAGGAAGATGTCCCAAATGTGCAACAAGGACTATCGGATTAGAGAATGCAAGACTAATGAAGCCTGTTCCACGAGGTGCTCCAGCAACAGCAAAATCTCAAGAATTGGCCAAGGAAAAAGTGTTAACTGGAGATGACATCGATGACGTCACCAGAGGTACTCGATCGGATCTTCAAGGACGAAAATCTTTTTCAAGGGGGGGAGAGTGTGAGACCCCGAATTCTTATTCATTTTATATTGTGCATGTGTATTTACTTGTTATGTATATAGTGTGTGTATTAAATTGTGCATATTATAATTTCTAAATTTCTCATGTGCATATGTATGAATATATATGTTATTTTCTGTGAGAATAAGCAATTAGCTAATTTTGATGCATATTGAGCTTACTAGAACCCTAGGCATATTATATTTAAGTAATGTTGTGTATACAATATGTAAATAGTGATATACATCTTGAAGGAATATATGAGTTAATTTTCTATGCATGTAATGTGTATAAAGGTGCATGTTAAATCTAATTATTGATGTACATATTATATTTAACTATGTTGTGTACATGTGTATATATATATATATATATATATATATATATATATATATATATATATATATATGTCAATTTAAGAGTGCGTATGCAAATTAATTATTGTTTTATAGATTATTCTTATTTAACTTTATGCATATTACATCTTAATAATACCATGCATATACTATCTAACTATGGATGTGCATATTATACTACTTATTCCATAGATATTGTATGTAATTATGCTTTGTACATATGTATATGTGTATGTTCATCTTATGCATGTGAAATCTATCTATCAAATTCTATACATATCAAGTTGTTTGTAGTATATATTGTACTCAAATAATATTGTGCATATGATAATTAAGTATTGCCATATATATATATATATAATGTGCATGCATTATCTAACTATCAATGTACATGTTATATTTATTTAAAAACAGCATGTTGTATGAAATTTTGTTGTGTACATGTATATATGTAGATGTTTAACAATGTACATATGATATCTACTCATTTCAGTACCCATAAAACTGGTTATGATGTGATTCTGTATCTGTTTTGATGTGTGTCTGTTCTGGCCGAGATGCACTGTCGGCGACAGGATCCTATGCCGCTGACTTCCAGCCTAGAGGGATTGGTGTCCAGATCGATGGATGCCAAGCAACCTGTTGGCGGCATCAAAGGTCGATGCTAAGTTCCGAGTGTGGTTTGGTTTCAGTTTAGGAAAACCATCTATAACCATAGGAGACCTAACCTATTGTGTACCCCAACCCCCCAAGTCTATATAAACACCCAGATTAGGGCGAGGTTAAGTCTTTAGGCCTTGGTGAAACCCTAGAACCCATTGAGAAGAAAAGTTGTTCTTTGAAGTGCTGGATCTGGTGACAGAAATAGTTTTTTGGAGATCTACAACGACTGGAGGATAGCCCATGCATAGAGGAAGCATTCCCAACTCTGAGGAGCCATCTGCATCAACAGAAGAACCGGATCTGAAGAGGTTTTGAGCACCCTCTTGGCCTGGCCGAGGAGGGATTCACCGACAAATCTAGATCTCTGTAGATTTATTTTGAGGAAAGTAATGTAGGGATGGCAACCCTACACATGTCCCCTTAGGTCTAGCATTTTTATGGATTTTTCCTCGTGTCCTGGAACCTCCAAATTCCCCTTGCATTTGTGTGCTGTCTGCATGGTCTGCTGACAGGAGGTTGGCGGCCACATCCTGTGCCACCAAGTTCCTGTGTTGGCGGCACAAAACTGTGATGTTTACAGCTGGTGGCCACATCCTGTGCAGTCAAGTTCCTCAGAGTTTTAAAAGAATTGCTATTTGATCTCTTTAAGGTATTTAGTTGACTGCCAGGTATGTCTGCATACTGTAAATTTTATGTGTGGTCAGTAACAGTCATTAGGTCACATCATGAAGTTGTATTGAATTTTCATGATTGTGTTAATTATTAAAATTCTGGAAATTTAACTGTGAGCATAATGTGACCCCGTTTAATCTTGTGTAAACAGACCTGTTGTGAGTCAGGGTTTCATAATTTTTCCATGACAACATGATGACTGATTTTAGGTTTTTGAACTGTTAAAACCCAACCATGTTAATATGTATCATGTTTAGTGAAATTTTAATGAATATGTCTGAAATCTAGTTTAAATTGTAGAAATTAATTCACTATTCCGAAAAATGTGAAATTTGTAGGATGTGATATATGATTGTATACAACCTCTTGTAAAAATTTCATATTGAATTGACATCAATAAGTACTATGATTAGTCTAAGTAGTGTTAATGTCCATGTTAGTTAAGTAAATTCTAATTGTATGAGATTCAAGGATTAGCAGCATGATTAGGGCTTTGCTATGATCATTTGTTAATGCAATCAGTAAGATTGAATTTAGTAAACTATAGCATGTGTAAATTCTAGAAGTACATGTGAATGTGTAAATTAAAACATGTGTATAATATGCAAACAATGTGATCATGTGAAATATGTAAATAATGTGATAAAGTGAATATATAAAAATTGGGGCGAGATTGACACTGCTACCATAGAGTTCTGAGAGCTGTACCATAGAAAAGTCCTTATGGAAGGCTCAACGTTGTGAAATATATCCTAAGGGCATTAGGATGAAACCCTAGAGTTGGACAAGTACCACTGGATGCGGTGGAGAGGGTTTCTCCCGGTCTGCGTAGTTCCCAAGATTCGCCACTACATTGCCTAGGTGGTGGGTATGTGTTAAGTGAAGTGATGTGATGTGCTATGTGAAATGTGTTGTGTGCTATGTGATATGTGATATGGGTGCGTGCGTCCTCTAGTTGGTAGTTAGGTGTAGAAACCTGCGTTTTTCAAAAAATAAAAATTTGATAATAATAAAAATAACAGCACTTAGAAAATCAATTAAAAGAGAATTAAATAATACCCATTAAATGAAAAGAAGTAATAGGCTTTGTTAAATGGACCCATTAAAAATTAGTGGGCTAAAATAGAAATTTTTAAAAGGGGAATAATAGAAAAATACCCTAAATTCATAACTTAATTATTACATAAATAGAAAAGAGATATTTAATGCATTAAATAGGAAGTTTGAGTTGGATTTGGATTCCTAAACCTACCCTAGTAGCTTGGCCACCAATTTAGCTCCCATCCTAACCCAATTAGAAGTTCTCAAGCTTGGAAAGGATGAGAGAAATAGGAAATCCCGAAATTAAAAAGTAATTAGAGTCCTATTAGGAAATAGAAACTCAAGAGACATAAATACTCTCTTAATCCCCCATGGTCGGCCCTAGCTCGTAGCCAAGGGTTTCAGGATGTGGAAAGGAGGCCAAGGAGGAGGAGAATTCGTGGGAAGGAGGTTTCATCAAAGCTTCAACTAGAGTTCATCAAGTTCTAGCCCTAGAAGAGGAAATCGACCAAAGGTAGGCATTCTCACAAGCAAAAATCATAAAACTTCGTTTGTAGGTTGATCCAATCATCAGGATCAAAAGCCCTCTGATTTCATATTTTTCCATCGAGCCTATATTTTCTTCTTGATTTTTCATGTTCTGCAACTAGCATGAGCTCCACCCTTCATCTTAAATCTTGTTCTCCTTGTATACTCAACCCTATACCACAAGATTTTTACTGGAGGAACTGATGCATGTTAGGCATCTTTTGCCACTAAAAGCCCTAATTTTATCCACCCTACTTCGTGACTTAATTCTCTCATGTCAACTGCTCACTGTGTCATGTACTCCATGTTTGACTTGAATAAAGCATGTCGAAACTCTATCTATTTTCAAATTCCTATTTACTATAAGTACTCACGTATGTCTAGATCAATATGAAACTTGTTTCATGATTTTTCATCGACTATACAATTAGTTATGAATTTTGAATCACCCTATGTCAAAATATGTTAAGTTGGCATGCAATCCCATGCTAGTCCTTTTCCTGCTCAATCTCAGGTGAAGTACCTGAGAACACGACGGCCCGATAGGCCGCGTTCTCAGGGCCATCGTGACACAGGAACCTGTCGTGATCTGATCGCGACAGGGTACCCCGTCGCGTTATGGCCGCCCGACCTGACCTACCTGTCGCGATCCTCAGAAGACCCTATCGCGTTCTGCCTGAACCCCGTCGCAACCCTTACAAGGGTGCGTCGCGTTCTGGCTTTTTGCTTGGAAATCCATAAATTTTGATGCTATCTCTTTCTACAGTGATTATACCCTCTGTAAATAGTCCTATACGTAGTAATATACAGTTGTTATAACTGAACATATATTGTGTAATTTAAATACATGCACATGACCTTTTTCTATATATAATTTCTCTTACACATGCACACACGTGAACCATCCAATAACTTGGCATGAAAATTGTCGCATAATACATCTAGCAAACATATATTTAATTGCCCTATTTTAAATGAACTTGTCTACGTTTTCTCGTGATGTTTTGGGAATACCGTTATCGATGCTCCATTGTTCTAGAATTCCTCTAGAACATCGAGCAATTGTTTCTATATACACGCTCTCTCTTGACTTAGACGAACTCTCCATCAGATACTCCTTCCGCCGGACTAGTGAATCCTTGTTCAAGGCCTCCGTAAGTCTCCTCTGTCCATGGATTCCCACATGGTTGATGAGCTGGTTGTACCCGAACACCTATGATACCCTTTAGGGATCAACATGATCCAAACGGCTATTAGAAATTCACTCTTATCTTGAATCACGCCAGACCTTGGGCCTGTGCTTAACCTGGCCAGTGGAAGGGTCGTGAGTTCCACCTAACTGCCAACACCAAGTGCATGTGTTGTGCAACTGTTATTATCGCCTGTTTACTCGACGTATTATGTGCAATGTCCACTAGCTCTCATCTATGCTATACTCGCTCATCTATTCACATGCACTCTACTATCTCGTCTATTCATCTAGTACTCTCATCTATTTCTTGGTACTCTCTATTGGCCATTGACTGATTGTCTAAAGATAAACAATATAACTAATGCCTGGCAATATATAAAGGGCCTGATCTGGTCCTGAGATGTGCGCCTGAAAGTGCTAGTGGCCATGGAAGTAAATGATCAGAGTGTTTGGCATTACAGTCGAGTGCTATCTATCTCGACTATCTAAATGACAATCAAAAGTGCTATGTTCTCTCGTTGTCTATTGACAAAAGTGCTATACTATACCCGTTGTGCTATTGCTATATTTTGTGGTATTTGTGCTATGGCCATCTTGCTATTTGTGCTATACTCGACACTTGTTCTATACTTAGAAAGCTTGTGCAATTTCCATCATGCGCTATCCTGCCATCTTTTTCTTGCTGAGTCTTTAGACTCAGACTTGCTTCGGCGTATAGGTGAGACAAGTGTTCCCATATTGGAGGAGGGCATAGCGAGGAGCATCCCCGAGCGCGAGGAGTAGTTTTGTGGAGTTGCTAGTGAGTTGTACTTTCTCTTTCATAGTTCAAATAATGTTATTCATATGGACAATGTTATGGACGATGTAGTTCCTTTATAATTGTAATAATGTGGATATTGTCATTCCTTTTCTTGCTATATAGACTGTGGAATGTGTGATGATGATGAAATGAGAATGAGTTATTTCTTTTATTTCCGATGTACTCATTTGCTATCCACGTACATATCAACCTATCGTTAGTGTTGGGTTATCATCCCACTGTGACGACACTCTTTATATCGATGGGGATTGGTATAATTGTACAGGTATGAAGAGGGTCGTTACACAACTGCAAAGCAAAGAGTATATTATGTTGTGCTCTTAGTAAGAAAGTGTTCAACAGAATCTCAGCATGCAAATCAACGATGGAAATGTGGGAGAAACTTAGAATTAGTTATGAGGGAACGGACAAAGTCAAAAAAACAAGGATAGATATCTTGGTAGCTCAGTATGAGCAAGAATCGATTACACAAATGTACAGTAGATTTACGGATATCACAAATGGATTGGCTGGGCTTGAAAAAAGATATGACATGGGAGATATGGTGAGGAAGATATTGAGATCCCTACCAGTCTCGTGGACTCCTAAAGTAACAGCCATAGATGAAGATAACAATCTAAAGAGGATGTCTCTTGAAAAGCTTATTGGGTCGCTAATGGCCTATGAACCAAATATGGAAAGACTTGGAGAGTCCTCCAGTAGAAAGAAGCACAACAATGCTCCCAAGGTAGCAAAAGACACATATGGTGAAGAATCAGATGGTGATAAAAGCATTGGAAGCAGTGAAGATGAGGAAGCATTCCTATCAAGAAGATTGCAGCGTATACTTGCCAAGAAAAAATATCAGTCTGGAAGAAGATATTTCAAGAAAGGAAAAGATTTCAAGAATACTGAAGTAAGGGATAGTAAGAAATCTGAACCTATTTGTTATGAATGTAAGAAACCCAGACATATCAAGGCTGAATGTCCGAAACTGAAGAACATAGAATTCAGGAAAAAAGACAGCTCGAAGAAATTCAGAAGGCACAAAAAAAAAGCGATGGCAGCTGCATGGAGCAATGACAGTGACTCAGACAGTGCGTCTAGCTCCAGTGAGGAAGAAGAAGAAAAGGCCAACCTGGCCTTCATGGCAAATATAGAGGAAAAGGTAACCTATGACTCTTCATTTACTTCCTGTAATGAATCAGATTTTGATAGCTTATAAGAGGCTTTTAATGAGTTATATAGTAAATATAAAGATGTATGTAAAATGCTAAAAACCACCAAGAAAAATCATGCATGTTTGGAAATTACTAACTCAGATTTAAAATCTGAAAATGAGCAGTTAGAAAAACAAAATTCAGAACTAAAAAGCAAAAACAAATTATTATGTGAAGATTTGAAAACTAAAAATAAACAGATAACAAACCTAGAAAATCAGGAAACAACTAACAAATGTAAAAGGGAGGTCGACACATTAACTAAAGAAAATGAATATTTAACAAATACCATTGAAAAGTTTACCAAAGGCAAATCAACCTTAATACTAAAAGGAGCTAGAAGATCAGGGAAGAAGAAATATGGATTAGGATATATTCCACCTGAAAACGAAGAGACTATAGTTCATCCTAAAGTATATCCAACTCCAAAATTTGTAGCTGAACAAGGACAATGAATATAAATCTAATTTTAAGTACATCCCAACTAAAAAGGTAAATAGAACATCTTGTTGTAGTCATTGTAATAAATTAGGACATACTAAAATAACTTGTCCCACTAAACACCTAAAATGGATACTTAAAAGAAAAAGTGAGGAAACTAACCAGCAAGGACCTAAAAGAACTTGGGTACCTAAATCTTAATGTCTCTATTGCAGGGAAGCCTTAGAGCATCAAAATGGTAGCTGGACAGCGGGTGCTCATGGCACATGTCAGGGAACAAAAAATTATTCTCTTCCATTAAAGATGAAGAAGGTACAGTGACGTATGGAGATAATGGAAAAGGAACAGTGATTAGTTGCGGATCAGTTGGCAGTCAAGGCAGAACTCTCATAGAATATGTCCTATGTGTAAAACGACTAAAGCACAACCTGATCAGCATCAACCAACTATGTGACAAGGGGCATCAAATTAAATTTCAAGAGTCTAAATGCAGCATCATGAAAGATGGAATGCTTGTATTTGAAGCCAGTAGAGAAAAGAACCTGTATGTACTACATCTAGAAGAGTTAAAGGATCAGGATATATGTCTTGCAGCAAAGAAAGATCAATCAGCTGAACTATGGCACAAAAGACTAGGTCACTGCAGTTTGGATGGAATCAGAAAATTGGTCAAAAGGAATCTAGTAGATGGTTTGACCAAAATAAGCTCAAAGATAGAAGGTGTGTGTGAACCTTGTGCAAAAGGGAAGCACACAAAGTCATCATTCAAGTCAAAAATATTTGTAACCACTTCTAAACCTTTGGAACTATTGCATATGGATCTATTTAGGCCAATGAGAACAACCAGTTTAAGAGGAAAGAATTTTGGATTTGTAATTGTTGATGATTATTCAAGATTCACTTGGGTATCGTTTCTAGAGCATAAAGGTGACACCTTTGAAAGCTTTGTGAAATTTAGTAAGTTAGTGCAGAAGGATAAGAAATTCAGCATTATCAGTATTCGATCAGATCATGGAGGAGAGTTTCAGAATGATAAGTTTGCAGATTTTTTTAATGATCAAGGAATAGAGCATAATTTCTCAGCGCCAAGGACACCGCAGCAAAATAGAGTACCTGAGAGGAATAATAGAACCTTATTGGACATGGCTAGACTAATGTTATCAGAATACAAACTCCCAAGGTATTTCTGGGCCGAAGCCATCAACACAACATGCTACATAATTAATAGAGTGATGATCAGGCCAATCCTGAATAAAACAACATATGAACTGTACAAGGAAAAGAAGCCTAAGATCAGTCATTTTAGAACCTTCGGTTGTTCTTGCTTCATCCAAAATAATGATAAGAGAGATATTGGTAAGTTAGATTCCAAATCTGATGAAGGTATATTCATGGGGTATGCCTCTAAACCTAAAGGTTAGAGAGTCTTTAATAAACAAAGTCTATTAATTGAGCAAACTGTCCATGTTATTTTGATGAATCTAACCCTTCCTTGAGAAAGGAAGTAGATAGTGATGATGATGATGTAGATAAATTATCCAAGAAACTAAAGGACAAATCTATTGAGGATAATGAAGATCCTCCCATGGAAGAACTGCAACAAAAAGAAATATCTCACAGTGATCTTTCAAAGGAATGGAGATACAAGAAGGATAATCCAAGAGACAATATCATTGGAGATCCATCTGTTGGGGTAAGAACAAGAGAGAATGTTATTCCTTGTGACTATTTAGCATTTGTATCGCAAGTTGAGCCTAAGACAGTCAATGAAGCACTGTCTGATGAATCTTGGATACTAGCCAAGCAAGATGAACTTAATCAATTCAAGAGAAACCGAGTTTGGTCCGTCGTTCCGAGACCATCAGATCATCCTGTGATTGGCACTAAATGGGTGTTCATGGACAAATTGGATGAAGCTGGTGTTATCACTAGAAATAAGGCTAGACTGGTGGCTCAAGGCTATTCCCAAGAGGAAGGCATAGATTTTGATGAAACCTATGCATCAGTGGCTAGACTAGAGGCAATTCGGATTTTACTTGCATATGCATCAACATTAGATTTAAAGCTCTTTCAACTAGATGTAAAATCTGTATTTTTAAATGACTATATAAAGGAGGAAGTTTATGTAGAACAACCTCCTAGTTTTGATGATATAGATTTTCCAAATCATGTGTTCAAATTGCACAAAGCTTTATATGGTTTAAGGCAAGCACCTAGAGCATGGTATGAAAGGCTTAGTACATTTTTATTAAACTATGGTTTTATCAGAGGACAAGTAGATAGCACTTTATTTATTAAATCAAAAGTCAAGAATATATTGCTTGTGCAAATCTATGTAGATGACATATTATTCAGATCTAATGATGAATCTCTATGCAAGTACTTTGAAAAGCTCATGTAGGGAGAATTTGAAATGAGCATGATGGGGGGGCTAAATTATTTCCTTGTACACACATCTGCCAAGCCACGTACACCAAGGAGTTACTAAAGAAATTTGGATTTGAAAACGCAAAGTCACTGTCAACACCAATGAGCACATCTACAAGACTAAACAGTGATAAAAATAGTAAGAATGTAGATCAAAAGCTCTACAGAGGTATGATAGGTTAATTACTTTATTTGACAGCTAGTAGACTTGATATATTATTCAGTGTATGCATGTGTGCTAGGTATCAGGCTGATCCTAAAGAATCTCATTTAATATCTGTAAAAAAGGATTTTTAGATATTTAGCTAAAACTCCTGATCTAGGCTTGTGGTATCCAAAATCATGCGAAATTAATTTAGTAGGATATTCTGATGCTGACTATACTGGATGCAAAATAGATAGAAAAAGCACTAGTGGAAGTTGCCAATTTCTTGCAGGATGCTTGATTTCATGGTCCTCAAAGAAACAAAATTCAGTAGCACTATCAACAGCTGAAACTGAGTACGTGCCTGCTGGAAGCTGTTGCACTCAACTACTATGGATAAAACAACAGCTTGAGGATTATAGATTGCACATCAAGACAATTCCTTTGCTTTGCGACAACACCAGCGTAATAGATCTCACTAAAAATCTAGTTCAGCACTCCAGGACAAAGCATATAAAGGTTAGATATCATTTTATTAGAGATCATATAGCTAATGGAAATATAGGTATTTTGTTTATGGATACATTAAATCAGTTAGCAGATATCTTTACAAAGGCCTTACCTGAAGAGAGATTTACGTCTCTTAGAAGGGAATTATGCATGTGTAATTTGTAATAGACTTTTCTGCATATAACTGAAATAATAAATCTTTCAGAATAATGCCTATTATCTCCCCTGAAATTAAGAAAATCCCCTTATTGCTTATGTCATAAATTGCTTTGATGGTTCTCTATTTTAAAAAGCTTTTATCTCTTGCGAAATCATATCCTTTTGTCGTTTTCCGCAATTACTGCAGCGTCCCTTCAAAAACAACTTTACCTTTCTATTTTAATCCTGTAATCTATGCCATAGCGATTCACCTCTCTCTCTCATCTCGTTTGACTCACCTGGAACGATAAACCCTATCGTTTCCCGCATCGACTCTGTGAAGTTTTCAAAGAATCCCTCTCTTCCCGCGAAAATTTCTTGAGGCTTCTACTCCAACCTTCCTCTCGATCCTCCAGAACTTCCCCTCGTTCAATTCCATGGCAGTTTTTGGGTTTTTGGCACTGTTGGGGGTTACAGCGCTGCTTTCCTTACGATTGAGTAGCAGGAGCAGTTCACTATAGTGAAGACGAAGCTGTGCGACAACAAAGCAGTGGATGTAGAAGACTTGGAGAAGAATGGCATGCATAGCATAGCAGCAGCGACGCAGAGGATGAAGTGGTCGTAGATGACAACCTTTTTGAGGCAAGTTATCCAGACTTGGTGAAAGTATTTTATATTTGTTTAAGATCAGAGGCAGACGGGTCCTTCACTCCACAGTCAACGGAACCCAGATTTATATAACTTATGATCTTCTGGAATTCCTCTTTGGAGTCTCTACCATCGGTCACAACGGGGTAGATAGTATGGATATTCAAGCCAAGGGCTTGGGGATTATCGGATTGGAATATAAGTTGAAGGATGGAAAATTAGATATCAACCAGTTGAGTGCCTTTAATCAGATTCTGCACTTCATAGTGTGTCAGATTATTGGGCCCAGGAGCACTACCTTCTCCACTTGTACCAAGGCAGATTTGGATATGATGTTCTGGGCCATCCAGAACCAAGATATTAACATGGCAGAAGTTATGATCGTAAGGATGAAGTTTGCATCAACTATGTTTTGGGACAGGAAGATTAGATTGAACGTGTCCCTTCCTCATGCTCACATGTTGACAAAGATTTTTCAGCATTACAACATCAGTTTGAATGGTGAGGTTTTTAAGAAAATGGGCCAAGCTATTAGGTCTAGGAATTAAAAAAAAATGTTTTTTCACTTGTTGCTGGTGTGTGGACCAAGACCTCAGTTGCTGAAGGTGAGGTTGTCATTAGAGAGAGTCCAGATGTTCCTCAAGTTCAAGAATCAGAGGTAGAAGCAGAGGTCCAAAAAAGGATTGAGGCTCCTGTGGCAGAAGCTCCTGTAGTTCCAGAAGCTCAGGTAGTGGCAGCAGTAATAATGTTAGATGTCCAAGATCAGCAAAAGGAAGTCAAGACAAAGTTGCCAGTGGTCAGTGAGAGCAGGATTGAAGATATACCTCCAGAGCATATTGAGCCCGTTAGGCAAGTATCAGAGGTTGAAACCCCCTCAACAGTTGTTGCTTCTATCATTAAAGATCTTGTGGAAACTGTTGCAAACATTCAGGGGGAGCAAGAAAATTTGGCTAAAGTTGTGGCACCAGGCCACAATGTGGATGTTCAGACGGAGGATGCTCCTATTCAAGGGGAGCATGATTTTGAAAAGGTTGCAGAAATTCAAGGGGAGCAGGCAGCGAGTGCCCCTGCTGATCAGTTCAAAGAAGGTGTTGTGGAGAGCACCTCAGATGAGGAAGATGAAGAATTTGTGGAGCCCGCTGTTGGGGCTACTGATAAAGGCAAGGGTGTAGCTTCTGAGATTTCTCTTCTCACAAGGAAGCCACACAGGCGGCTAAGGTAGAAGAAGCTGAAAATCAACATGAAACCGATTATTGATAGATTGGATGCTCAAGGTCAGATTCACTACTCTGTCCAATCAGATATAGCTTCATTTTTCATCAGTCAGAGCACTGTAGCAAAGGAACTGGGAATGGTCCGAAATGCATTCAGATGGGTGAGAAGTGAGCTGAGTAGCATCAAGGATTCAGTGGCTACTCTTTTAGATCTTTTGATAGCGCAATCTACTCCTACTCCACCTGCTCCCACTCCCCTAGCTCTAGTGAAAATCTAGCCACCAGGGCCAATTGTTCATGAGGATTCAAGGCCAGCAAGGCCAAAGGTTACTAAAAATGTGATGCAGTCTGAGTCTGCATAGGATATTTGGCCATCAAGGCCAGTTTGTATGGAGGCATCAGGGCCATCAGATGAGCAGTCAAAGTCACCAAGGCCAATAGTGGATGAGTCTGGGCCACCACGGCCAGTGGAATCAGAAGCTGAGCCTGCAAGAGTTGAAGAATAGGCTGTAGCCCCAGAGCCCCTTTATTCCCCTCTTCAAACACCAGCTCCTCTTTCTCCACTATCATCCTCCACTGCTCCTCCTACTCCTGCCACCTTCAAACAACCTCTTCCTAAACACATTTCTTCACCTACTCAATTTCCTGCCACATCATCATCATCTCCTGCTTCCTCCACCCATATTCCTCCTCCTCCTTCCTGTGAGGCACCTCCAGCATCATCCTCAGCTAGAGCCTCCTCCTCTGGTCCCTCCTCCACTGAACCCTCCATACCCTCTCCTTCCCCTTCTCATTCGTTTCTTCATCCTCCTACTCCTCCCTCCTTCGTAATTATCATTCTAGAGAATGCTTAACTTGATGGTCCCTTCCTCCAGGACATCAAAGATGAGTTTGAAGAACCAATTCTTCACTCAGTTCTGAAAGTTAGCACTCATTCTCATAGGACAAGCTCTTCTAGCCCTGTTCCTAAGAAAAGAAAATTTCCTCCACTCATACTCTCTCTTCTGAGACTCGTTTTCCACCTCTTTGGTTTTCCCTCACAGTTGAAAACCGCAACAAGCCCCTCTATCAAGAATTCCTTCAGAAATACACATTTCGTAGCAACCCAAAAAATTCAGTATTTTAAAAAATTCAAAATAATAAATTTCTATAAAATGAAATAATAGAGAACATACATACGATTATCGTATATGCAAGAACACATCTAAAATTTCGTAAAAAATTTAAATCACCCCAAATACTATCTCTAAGTGCTCCACGAAGAAATTCGTACAACAAAAAATCCGATTGGCCAAGCGTACGTCACAACGTGACTAATTATCCAAATTTGGAAACTAAGTCGGAAAACCGTTAACATGGAAAGATAACATGCCCATAAATTAAATGAACATGTCGGAGAGATTTCCAACATCATGAAATGATTACCCATTATCGGAATTGGACCAATGGACCTCTCATAGTCCATGAATAAAATCAAGCAAGAAAAATATAATAAAATTTTGTAACTCTCTTATTCCCTAATTAGAAAGGGAAATCCCAAAAGATAAAATCCAATAAATAATGGGCTTTGTTAAATGGACCATATAAAATTTATTCGGCCATAATAGAGATTTTTAAAAGAAGAATAATAGGAAAATACCCTAAATTTGTAACTAAATTATTACTTAAATAGAAAAGAGATATTTAATGCATTAAATAGGAAGTTTGAGTTAAAATTGGATTCCTAAACCTACCCTAATAGGTTGGCCACGAATTTAGCTCCCATCCTAACCCAAATAGGAAGTGGAAAGCTTGGAAGGAGGTTAGGAAAAGTGGAAATTCGGAATTAAATAGGAGTTAGAGTCCTATTAGGAAATAATAACCCAACAAGCATAAATACTTACCAATCTTTCCATGGTCGGCCCTAACACATTCCTAGGGCTTGTTGGACCTGGAGGAGAGGTCAAGGAGGAGGAGAATTCGTGGGGAGAAGGCTTCATCAAGTTTCATCCCGAGTTCTTTAAGTTCTAGCCCTAGAAGAGGAAATCGAGTCAAGGTAGGTATTCTCACAAGCTAAAATCATAAGATTTTGTTTGTAGATTGTTCCATGTGTAAGGAACAAAACTCTCAAGTTTCATAATTTTCCATTGAGCTAATATTTTCTTCTTGAATTTTGAAGTCCTGCAACTCTCTTGACCCCGAACCATCATGTTTAATTCATATCTCCTTGAACACTCTATCTCATGCCTCAAATTTTTTATGGAAGATACTAATGCATGTTAGGCATCTTTCGCCCCTAAAAGCCCTAATTTTTATCCACCCTACTTCGTGAATTAATTCCCTCATCTAAACTGCTCATTGTGTCATGTACTCCATGTTTGACTTGAATAAAGCATGTTGAAACTCTATCTATTTTCAAATTCCTATTTACTGTAAGTACTCTATGTCTAGATCAATATGCAACTTGTTTCATGATTTTTCATCGACTATATAATTAATTATGAATTTTTGAATCAGCCTGTGTCAAAACATGTTAAGTTGGAACGAAATCCCATGCTAGTCCCTTTTCCCACTCGAACTTAGGTGAAGTACCTGAGAACATGACGGCCCGATAGGCCGCGTTCTCAGTGCTGTTACGACACAGCACCTGTGGCGATCTGATCATGACAGGGAACCTTGTCGCGTTCTGGCCGCCCGACCGAATGACCCGTCATGATATTCATAAAACCCAGTCGCGATCTTCCTGCCTGTTCTATCATGACCATCAAGATCCTCATGAGACCCTGTCGCGATATGTCTGCTTAAACCGATAAGCCCGTCGCGATCCTTACAAGCCCCCATCGCGTTCACACCTGATCCCGTCGCGACCCTTACAATGGTGCGTCGCGATATCAGCTTTTTGCATGGAAACCCACCTTTTCGCAAGATCTATTGTTATACAACCACCCCCATGTCTTAGTAACTGTCATGTACACAGAAAAACGAAGTTGTAATTATTGAATATATTTTAATTAATTCAAGTTAATCACATGATCTATCTTGCCCATGATTTTCTCTTACTCTTGCACTCAATTTGAACCATCCTATATGGCTTAACTTGGCATGAAAATTGTCACATGTACATCTAGCAAATTTATTTCAATTATATTTATTAATTGCCTTATTTTAAATGAATTCGTTTATGTTTTCTCGTGATATTTTGGGAATACTATTATCGACGCTCCACTGTTCTAGAAATTCTCTAGAACGTCGGGCACTTATTTTTATATACACTCTCTCTTGACTTGGACGAACTCTCCGTCAGATACTCCTTCTGCCGGACTAGTGAGTCTTTGTTCAAGGCCTCCGTAAGTTGACTCTGTCCATGGGTTCCCACATGGTCAACGAGCTGGTTGTACCCTAAACCAATGATACACTCTAGGGATCACTAAGATCCGTACGACCTTAGATTGTTCTCACTTATCTTGAATCACGTCGGACCTCTGGACCTGTGCATCACATGGCCAGCAGAAAGGTAGTGAGTTCCACCTGACTGCCAACACCGTACACTTGTAGCAACTGTTACTGTCACTGATTACTCGACGTCTCATGTGCAATGACCATAAGATCTCATCTAATGTCTCTATACTCTCATTCACTCTACTATCTCGTCTATCTCGAACTCTCTTGGTACACTTAAGCTGTTGTGGCTTCTACTATTTTGTATTGTTCATGACTGTCAAGCGCTAAAAAGAGTCTTGTGACTCTACTGACTGGAATGCATACTGTTCAGGGCACGGAGAGTGTCCGAGGGGCTCCAATCTAGTCCTGGGGGCAGAGAGCCACCCGAAAATACCTACAGGGTCTATAGATGGTGTTCTGCATTGCACCGGTTTGACTGACTGTTCTGAATTAGCTAGACATCTGACTGTTACACTGTTACTGTTAGTCTGTTAATTCAGGCGTACTGCACTACTATGGTACTGCCACTAACTGTTACTGAACTATTATTGAGCGACTACTGTCGTACTCTCTACTTGCTCTACTTGATACTCGCTCTCTTGAGTTATTGCGTGCTATCGTGACTTGATCGCATTAAAAGTGCTATACTCTCTCTCGGCTATCTACGGATAACCAAACTGCCATTACTATTTCGATTGACGAAAGTTAATCAAAAGTGCTATACTATTTCGATTGATGAGAATCAATCAAAGTGCAATTTACTCTTTACATGATCTACTACTATCTCTCTTCTTGCTATACATGTCACTTGCTATTTCTTGACAATGACATTACTTGTTATTGCGTGACATGACTTTAATCATCGTGTTATACTTGATTCATCTGCTATTTGAACCATGTTACTTGTGCTATTACTTTCTCGACTTTACATGACTCTCTCTATCATTAGTTACTCTGTCATTTAATGAGTTATTACTTAAAGCCTGCTTGACTATTGAGATTTAAGTCCTACTGGGCATTATCACTCACCCTTCGTTATTTATTATTATGTTCAAGTAAGTCAGACAATGACGTTACACATACCAATGGGACAGGACTAGAGTGATGAGTGGCCTGGAGTCAGTTGATGAAGTTACCCTAGCATAATTGGAGTCTAGTAGTTATTGCTTTAGATTTCTTTTCAATGTAATGATGTCATTGAGCCATATGTATTGTCTCCGAATTAGTGGTTGTAATAGTCTTAGTGGAATTTAAATGAAATGAAGAGTTAATTCCAATTATTGTTCATTAGTTGCTCTAATGTTTGCGAATGCATGCGCAATTGTCGTTACCATACTCGTTGCTCATGCTTCCTCCGATTTATTCCGCTGCTAAATTGGAGGGGCGTGACACATTCACCACCATTTTTGGACTTCCACACCTCAACCTTACCGACCATCTCACTGTCATTTTCCCTTTTTCTTCTCTCTCCAAGGCTGAAAAGTCAAAAATCGTTTCCATGACTGAAGCCAAAACTGAAGAGCAATGGGCTCGGGGCCACAAGTCCCTGTATAATAACTTTTTGCTTGCAAGGTCAGCTAGGTTTCCACCCAGAGATCGTTCCTTGACTCTCTCTGGGTGGTTTGTGTTCCATCGCAAGGATATCTGGGCTCCCTTCATTCAAAAAGAGATAAAATTGATCAGATACTATTAGATGTTCAACGATTATCGATATCTCAATAATCTGCCCGAAGTTCAGCTTGGCCAATTTAGGCAAGCTATCTCCAATCTTGGGTCAGATGTGGCTGTCAGCTCCTCAATTCAAGTAGATTTTGCCACCTTGAAGATGCCTCTGGTAGTTTTTCTACCTCTTCTTCATTCTCTGGTTATGGATTCTGAAGTTGGGCCCTATCATCTTTGAACGTTATGCCAGAGTCATGGCAAGAATTCATGTGCAGAAGGGCAATTTGGTTGCATTCCATCGCTTTTTGTTCCGAAAGTATCATCTGGGGCACATCAATTCAGATGTTCTGCCTCCTCGGTTGTCAGAATGTGAGAGGTTGTCTCCAGCTGAATAGGCCAAATTCTACCCTCTCTCTACTCAGCAACTTGATGCTAGCAACTCCTCTCAAGCCAAAGCTGATAAGCCTCCTATCTCTGCTGAAGATTTCCTTGATATGAACTCCATCCGCCTTGTTCAGGATTCGTTCACCACTTGGGTTGAACGGTACAAAGTGTATGTAGCCATGCGCCAGGACCTGAAGTCGCAACAGATTTTCTATCCAAACTCTCTAGATCAGTTCCTCCAGCATGCCAGTTTTGGTACTACCAGCACCTTCAAGATGTCTCTTAGCAGGGATGCATATGGAGACCTCATCAGTGCTTAGAGGGATCTTCATATTCAGCAAATGGCACCTGTTATGGGATCCTCTTATACTATTGCTTGGGGTGTTTTTCAGGCACATTTTGAAGAGCAGGAACAATGGGCTTGGCCAATCATTACTAGCCATGCCTCTCTTTTGTCTCCTACCTTCTATCTTCCTGTCCCCCCCGCCCCCAAGGATTAATATAATCTCTCTTTAGCTCTCACTTATCTTCTCTCTCTTCCTTCTTTGTCTTTGTTCAGTATCTTTTTGCTAAATGACAAAAAGGGGGAGAAAAATAACTATTCTGAAATACATTTCTAAAATTTACTCCGCAACTTTACCTGATTTCATTTCAGAATCTTATATTCTTATGATATGTTTTGTCATCACCAAAAAGGTGGGAGATAGATGATCAGTCTATCCCCATATAGTTTTATTTAATTATATTCAATTTTGGTGATCAACAAAACCCTAACAATTATTTTCTAACAAGTTTTCATGATGTTCATCCATAGGAAATATTTCAAGAAAAATCTATAAGTAATCCTTACACACTGTTGTTTAAAAGTTCAGAGCATAGAATTCTTCTAAGTCCATATCGATTTGCTTTATAGCATAACGATTCTTTATAAGCATAATGATTTCGTCTCACAACGATTTGTTAAGTAAGAACAACGATTTGGTCTCACAACGATTTGTTAAGTGAGAACAATGATTTCATCTCACAACGATTTGTTAAGTAAGAACAACGATTTCATCTCACAACGATTTGTTAAGTGAGAACAACAATTTCGTCTCACAATGATTTGTTAAGTGAGAACAACTATTTCGTCTCACAACGATTTTGGTTTCACATCGACTTGTTTATTGAAACAACGACTTGGTCGCCGCAACGATTCGATAGATATAACGATTTGCTTATACAATGATTTGCTTATGTTTAAACAACGATTCGCTCTCACAATGATTTTTTTATGTTTGAACAACGATTTGCTTAAACAATGATTTGTTTATATCTGTACAACGATTTACTTACATATCTATAACGACTGGTGCTTACAACGATTTGACTATAATTGTATAACGGTTGGTGTTCACAACAATTTGCCTCTACTTATATAAAGATTTGATTGAACAATGATTTGCTCATATAAGATTTCATAAGTAGAACAACGACTTCATGGAACACATCGACTTCATGATATTCAAATATAATTTCAAATATCGTAAAAGTCAAAGTCATCTAGCGTGCTTCTTCAATATCCATGTATTTAATGTGACTGTACATTTCACTGCACAATGTATATCTGGATATCTTCTAATCCCATGCTTCTATAAGAAACGCTTTTCAAATAGCAGAATGGCATTTCTATTTTTGATGTATATATTCTTTCTAACGATTGACTGACAAGCATGGAGACAGTCTAGCTGTCTACGCTTTAGCATTCAATGTGTGCAGGTCTTTGCCAGTACCATGTCATTTAACATTGGACAAAATAGAAGCTAAAGGACATCAAGATGGATCTTCTCCTTGCATGCATGGGTTGTAAAGCATTAAATGACTGCAAGCACACCTGTCATACTTGATGAACCATGTAGTCTAATGAGCATCCAACCTAGAGACAATGGACACTTCAACAGATACATTTTTCAAGAGAAAGATATATAGAAGACTGATGACTCCGTAAAGAACAACTTTTCAATTTTATCTTACAATTTGCGAGCATCAGGAAGAAGAGCCATGAGCATCACTCCCTAGCTTGTTGTAGCTCTTGCTCTCCGCTTTTCATTGTCTTTAGCCTTTGGAGAGCTAGTGTGTTCTGAGAGATTTTCTTATTATAGATCTTTCTCTCTCAGTCACTGCCTCAGATCGAGCATTTGTTGTAAGCTTAGTCTAGGGGCATTTTGCCTTTATTCACATTTTTTGTGAACTTCCTCTTCGGGCTGTGAAGAGAAGACCTGTTGTGAACAAGTGGTGTTTATTCCCTTCATTAAGGAACGAAGACCTGTGTATCAGGGTGTTTGTATTCCTCTTCGGGGTTAGAAGAGAAAGCCAGTCGTGGCTGGATGTGTAAGGGCCCTTAAGGGGGACAGTACTCTTAGTAGTGAAAGCCCAAGTTGTTGCTTGTGAACTGGACGTAGGACTCCCTGGTATAGGAGGGCCGAACCAGAATAAAAATCTCCTGTTGCATGTGTAATTTCTTTTGTGCGTTTGTTTGTCTTCATTCATCTAAGACTAACTATTCTCTTTAGTGTCTTCTGTTAAGCATTTTTATTAATAGGTTTTAATCTAAAAATTTTTAGATTCCCATTCACCCCCCCTTAGGCCTGCTAGGTAGGCAACAGAGTGAACCAATCATATCTCTGTAAAGCTTTTAGTCCACCTTCTTACTTTCTGGATCACTATCCAGCCTTGTTGATGTGCTCATGGGAGTGGATAGAGACTAAGCATTTTCAAAATCGAATTTCTATTAATAACTCCTTGGTGTATTTGATTTGACTGATGTGGGTTCCTTCTTTGCCTTGCTTGATTTGTAGTCTAAGTAGTTGAGCTCTCCCATCACGCTCATCTCAAATTCTCCCTGCATTAACTTTTCAAAGTACTTACACAGAGATTCATCACTAGATCCAAAGATAATATCATCTACATAAATTTGTACAATTAATATATTTTTAGCACAAGATTTAATGAATAGAATGCTATCTACTTTGCCTCTAATGAAACCATGGTTCAATAGAAATACACAAAGTCTTTCATACTAAGCTCTAGGTGCTTATTTCAGACCATATAAAGCTTTATGTAATTTAAAAACATGATTAGGATATTTTAAGTCATCGAAACCAGGAGGTTGTTCTACATAGACTTCCTCCTTTATAAAACCCTTCAAAAAAGTTGATTTTATATCCATTTGAAAATGTTTTAAGTTCAATGCAAATGCATAAGCTAGTAAAATCCGAATAGCCTCAAGTCTAGCAATTGGTGCACAAGTTTCATCAAAATCTATGCCTTCCTCTAGGAATAGCCTTGAGCAACCAATCTAGCCTTATTTCTAGTAATAACACCAGCTTCATCCAACATGTTTCTAAACACCCATTTGGTGCCAATCAGAGGATGATCTGATGGTCTAAGAACAAGGGACCAGACTTGGTTTCTTTTGAACTAATTTAGTTCATCTTGTATAGCTAGAATCCAAGATTCATCAGTCAGTGCTTCATTAACTGTCTTTGGCTCTATTTGAGAAACAAAAGCTAAATAATCACAAGGAATAATATTACCTCTGGTTCTTACCCCAATATTTGGATCTCCAGTTATGTTTTCTACTGGATGTTTCCTTTTATATCTCCATTCCTTGGGATGATCTTCATGGATTAGATCTTTCTGTCGTAGTTCTTCCAAGGGTGGTTGTTCATTGTCCTTGATGGATACTTCCTTCATTTTCGCGGATAGGTTCTTTATGCTTTCATCATCACTAACAATTCCCTTTCCCATAGAAAGGTTAGATTCATCAAAAATAAATGTACAGTGTAGCACCCCAGAAAATTTAATAAAAATAATAGTTCAACTCTAAAAAATATACCTAAATGATCGACCAAGAAATTTGTGCAACAAAAAAAATTTGATTGGCCAAGTATAAGTCACATTGTGACTATTTATCCAAATTAGGAAACCATTCAGAAATCTATTATCATGTGAACATAAATCAAGTTAAAAATGAGGAGAAGACATTTAACAACATGTATTGATAACCCATTATCAGAATTGGGACAATGAACAACTTTTGGCCCGAGAGTAAAACCAAGCAAGAAAAATACATAGAAATTCGTAACCTTAATTGAGCTAAAAATAGAAGGAGGCAATTAGGGTGAAATCGAAGGTAATTAGACCATTATGGTAACCCAAATTTGTGCCTATGCATACTAGTAGGTTTCCTAAAACCCCCAAACCACTCCAATTGGGATAGGAATCCTTCAAGCAAGGAAGGTCCAACCCCCCCAAAACCTCAACCCACTTTCCTTGTTCCATTAGGACTCCTAAAGACCCTAGAAGCTTAAATACTCTTCCCAAAACCCTTGGGTACGAGTTTACCAATAGTTGGGGTCGTGAGTAGCACCTCTTGAGCACCAGAGGAGGAGGAAATCCCCCCCAACCAGAGCTCTTCTTCCCAACTGCGTTCTGCATTGATTTGTGCAGAGAACCCTTCTTATAGTCGACTTAAGGTGAGTCAAACCTCGACCAAACCATGCAAGGCTTATACCCATGGAAAGAGGGTTGAGTCTAGTTTCTAATGGCACAGTTTTTCCCAATTCTTATCAGTGTGCTGGGAGTATTAAGCGTTCTCCTCCAAGAAGTTAGAGCGAGGCCTTTCTGGAGAATGAATCATATTCAACTCGAAAGTTAGGTTGTTTCGGGCCAAACTAAATCAAATCACATACCAATGTGTAGTTCATCAAGTCTACTTTCATGTGCATGTGTTTTCCCCAAGTTTCTCGAGCATACATGAATTATCTAGAGTTTTCCAAAGGTTGTGCATGTTTAGGGCTTTTCATGTTCAAGTCGTTTCTCATGCATCTCGAGACCAAATCATGTGAAATCAAAACCATAGTTTTCATCTACTATTTGTCCTCGACACTTTTCATGCTCAGAGTTTTGTCTAAAGATCTCTATACTTTGAGTTATAAGTCTATCATGAAAGGTTGTAGCATTTTTTTTCTCTTTTTTTTTTCTAGGTTTTGGGCAAGATCCAAGAACGCGACCACTCCAGACGTCACGTTTCTGTATCCACACCGATTCTCTATCATCGAGTTGATGTCTGCTCCGATTGCCTCAAACACGCCCATCATGACCGACGCATTTTTGAGTCCACATCGATTCCGATTCTCACATCGACTCTGACAGTAATTATTCCTGCATCGATTCTATCAGTGATCGATCTCGCATCAATTCTGTTTGTAACTGTTTCCACATAGACTCCTACATCGATTCTTGTTGTACATCGACTCCATGTGTAATTGTTCTCACATCGATTTTGGTTGTAATCATTCTCACATCGACTCTGATAGTAATAGTTTCAACATCGTTTCTGTCAGTAATCATTCTCACATCAATTCTATTTTTAATCATTCCGACACCAATTCTGTTGGTAATCGTTCACACATCGACTCCGGTGGTGAACGTTTCGACATCAATTTGCATTTCTGTGTCTGCAAGTCGATGTCTGCATTGATTACCATAAACGCGTCAGTATAAACCGTCACGTTTTTGTTCCGAATTGATCTTTCATATTGTCTGTCCGTAAACATGACTGGGGAGTCCTTCGCAATTTAGAAAATTTGTACAAAGTCTTGTTTTGACCGTATACTACTCTTTGAAGTATGACGGCTGAATCCGTCACGATTTTTAAAGGCCAACCCGAGACTATTTTATTGAGTTGTATCGTTAACTGTATGCATATCCTATTGTTACTTCATGTCATGTAGCTATTCAACGGCCTAAAAATGATCAACCAACATGAAAGTCATAAGAATATGAACATCTATTCTAAGTGTTCTAATTGACTGTTTGACTTCATCTACATGTGATTTATATGAGCTAATGTCTGCCTTGTCCATAATTTAAAAGTGCTTATATGCTAAAAGTGTTGCAACTATGTAATAGATTAAATTGCATACATGTCCTCGGAGATAGAGTGCACTTCCTCTCTTCTCTTGTTCTCGTGAGTGTGATTTATAATCTTGACTAAAGCCATTAATGTAAAGAGTAAACTAAAGTATAAATCATGTTGTTTTGCTGCCAAAATTATTGTTATCATGAATTCATGTTCATAGGACTTCCTAATCTTGACATCATCATCATTCTGAACATGACATTACCATTGCTTACATATTGAAACTCTTATATGGGCCATGAATGACTGTGGGTATCTACGTTTGAAAATAGTGAGATGCTGGCAGGGAACGGCAAGTGCCCAAGGGCTCCAGTCTAGCCCCAATGACGGTGAGTCATAAATATACTATTAACCATGGGGTATAATGATTACTGGTGTTGCATTTGCGTTGGGACTACTTACGTGCTGAATGTTAGATACAATAACCACATACACGTGTCCTAGTGTGCATTTCAAGGTGGATCTTTCCTTGGTGTACATTACTGTCTGCATGCTTGATTAGCGAATCAAGTTAAAAGTTCGTGCTTGCTCACATGCTTGCGTGATATGGCCATTATGAAATTATTGCAATTAAGTGATATCTTGTGTGCTTGTTACTTGCCGCTCTATTGATAGCTCTTGCTTGTTATATCATCCTAGATCTTGCTCTACCATTATCATTCAATCTATCTTGTTCGAATATCATGTTTAATGAGTTCTATTCGCACATGCATATCTTGATAATCATGCTCACCTAGTTCTAAATTGCTAATCACTATATCATTGCCCACACATTGAGATGTAAATCCTACTGGGCTAGTTTGCTCATTCCCTACTTTTAACATTCTAGGTGACTATGAAGTACAAGAAGAAAAACCAGTTGAGGATGGGAATGCGTCTGAGTGATGAGCGTTCCAACCATAGAGTTATTATTTGTTTACTTTGAGTGTTAGAGCAATGTAGTAGGAAGTGAGATTATATGTACTTTCCTTTTATTGAGTCACAGTCTTCTAGAACGACAATGATAGATTCTGTATTAGTTATTTTGAGATGAAAGAAAGTGTTTGAAATTTAAATACAAGCTTAGATGAATTCATCAATTGGGCTTTAGTGTTATGTTGTGTTGATACACATTTCGTACTTGCTAGCTAGAAGCTTAACTGCTGATTGCTCACGTCTCAGAATATCGACTTGAATTATCTCAACAATATTATCCGCTGCATAATTCTGGGGATGTGACATACAGTTTGTTCAATTAATAGACTTATTTTATTGAAAACTCTATATCCTTTGGGTTTTGAAGTGTAAACTAGGGGTGTCAATGGGCTGGGTTAATTTGAAGCCCAATGGGTAGTCCACTCCAAACTCAATTTGGGTTAAAATATGATGGCCCATCGATCTCTTTTGAAGCCCATTTGTCAAACCCATCACTTGATGGGTTGGACTCGGGTTAGCCCATTGGGCTAAGAGACATCAATAACAACCATACCTAACAAAACCACCATACCTACACATGCATTAAAAACATGCTTAAATAAAGAAATCGATTTCCACCACACCAACAGTTCCCTTTAAATTAAAACATGTTTAAATTAAAATAGTGAATCTATCTACATATTAGCTTGATGGGCTGAAACGGGTCCCAATGGGATACCATGGGTTTGTTTTAATTTGATCCATTAAATTTGGGTTGGACTTGGGTTGGGTTATTTTAGTATTGGGCTAAACTGGGTTTAAATTGGGCCAACCCAAGCCCACCCATTGACACCCCTAGTGTAAGCCATAAAAATACCTTCATCGGATTTAGGATCCAACTTACCAATGTTTGACTTACCATTGTTGTGAATGAAGCAAGGGCATCCAAATGTTCTGAGATTGCTGATTTGGGGTTTCTTATGCTTGTACAGTTCATATGATGTCTTCTTCGATATAGGCCTAATCATAGCTCTATTGATTGTATAGCAAGCTATATTAATTGCTTCTACCCAAAAATATCTTAGAAGGTTGTATTCAGATAACATGGTTCTTTCCATATCCAATAAAGTTCTATTTTTCCTTTCAACTACTCCATTCTATTGTGGTGTTCTTGGTGCTAGGAAATTGTGTTCGATCCCTAGATCATCATAGAATTCTGCAAACCTGTCATTCTAAAATTCTCCTCCATGATCTGATCGAAAACTGACAATACTGAACTTCTTATTTTTCTGAACTAGCTTGCTGAACTTGACAAATGCTTCCAATGTGTCATCTTTGGGCTCAAGAAAAGAGATCCATGTGTATCTTGAGAAATCATCAATAATAACGAATCCAAAATTCTTTCCACCTAGACTTCTAGTCCTCGTAGGTCCAAATAAATATATGTAGTAGTTCTAAAAGCTTGGAGGTGGTGACAATTTTCTTTGATTTGAAAGAAGATTTGGCATGTTTTCCCTTAGCGCATGGTTCACAGATCTTATCTAGTCTTGAATTTATCTTAGGTAAGTCTTCCACTAGGTCATGCTTGACGAGCTTTCTAATTCCATCCAAGCTGGCATGTCCTAGTCTTCTGTGCCATTGTTCTACATTTTGCACTTTCCTTGCAGCCAAGCATATATCATGACCTTTCAGATCTTCCAATCATAATACATAGAGATTTCTTTCCCTATAGGCTTCAAAAAAAAATTTCCTTTCTCTAATGATTAAACACTTTGATTCTTAGAATTTTACTTGATGACCCTTGTCGCATAAATGACTTATGCTAATCAGATTGTGTTTGAGACCTTCAACGCAGAGAACTTCTTCTATTAGTGTCTTGTTGTAATGACCCGACCTCCCGGACCCCCGCCAAGGACCCCAAAGGTCATGCCGCCACCCACGGATCTGAAGACCCAGAAGGGTTAGAATTTAGTCCAATGAGATAAGCAATGAATTAAAATAACTATAACAAGAGAGTTCGTACATTATTAAGGAATATATGTACAACATGTCCCAAATAAAAGTATAGGTACAGAAAGAAAGGTGCAGTTCTTAAGGGGCATACCCCGAGGACTTGCAAAAAAGCCACTCTCAACTCACGGTACAAGTGCTCACGCTCACAACTCACACTGCTGGCAACACACGGCGCAACGAACCGCCACCACAACCATCCAGCAACAAACTCCTGCGACAGCGCGTCCCTACCTGAAGAGAGTAGGGGGATGAGCCTCGCGAACAAGGCTCAAGGGGGATAACCAGTCCCTTACCAACCAGAGCAGCAGGAACTCCAACAAAGCGGAAGCAAAACTACTCTACAAAGTAGTAAAGCGGGAAACACCAACTGTAGAGAGCTACAAAGCAACAGAACAGAGAAATGCCATGACCCATACCCAGAGTCGGGCCATGCACGAATCCCGCAGAACCAGCGGAGTCAAACACAATGCGGAAGCAACCCTCGGCACACACCCGCCGAGACAAAGAAGCTCATGGAACACCGGAGCAACCACATGAGACCAGAGTCTCACGACACAAGCACCAACATCCCGGACCTCCACAAGGTTAGGAAAGAACAACCTGGTGTCACCCCGAGAGACACCAAGAAACCAAGTGAGAACGAACGTCTCACCACAGGCACGGCCACCTCAGACCTCCACAAGGCTTAGGGCCCACAAGCAGAACCACCTAAGACCCTGGACACGCAACGAGGTCAGGGAACTACACCCTTCAGTGCCACCACAAATATCACCAAGGAACGGGTTACAGAAACAGCAGTCGGGTGTCTACACAAGACACCCCGAAAGAACCCGTAAAGTGAAAACCACTAAACACGGCCCACAAGGCCAGACCCATAGAGCCCACGAAAGCTAGACACGGCTAGGCTACAACTCCCGTGCAGGATAGGGCAAACAGTCTCACTTAGAAACCATGTGAGAAACTCCGCCACAACAAGTGCAACCAAGCCACCGCCACAGGCAGCTGAGAGAGGGACACACAGTCCACCCCTCTCGCTCGCCAACCATCGACTCCTACCTACAACCTCCCTAGGTAGAGTGAGGCTAGTGAGCCACAGCAAAGAACAACTAAGAAACCACCACAGCCCGGCCGAGCTACGGCCCCACGCTTAACCTCCGTATGTGGCTCCGGAACCACCGTAGAGCGAGGCAGTGAGAAGGACTAGCTGGTCCGCACTGAAAGAGTGCCACAACAACCTCCGTGACCCAGACCCAGCTAAGGGAGCTCCACAAGCGACTCTACGCCACTGTCCCCACCATTTTCTCCTTCTACTCCAATTCCGTCACTTGAGCACGCCCACCGCCCGGAGAACTCCCTCTAACAGACGTGCGGGGCTGGGGGTCCCAGGAAACGGTAACAACCTGTCTCGCGGACAAGCCCTCAAGTGCTTAGCATTGGTCGAAAGTGAATTGGTCGAGCAACCACCACAGAAATCGGTACAGCTGTCTTGCAACCAAGACAAGCCCAGCAGGCACAGGCACGCACGGCACCCCTTCTAGAAACCCCCAGAAGGGCCGTCGTCCAATGCCGGCACACACGACACGACCTGAGAAACTCGAACATTACCAAACACAACAGAAACCAACACTCTGCTAATAATCGATTGGCAGTGAGACGATCGATTATTAGATAGACGCGAGCCTCCTAGCACTGCCGCTAGGACACGACCACGAAGGTGTCACCTTCGGTCACTGAACGTAGCGAGCCAACCTGCCGCGTTCCCACCAGAAGGTCCTAAGGGCAACCCTACCCTGGGGCACACAGCGACACGCCAACCGCGGCCACGGAAAACACCCGAGGCAAGCTAGGTCTTGTCGCGCCCTCCTAGCCCGTCATGATCCCATCGCGATGGGAAGGGCAACCGCGACAAGCCTGTTGCGACAGGGAAGCGTGTCACGAAAACAAGGCTGTCGAGACAAGAAAACAGGTCGTGACACGACCCTTGTCGCGATGGACAGGCCAATCGCGACAAGCAAGTCGCGACGGGAAAGCGCGTTGCGACAATAACCTTGTCGCGACGGGAAACCAGGTCGCGACTCGACTCTTATCGCGACGGACAACTGCGTCGCGATAAGGTCACGTCCGACCGGGGCGATGCCTCCTATGATGTCGCGACGTGCACAGCGGTCCCAACATCAACTGGAAGGCAGACCGCCGGAATGCTACATCCCGGGGTCGCCCACTCAACTACAACAAGCACCACAATTGGGAGGGGAGCATGGGGAAAGCTTGTAAAGCATGGACTCACACATGAGGGCTCCCAATCTCCCGGAATGGAAAGAGTTCTAGAAATCCCTACAGATTATGAAGAACCGAACCCCAACAAGGGCCTTCACGAAGCCACGACTGCCATCTTCTCACTCCACAACGACGCTCCAGCGCTTTGCACGAGCCGCCGCCGCTCCTCCAAGCTCCACGCCGCCGAAGAAGAACAGGAAGGAAGCTTTTCACCTCGCAGAGGAGGAGGGAAGGGAAAAAGAGCCAAAAGGGAAAGAAGGGGCGCCGGCCAAGGCTTTTAGCCTCCGGCCCCCAGAATGCGATGGGGCGGGGCGTCACCTTACCAACCTTAATGCGTCGGCCGCCCACACCGTGACTAGAACGTGTCCCACCTGGGAGCCGCGACAACCCGACAGCTGCTCTGACCCGCCTGCCACTCTGACAGGTGTTAGACGACCAAAAAGCGGAAACGCTGTCACGACCCATTGACCAGGCGTGACACCAAGATGCGGCAGAGAAACAATGCGCGACAAGAACGTGACGCAGGCACTGGTCGCAACACGGATGACTGTCGCGACGGCTAGCTCCGTCACGACATGAACGCATCGCCAAGGCCAGATGCATTAGTGGCCAGTAATCCCACACACAAATAGAAAGTTGGAAAACCCGAGATGTTACAATACATCCAACAAAAAAATAATTTCATCCTCGATATTAAGGGCAAAACCCGGTTAGAGAAAACAATCAGCGCAATGGGACCACTAAGTCAGGCCACGACTTCCCGGTGGTCACCACCATGACCTCGCCATGAATGGAGTGCCTAACCAGACATCCTACAGCTCATGGAGCGCACACCAACCGACGCGAAGCACACAATCGGATGTCGACAACTCCACAGGCACGACGCACACCTAACCGACCAGAAACGCTAAAACTGCCCGTCGAAAAACCACGACTGAGCCCTCAACAGTCCACACTGTTGAGACCAACCAGTCAGTAACTCACTCTGTCACCAGTGGCTAGACAGAGGTCCCAACTACTAGTGGCAACTGAGGAAACGCCAAGAGGTCATCCATAAGACTCTGCTGAATGGCTCCGCGTAACTAGAGACAACTAGCACCTACAGCAAGGCCAAACGAGAGCTTCTTAAGGGTGACCCAAAGCCAAGAAAAAAACATGCACGTGGAGAAAACCACAGCAAGCCAAGCAGTGTCCGCCAGTACCACTAGATCTCACCTAGATCGTCCTCGTGGTCTGCCTAGAACACACAACAACTGTTGAGCTACAAGAAGCTAAACCACACGCTCCATAGGCACACACGCAGAGACAAAACCAAGGAAGACGTCTTAGGTTGGCAAGGCCAGACAACTCAAGACGTTGACAAACTGCACGGGAATCGAAACAACTGTAGAGGTCGAGGACAACACGTCGACCTCAAGGGACCCAAACCGAACACCCTCGCTCCCAAGCGAGAGGGGAAACTCGAACATAGGCTGAGGCTAAAACCTGGCGTACCACCGATAGGGCTACCTAGAGAAGGAAAAGTAGCCACCCCACAGTGGTAACGGTACAACTACAAGACATGGCCAGTGCGAAGTGTCCCAAAGGCGGAAAGCTCAACGCCTCGAACACTGAGCAAACTCGTGAAACGACACACGAAGCTCACAAACAGAGCACGCGGCACAGCACACGGTGCTATCACGAGCACCAGAGGCCACCCAAGGTGCCACACAATGCACCAGTACTCCAGACAGCACGAAAATAAACCATTCGAGCCCGAGCAGAGGGTGCTACCCCAAGCACCAAAACCAGGCAAGATGCAACACAGTTGCACCCCAGGCCGAAACAACATGGCTAACAAGAAGGACTCTCTACACAAGAGACCTGCCATAAGCCACCCACAAGAATCCGCAAGCCAAAAAGAAAAAAAAATAGGTAGAACAGGCCACACCGGCCACGAACCCTCTAGGCACAAAGACACGAAGCATCTGAAAGAAACATGCTCAAGGTGTAGTACACGACTGCACCAACGGCCTGAAACGACTCATGGCCAATCGGAAGGGACTCTCCACCATAGACCCACAAGAGAAAACACACAAAAATCCAGCAACTTCAACAGCGCAACAACTATATTGGCTCTGAGAAGCCCACAACACAAGCCACCGCTCCCACCACGCAGGTGGAGAGGGCCACACACTAACAACGACAAGTGCCTCCAAGCGCAACTGAGGCACAAACGAAAACACACACTGGGACGATGCCTGCGCAAGCAAGCCAAATAGAAGAACACCCAGTGTCGCCTCACACTGAATATAGGGTACGCAGCCCTACATCATCCAGTCAGGTGACAAAAAACCAGCACAGCAAGAGACGGGACAATAGGTCACCACAACCAATCGCACCACAAGGAAACCACACAAACGAGGGGAGCAACTAGCTCAACCTCAAGACAGCACAAGGGGAGGGACCTTCTCCACAAAGGTCACCACGGTGCGCGACATGGGACCAAATGCCATGTGAAAGCACCACCACCCTGAGCAAACCACGGAAAGCAGAGGAAAAAGGCACACAACAAGCCTCCTCCACACACGAAAGAGGAAACAACAACGCAAGGCTAGCACTCCCATAGGAGGCACAGCCAGCCGAACAACTAGGATGCTCGCCAAACAACTGTCGGCAAGAGTGTGTCGGCACGGAAATGCAAGCAATAACAAACTAAACCACAGGGACCCACAAGTGGTCCCGTCGGCACAACCAAGAAAATTGGAAGTGAGCAACAAGATGAACGGGCCAAACACAGGGCCACACATAGGGTCAAGGTCCACCACCTTGACCAAAAGCAGACTAGCAGACTGTACGCAACAGTCCAACCTAAAAGTTGCACAACACCGCAAAGTGCCAGTGCAACACAACCAACTAAAGGAAACCGGTGCACCGCAGAGCAACGCTCACGCCTGCAACCCAATAGAAAGCAGGGGAAGGAGACCCTCACAACGAGTCTCATCCACACGTAAGGGAAAACCACTAAGCGAGACTGTAATTTCCATAGAAGCACAACCTCCCGACCCTAGGGACACACGAAGTCCCACCAGCGCAGTCGGGAAACCCAAAAACGAACAGGAAGACAACCTGTCTAGCACCACGGCGAGACACACGGTCAAAGGCACCACACCTTGACCGACAACACCTAGGTAGACTATAACACAGACAGTCCCACCAACAACAGTGACAACTCATCTCAATAAAAAGAGAGCAGTGACAACCAAAATGAACACAAGGCAGCTTTGGGGAGGACCTCCACCCAAAGCGCCAAGAGTCGTTCTGGGAACCATCACCAGAACGCAGCGCAAACAAACGGCCAATAGAGAGAACATAGCAGACAGTGGAAGCAACCCAACTGGTTCTGGGAGAACCTCCACCAGAACCACCAAGGTGTCGTTTTGGAAAAAACCCACTAGAACGCAACGGCCAACACATGAGCAGCATACCTCAACCCTGAGGTAGCACAACAACCGGCAGAAACAAGCCCGAAACAGTCTTGAGAGCAGCCCTCACCAGGACAACAACCAACGGTTCTGGAAAAAAACACCAAACCCCAAGCAGCCCAGCGATGCACCTCAAACCAGAGAGCAATGCAACAGCAACCAACCAGACAATAGAGTCCTCAAACCAAGAAGGTAACACATCGGAAGACTTTAACGAGCACAGAAGCAATCCCAGAGGGAGAGGAACCCTCACTAGGACAACAACAAATAGTCCTTGGAAACACCACTAGAATACAGCAACCAAGCGATGCACCTCAACCGAGAGGACAACGCCGCAACAACTAGAAACTAGCACAACACAGTTCTGGTGAAAACCACACCTCCACCAGAACCAACAGAGAAGAACTCCGGGAGCACCTCACCAGAGTTCACAACTAGCCAGTACAAAGCTGGTAAAAACCACAGATAGGTGTCGTAGCGCTCAACCAGCGGTGCAACACGGCACACAAGGATCTGCTTAGCTCGAGCAAAGATGCCGATTGAGCAGAGCATAGCACCCAACGGCGCACAGGCACACAAGGCCAAACACACATCCAACAAGGACACACCCTAACAATAAGGGGACATCCAACAAGGACACACCCCAATGACAAGGGGACATCCAACAAGGCAACTACTTTCTACCGGATCCACAGGAAACAACCCTGCACCGGTGAAGGCCACACCACACGCAGGCTCTCTCAGTCTTCGCGACACACCCACACGTTCACGCAGGCTGAGGACGAACCCAAGCGCAGCACGAACGAAAATAGCAACCACACTTGCAGCACGCGCACCCAGCAGCGGCAGCAAACACTCTCTTACAGCTCACACTCGAACCCTGCTGGAAAGCTAGCCACCTACAACAATGAACAAGAAGCTCACCTAATAGCAACTATCACGGACGGGCTAGCAGCATACTAGTACCTTTCTTTGAGACAACCATAGTTATCAACTCATTATAAATCATGTTGGACCCTTGAGCTCTGATACCACTGTAACGACCCGACCTCCCGGACCCATGCCAGGGACCTCGAAAGTCGTGCTGCCACCCACATATCCAAAGACCCAGAAGGGATAGAATTTAGTTCAGTGAGATAAGCAATGATTTCAAATAACTATAACAAGAGAGTTCGAACATTATTTCTGAAAATATGTACAACATGTCCCAAATAAAAGTACAGGTACAGAAAGAAAGGTGCAGTCCTTAAGGGGCATACCCCGAGGACTTGCAAAAAAGCCACTCTCAACTCACGGTACAAGCGCTCACGCTCACAACTCACACTGCTGGCAACGCATGGTGCAACGAACCACCACCACAATCATTTGGCAACGAAGTCCTACGACAGCGAGTCCCTACCTGAAGAGAGTAGGGGGTGAGTCTCGCGAACAAGGCTCAGTAGGGATAACCAGTCCCTTACCAGCCAGAGCAGTAGGAACTCCAACAACCCGGAAGCAAAATTACTCTGCAAAGTAGTAAAGCGGGAAACACCTACTGTAGAGAGCTACAAAGCAGCAGAACAGAGAAATGCCATGACCCACAACCAAAGTCGGGCCAAACACGACTCCCGCATAACCAGCGGAGTCAAACACAATGCGGAAGCAACCCTCGGCACACACCCGCCGAGACAAAGAAGCTCATGGAACACCGGAGCAACCACATGAGACCAGAGTCTCACGACACAAGCACCAACATCCCGGACCTCCACGAGGTCGGGAAAGAACAACTAGGTGTCACCCTGAGAGACACCAAGCAACCAAGTAAGAATGAACGTCTCACCACAGGCAGGGCCACCTCATACCTCAACAAGGCTGAGGGCCCACAAGCAGAACCACCCAAGACCCTTGACATGCCACGAGGTGAGGGAACTACACCCTCTGGTGCCACCATGAACAGCACCAAGGAACGGGTTACAGAAACAGCAGTCAGGTGTCTACACAAGACACCCCGAAAGAACCAGTAAAGCGAAAGCCACTAAACACGGCCCACAAGGCCAGACCAACAGAGCCCATGTAAGCAAGACACGGCTAGGCTACAACCCCGTGCAGGCTAGGGCAAACATACTCACTTAGAAACCACGTGAGAATCTCCGTCACAACAAGTGCAAGCAAGCCACCCGCCATAGGCAGCTTAGAGAGGGGCACATAGTCCACCCCTCTCGCTCGCCAGCCGTCGACTTCTACCTACAACCTCCCTAGGTAGAGTGAGGCTAGGGAGCCACAGCAAAGAACAACTAACAAACCACCACAACCCGATCGAGCTGTAGCCCCATGCCTAACCTCCCTACGTGGCTCCGGAACCACCGTAGAGTGAGGCAGTGAGAAGGACTAGCTAGTCTGCACCGAAAGAGCGCCACAACAACCTCGGCGACCCAGACCCAGCTAAGGGAGTGTTGAACCACTCTCTATTTGTTCTTGTATTTTGGTGATAATAAAATTTATGATGTAACTTAAATTGAATATTTTGTTTCATCTGTGTCGCATCAATCTCATAGCAAAATGTTGAGTCTCACATTGATCCAATATGGCGCACTAAAATGATAAAATCGATGTTTAATCAATATACATCGATTTCAGTTTAAGTGCCAAAATTAATAAGCGCTACAACGATTTTGTTTTAATTAATTTTTTAAAGCGCTACAACGACTTCGCTAAGTAGCCATAACGATTTGTTAAGAAATCGATCTCAGAACAATTCGCTAAGTGGCCATAACGATTTGTTAAGAAATCGATCTAAGAATGATTCCTTTTATAGCCACAACGATTTGCCCTCATATCGATTTTGTTCTCATAACGATTTCATAGGTCATGCTCATAATGATTTCTTTAGACCACAACGATTTCCTTGCATAACAATTTCATAAGTGACCACATCGATTTCTTTAGAGCCCGTAACGACTTGCTCATCACAACGACTCTATAAGTTACCGTAACGATTTCTTTAGATCCCGTAACGACATGCTCGTCACAACGACTCTATAAGTTACCGTAACGATTTCTTTAGAAGCTCGTAACGACTTACCTGTCACAACGATTCTATAAGTATTCATAACGATTTCTTTAGAACTCACAACGACTTGTCTTTCACATCGATTTATTCATAAACTTACAACGATTTACTTGTAAATGAACAACGATTGTGTAAGTCATATTCACATAGATTTCTCTTGAATATTTTGAAAGTGTTATTGGTGCTTAAATGAAAAGTCAAATATCTTCTGACAAAAAGCTGCATGCATAATCTTGTTAGAAAAAGATATGACCTACTATTTTCAGTATGTTAACAGAAGCATAGTACTATGCATCGTTTATCATAAACACTCATTTATGCTAACACTTTCTTCCATGCTCACAGACCTCGAAGACCATCAGAGTCTGATTAAGACAAATGAAGAGGAGATGAGCAACGACTAGAACTCCAACGGATCTATTCAAGCTGCTCATATAAAAGATGGAGCATTGCTGAAGATCAAAGAGAGCTTTCCTGAAAATCCTTCAAGGAGTGTACATCTGTGAGAAGAACCTTCACGCCACAAACACTCAGAGAAAGAGAGAAGAGCTCGAGCCAAAAATCTACAGAAGCTTTCAAAGAAGAAGTCTTCATCGCCTTCAAGCTTTCTTCTCTTCCATTCTCCCTGTGCTCATTGTAATCTTGGGGGAGAGTCTGTGACTGTGAGCTAAGTCCTAAGCGTTCATCTTGTAATAGCTCTCAGTCTGATCTTTCTTTTCTAAGAAAGATTTCTGTCCAGCTGTAGGACTGTATACAGTGTGTAACCTAGCTAGAGGTTAGTGTCTAGCAGAACCGTGTTGGGGTTTGTACCAATAGGACGTAGCTGGGGGTTTAAGTCTAGCAGAACCGCACTGGGGTTTGTTCCAGGAGGTTTACTTCTGAACCTGTAAAAGAAGTAGGTTTGCTTCTGAGCCTAGAAAAGAAGTGGGCTGCCTTCTTGCCCGGGAAAGAGAAGAAGACCTGGTGGGGTATCCAGGGTGTTGTAGTGTCCTTGAAGGGGACTGTACCTTCGGTTAGTGAAATCCCAAGAGTTTGCTTGGGGACTGGATGTAGGACTTCCATGTGGGAAGGGCCGAACCAGGATAAATCTCCTGTGTCCTTTTGTGTGATTGTTCTTTTGCTTCCGCACTGCCACTCTTCATCACACTAACACTAACCAAACTTTTAAGTGTTCATGTTTTGATTTCAGATTTCAGAAAAACCTATTCACCCCCCCCCCTCTAGGTTACCTTGCTGCCGCACACTAAAGGGCCAACAAGTGGTATCATAGCGGGTCTCTGAACTTTCAAGAAGATCCAACGATCTTAGAGCAAAGATCCATGGCAGCTCAAGGATATGCTGAAGGCCAATCAATCACCAGACCTCCATTCTTTGATGGAGAGGACTACCAATACTGGAAGATGAGAATGGAATGCTTCATTCGAGGCACAGACTTTGATCTGTGGCAGGTAATAGAGGTAGGTGATTTCATAATTGTTCCAGCTGAAGGCACTACTGCCATTACAACAGCTGATAAGAGTAAGCTATCTCTAAACTTTAAGGCTAAAAACTATCTATGTTGTGCTCTATCTAAAAGAGAGTTCAGTAGAGTTTCTGCATGTAAATCTGCTAAAGAAATATGGGATAAATTGCAGATAACCTATGAAGGAACAGATAAAGTAAAACAAACTAGGATAGATATTCTTATCTCTCAATATGAGCAATTTAAAATGCTTCCAAATGAAAACATTACTACTATGTATAATAGATTTTCAAGTATAGTAGTAGGTTTAAATTCTCTTGGAAGAATTCTTTCTAATGAAGAAACCGTTAGAAAAATACTTAGGTCCTTAACTATTTCATGGACACCTAAGATAACTGCTATTGAAGAGGCCCGTGATTTAACTAAATTATCAATTGATAATTTAATAGGTTCTCTCATGGCACATGAAATAAATATGGAGCGATTATCTGAAAGCTCATCTAAGAAGAAATGTACTAATGCTCTTAAAGTTGTAGCTGCTCCTTCCACCTCTTCTTCTAGTTCCTAGGATGCAGATTCTGAAGACTGTAATATGAATGAAGTATTCTCCAAGCTTCAGAAGATTTTGAAGAAGAAGAAAAACGGATCAAGAAGAATCCAAAGGAAAGACAAAAAGGAGAAAGAACTAGTCTGCTATGAATGCAGAAAACCTGGACATCTGAGACCAGACTGTCCAAGGCTCAAGAAGATTGGTCAAAATGATAAGCCCAAGAAGCAGCACAAGAAATTTAAAAGAAAAGCCATGGTGGCTGCTTGGGAAAATGATGAGGTCATAAGCTCAGAATCATCAAGCTCAGATTCCGAAAAGGAGCAGGTAAATCTAGCCCTCATAGTGGAACTAGATGAGGTACATTCTGACTCATTTTTTAATTCTTGCACAGATTCAGGGTCAGAATCAGAAGACTTAGAAGAAGTCTTTAATGAACTGTATGAAAAAAATAAGGGGGTTGTAAAAGAACTAAAAAATCTGAAAAACAACTCTACTTGCTTGGAAAACGCCAATTCTGATCTTAAATCCGAGTTGGAGCAACTAGAAGAACAATTAAAAGAATGTAAAGATAAAAATTATCTTTTAAATGAAGATTTGAAAAGCAAGAATAATGAGAAGTTAGAGTTAGAAGAAAAATTAAAAACTCTAACTGAAGAAAATATATATTTAAAAGAATCAGTTAGAAAATTAACTGAAGGGAAAACATCTTTAGCCCTATGCTTAAAAGGATCAAAATCTGGAAATAACAAACAAGGGCTTGGATACATACCTCCAGAAAAAGGAAAACAAGTCATAATTCCAGAAAAATATCCCCTACCAAAATTTGTAAAAGAAACCAAGATGCCCCAGAAAAAAGCCCCTGTAAAAGAAAAAGGTTACAGAAATCTCGTTCTAAAAACTCAGCACAAAGAAAATAAGAACAACAAAACAATCTATATTCATTTTTGTTCTCATTGCAATAAACTAGGACACACTGTAAACACCTGCACAACAAGGCATTTAGTTTGGATCCCTAAAGGATATTTTCATGCATCTAACCATCAAGGACCCAAAAGGATTTGGGTACCTACCTTTGAGTAATTTTTTTTTGCAGGTTAGCCTTGGAGCATCAAAAAACCAAGGATGCTAAAGGCAGGAGTGACTGCAAACTCATCATTCAAATCACATCTGAAGAAAGAGTAGTCACAAAAATTGAATTGATCTTTATTGCTAACAATTATTTGCAAGTTTCATTCAGGTGGAGTCTCTCATTCAGGGGGAGCAAAGATTAAGGGGGAGTCATTCCTTATCAACTATTATTGTTGAACCCCTCTATGGTAAGAAATTCTCTCAAAAAGGGGGAGAGAAATCCATGGTAAGATCCTTCCTTTTTGGTTAGTGACAAAAGGGGGACAGTTTGTATGAATTTTCTGAAACCTCTATGTTTTATATATATTTCTTGTCAGAAAATTCTCATAAATTTTGTCATCACCAAAAAGGGGGAGATTATTGAACCACACTCTATTTGTTCTTGTATTTTGGTGATAATAAAATTTATGATGTAACTTAAATTGAATATTTTGTTTCATCTGTGTCGCATCAATCTCATAGTAAAATGCTGAGTCTCACATTGATGCAATATGACGCACTAAAATGATACAATCGATGTTTAATCAATATACATCAATTTCAGTTTAAGTGCCAAAATTAATAAGCGCTACAACAATTTTGTTTTAATTAATTTTTTAAAGCGCTACAACGACTTCGCTAAGTGGCAATAACGATTTGTTAAGAAATCGATCTCAGAACGATTCGCTAAGTGGCCATAACGATTTGTTAAGAAATCGATCTCAGAATGATTCCTTTTATAGCCACAACGATTTGCCCTCATATCGATTTCATTCTCATAACGATTTCATAAGTCATGCTCATAACGATTTCTTTAGACCATAACGATTTTCTTGCATAACGATTTCATAAGTGACCACATCGATTTCTTTAGAGCCTGTAACGACTTGATCGTCACAACGACTCTATAAGTTACCGTAACGATTTCTTTAGAGCCTGTAACGACTTGCTCGTCACAACGACTCTATAAGTTACCATAATGATTTCTTTAGAAGCTCTTAATGACTTACCTGTCGCAACGATTCTATAAGTATTCATAACGATTTCTTTAGAACTCACAACGACTTGTCTTTCACATCAATTTGTTCATAAACTTACAACGATTTACTTGTAAATGAAAAACGATTGTGTAAGTCATATTCACATAGATTTCTCTTGAATATTTTGAAAGTGTTTTTGGCGCTTAAATGAAAAGTCAAATATCTTCTGACAGAAAGCTGCATGCATAATCCTGTCAAAAAAAGATATGACCTACTATTTTCAGTATGTTAGCAGAAGCACAGTACTATGCATCATTTATCATAAACACTCTTTTATGCTAACACTTTCTTCCATGCTCACAGACCTCGAAGACCATCAGAGTCTGATTAAGACAAATGAAGAGGAGATGAGCAACTACTAGAACTCCAACGAATCTCTTTAACGGATCTATTCAAGCTGCTCATATAAAAGATGGAGCATTGCTGAAGATCAAAGAGAGCTTTCTTGAAAATCCTTCAAGGAGTGTACATCTGTGAGAAGAACCTTCACGCCACAAACACTCAGAGAAAGAGAGAAGAGCTCGAGCCAAAAATCTACAGAAGCTTTCAAAGCAGAAGTCTTCATCGCCTTCAAGCCTTCTTCTCTTCCATTCTCCCTGTGCTCATTGTAATCTTGGGGGAGAGTCTGTGACTGTGAGCTAAGTCCTGAGCGTTCATCTTGTAATAGCTCTCAGTCTGATCTTTCTTTTCTAAGAATGATTTCTGTCCAGCTGTAGGACTGTATACAGTGTGTAACCTAGCTAGAGGTTAGTGTCTAGCAGAACCGTGTTGGGGTTTGTACCAACAGGACGTAGCTGGGGGTTTAAGTCTAGCAGAACCGCACTGGGGTTTGTTCCAGGAGGTTTACTTCTGAACCTGTAAAAGAAGTAGGTTTGCTTCTGAGCCTAGAAAAGAAGTGGGCTGCCTTCGTGCCCGGGAAAGAGAAGAAGACCTGGTGGGGTATCCAGGGTGTTGTAGTGTCCTTGAAGGGGACTGTACCTTTGGTTAGTGAAATCCCAAGAGTTTGATTGGGGACTGGACGTAGGACTTCCATGTGGGAAGAGCCGAACCAGGATAAATCTCCTGTGTCCTTTTGTGTGATTGTTCTTTTGCTTCCGCACTGCCACTCTTCATCACACTAACACTAACCAAACTTTTAAGTGTTCACGTTTTGATTTCAGATTTCAGAAAAACCTATTCACCCCCCCCCCTCTAGGTTACCTTGCTGCCGCACACCAAAGGGCCAACAGGGAGCTCCACAAGCGATTCTACGCCACTATCCCCACCATTTTCCCCTTCTGCTCCAAGTCCGTGACTTGAGCATGCCCGCCGCCTAGAGAATTCCCTCTAACAGACGTGCAGGGCTAGGGGTCCTAGGAAATGGTAACAACCTAACTCGCGGACAAGCCCTCAAGTGCCTAGCACTGGGCGAAAGTGAACTGGCGGGGCAAGCACCACAGAAACTGGTACAGCTAGCTTGTAACCAAGACAAGCCCAGCAGGCACAGGCACGTACGACACCCTTTCCGGAAACCCTCAAAAGGGCCGTCGGCCAACGCCGGCACACACGGCACGGCCCGAGAAATCGGAACACTACCAAACAGAACAGAAATCTACGCTCTGCTAATAATAGATTGGTAGCCAGACAATCGATTATTAGAAAGACGCAAGCCTCCTAGCACTGCCGCTAGGACACGGCCATGAAGGTGTCACCTTCGGTCACTGAATGCAGCGAGCCAACCTGCCGCGTTCCCACCAGAAGGTCCTAAGGGCAACCCCTCCCTGGGGCACACACCGGCACACCAACCGCGGCCACGGAAAACACCCGAGGCAAGCCAGATCTTGTCGTGCCCGCCTAGCTTGTCGCGACCCCATCACGACGGGAAGGGCAACCGCGACAAGCCTGTTGCGACTGGGAAGCGCGTCCGGACAACAAGGCTGCCACGATAGGAAAACGGGTCGTGACACAACCCTTGTTGCGATGGACAGGCCAACCGCGACAAGAAAGTCGCGACAGGAAAGCGCATCGCGACAATAACCTTGTCACGACGGGAAACCAGGTCGCGACTCGACTCTTATCGCGACGGCCAACCGCACCACGATAAGGTCATGTCTGACCGGGGCGACGCCTCCTCTGATGTCACGACATGCACAGCGGTCGCGACATTAGCTGGAAGGCAAACCGCCAGAATGCTACATCCCGGGGTTGCCCACACAACTACAACAAGCACCACAACAGGGATTGGACCATGGGGAAAACTTGTAAAACATGGATTCACACATGAGGACTCCCAATCGCCAGGAATGGAAAGAGTTCTAGAAATCCCTACAGATTATGAAGAACCGAACCCCAACAAGGGCTTTCACGAAGCCACGGCTGCCACCTCCTCGCTCCACAACGACGCTCCAGCGCTCTACACGAGCCACCACCGCTCCTCCAAGCTCCATGCCGCCGGAGAAGAAGGGGAAGGAGGCTTCCCACCTCGAAGAGGAGGAGGGAAGGGAGAAAGAGCCAAAAGGGAAAGAAGGGGTGCCGGCCAAGGCTTTTAGCGTCCGGCCCCCAGAACACGACGGGGTGGGGCGTCGCCTTACCAACCTTAACGTGACGGCCTCCCACACCGCGACCAGAACGCGTCTCACCTAGACGCCACGACAACCCGACAGCCGCTCTGACCTGCCTGCCACTCTGACAGGTGTCAGACGACCAAAAAGCAGAAACGTTGTCGTGACCTGTTGACCGAGCGCGACACCAAGACGCGGAAGAGAAACAAGGCACGACAAGAACGCGACGTAGTCACTGGTCGCAACACGGATGACTGTCATGATGGCTAGCTCCGTCGCGACACGAACACGTCGCCAAGGCTAGATGTGTTAGTGGCCAGTCATCCCGCACACAAACGGAAAGCCGGAAAGCTCGAGATGTTACACTTGTCTTTGCTTCCAACTGATCCATTGCCAATAACTGTACCGTTATCATTGTCTCCATATGTGGCTATTCCTTCTTCAGTCTTGATAAATGAAAATAATTTCTTATTTCCTGTCATATGCCTTGAGCACCTGCTGTACAAGTACCACTTTGATGCTCTAAGGCTTTCTTGCAATAAATCAATGAGATTTAGGTACCCATGTTCTTTTGGGTCTTGATTGTTTAGCTTCTACAAAATCTCTTTTTGGAACCCACTTTAGGTTTTTAATTGTACACGTATTTTTCGTATGACCCAATTTATTACAATGAGTGAAACAAAAAATATTGTTTGTTGTTTTGCTTATTTTACTGTGTTTATTCATCTTTGTTTTTAACCAGGTTCATGGTCACCTACAAATTTTGGCAATGGATAAATTTTAGGATATACAATTGTTTCATCATTTTCTAGTGGAGTATAACCAATTCCATATTTCTTCATACGTGGTCTTCTTGCTCCTTTTAATATTAATGAAGATCTGCCATTGGTTAATTTCTCGATTGTGGCTGTTAAGTACTCGTTGTCTTTTGTTAATACTTCTATTTCCTTTTAGATTTACATATAGTTTTCTGGCTTTCTAAACTTAATATCTTTTCATCTTTATTTTTTACATCTTCACACAACAACTCATTTCTCCTTTTTAGTTCTTGAATTTGCTTTTCTAGTTGTTCCATTTTTTATTTTAAATCTGAGTTTGTTATTTCATGACATGCAAAGTTTTTATTAACTGATTTTAATTGTTTACACACATCTTTATATCTACCATATAATTCATTGAATGCTTCTTCCATATTATCAAAGTCAAAATCAGAATAAGAATCAGAATCATTGCATGAAGTAAAAGAAGAGTATGCGGTTACCTTATCGTTACTATTTGCCATAGAGGCGATGTTGGCCATTTCTTCTTCTTCTTCACTAGAGCTTGACTCACTGCTTGAGTCACCTGCATTGTTCCATGTAGCAGCCATTACCTTCTTCTTGTATTTCTTGAATTTCTTGGTATTATCCTTTTTTTTATATTCTGCCTTCTTAAGCTCTGGACAATTAGCCTAAAGATGTCCAGGCTTCTTGCATTCATAGCAGATGGACTCAGGTCTTTTGAATTCTTTGCCTTTCTTGAAGTTTCTCCTTCATGATTGATACTTCTTTTTGGCCAGAATTCTTTGAAGTCGTCTGGAGAGGAAAGCTTCTTCTTCTTCACTGTTTTCTTCACTTTTCTCATCTTCTGATTCGCTTTCAGATGTGTTTTCTACTGCTTTGAGGGCATTGTTATACTTTTTCTTGATGGAGGATTCTCCCAGTCTTTCCATATGTATCTCGTGAGCCATTAGAGACCCAATGACTTTTTCTAGAGATATTACCATGAGATCATTGGCTTGTTCTATGGTTGTAACCTTGGGAGTCCATGTAGTTAGCAAGATCTTAGTATTTTCCTCACAATATCTTCTGTCTCGTACCTTTTGCTTAGCCCAGCTAGACCATTTGTGATATTTGTAAGCTTTGGTTGCCATTTATCTTTGCTCTTCAGATCGTGAGATCTACTTCTAGAAGAGTCTTGGCTTTGATACCACTTGTTGACCAGGTTGCAACCCAGAGGGGGGTGAATGGATTGCTAAAAATTTGTCTTAGAAATATTCTGTAACAAAATAGCTTTGGTAACACTAAACGAAATGGTTAGAGTTAATGAGCTGCGGATAAGAAGACAAAAGCAATCATAAGAACAACAGAAAATTTATCCTGGTTCGGATCTCCTATCACAAAGAGTCCTACGTCTAGTCCCCAAGCAACAACTTGGGATTCCACTAGCCAAGGGTATAGTCCCCCTCAAGGACACTTACACATCCAGCACCAGCTGACCTTCTCTTCACTTCACAAAGAGGCAATACACCACCTGTTACAACAGGTATTCCTTTCTACAAAAGGGAAAGAATCACCCACTACACAATAGGTCCTCTCTTCACAGATGAAGAGCACTCAAGGAAGAGTAAAGAGGTGATGGCCTCTAGACCAAGCTAATAGCAATAATACAGTGCTTGATCTGAGGCAGAATCTGAGAGACAAAAAGAATTACACCAAGAAGAAGTTCTCTCATATCTAAAACAAGGTCTCACACTCTACTAGGGATTGAGGAACAATGCTTCGAGGACAGCTAAGAGCAAGAGTCGTTTTTTGAATGAAGGAGCGAGCTCTTCTATCTTTCTATCTGAAAAAGGATTGTCTATTTATCATCTCTTGATGAAGTGTCTATTGTGACTCTTGTCTTGAAATGAGTCTCCTGACAGATGTAGTAGGTCCAACGTAAGAGAGCTAGAAAACCTACTGATAATAAATGCTTGGATAGAGACATATAGTGAGAGGGAGATCATATGAATATCTTCTTTACTCCGGTCAACATGATATGTCCAACATTGTAAATGTGTGTGACTACCGGAAACCTATAGACAATAAATGCTTGAAGGTAGACAACTCAAATCTATCTAAACTATTAGTCAATGTCACTGGCCATACTGCAGGAGGATATACTAAAGAGGAAATACCATATGTCATCATTTAAAGTTCTAACTGATATGTCATGAATGTGGTAACCAGTAAAAGATGATGTGTATAAACATTGTATCCATGATAAACAATAAATGCTTGTATGAAACGGATACGCAATAGTTTGCGGGAAGATTTGAAATGCACAACATTTCAAAATAAATTTGAAAGAAACTACGAGGCAAAATATTATTATGACTAATTTATCATGGTTAGTAAAACATTGATTGTAACCATAATCAAATGATTATTCTAAAGGTCATTATCAAGGTAATACAGTTGATGTTCAAAGAATAGTCGATGTCCGAACATAATCGATGTTCAAAGAGAGTCGATGTTCAGAGACAGTCTATGTCCAAAGGATAGTCGATGTGAATATAATCATTGTTTAAAGCGAGTTGATGTTCAGAGACAGTCGATGTCCAAAGGATAGTTGATGTGAACATAATCGATGTTGAACTGTAATCGATGTTAAAACATAATCAATGTGAACAAAATCAATGTTTAAATGAAATCAATATGAGTGTAATCGATGTTTAAATGAAATCGATGTGAGCATAATCGATGTTTAAATGAAATTGATGTGAGCATAACCGGTGTTGAAGCGTAATCGATGTTTAAGTGAAATCGATGTGAGTGTAACCGATGTTGAAACATAATCGATGTTGAAACATCTATTATGTTTCAACATAATCGATGTTTAAGTGAAATCGATGTGAGAGTAACCAATGTTGGAATGTAATCGTTGTTGGAACATAATCGATGTCTAACTAAAATCGATGTGAGTGTAACCGATGTTGAAATGTAATCGATGTTGAAAAATAATCGATGTTTAAGTTAAATCGATGTGAGTGTAACCGATGTTGAAACGTAATCGATGTTGAAACATAATTGATGTTTAAGTTGACTGTAATCGATGTAATATTAAGGAAGTAGTCGATGTGAACTTACAATAATAATCGATGTAGACTTAGATAAATCATATGCAAATGATTCTAATTTAAATGAGTGTATCCAACTTACAGAATTTATTTCATTTAATACTTGTTCACAAACTTCAAACAAATATGTTAGCCAAATATTTTCCATGGTTTTGTTTATCACCAAATATATAATTGGAGATAAATTGTTCATCATAGTGGTCATGTTCTGAAAGTGCTACGTGCCCATTGATACAACATGTTCATGTATGCTTTTTTGATTTCCAAGGACTTGCTGAGTCTAGTCATGTCTGGGTAGGGCGACACATTCTAAACAAAGCCTATTAGAGCAACGCATTCTCAGGTTTGTGACTAAGGTGTTTTGTAATGACCCTCCTTATACCGGTCTGATTATACCAATCCACGTCGGCACAAAGGGGGCCATCACAGTGGGACATTTACCCAACACAAAATAATAGGTTGAAATGTACATGAATAATAAGGAAAGTACAACGAAAATAAAATCTAACTCTTATTCCATCATCTTTCACATATTCCACAATCTATATAGCAAGTAAAGAAATAACAATGTCCACATTATTACATGTCCAAATGAAATACATTGTCCATAACATTGATTACATACTATCAAAAAGGAGGTAAAAGTATAGTAATCTCCACAGGTTGAGCTACTCCTCGCACTCGGAGTCGCTCCTCACTATGTCCTCCTCAAGTACGGGGACACCTGTCTCACTTGTACGCCAAAGCAAGTATGAGTCTTCTAAAAAGACCCAGCAAGCAACCTAAGGTACACCCTTACACATATCACATACACATACTAGTCTTATAATCCACAAGAGGAAAATACATGGTACATGCTTTGTTTTAATTTAACAAATAAACATAAACAACCTACACATACTTTCTATACATGATAATTAACTCGACTCATATTGCAAATCACAATTCATCTCAATCATATCTTTAAAATAAGCAAATATCCATGAATGACTTTGTAACGCCCCGACGTGGAATATCGGAGTGGAATTACAGTTATTAAATAGTACAGAGTGAGAAATAAATGACAAATCATTACACAGTTGGAATAATATCAAATAAACTCCAATTTCATTGATAATTCATCAATCTTCATTACATTCACTAATCAGAGCCAAAACTAGGGCCCCGAGTACTTTATTCAAATCCAAACTAATACACAATGACTAACTGACACATAACTATACTAACTAACTACTAAGCAGTGGTTGCTGAAAGGGTCACTCCTGGACATCATCCTTGTTCCCATCCTCATGCGTATGGTAATCATCATCTGACTCACCTGAGACACATGAAATAATAACACAGGATGAGCGAATAACGCCCAGCAGGACTTAATATCCCATGAGAACAAGCATGCTTTAAATAATTAATATCTTAAATGACAGGTTAACTAGAGAGGATAGTCATGTAGCGCAAGTAACGATGGTAAGAGAACTATAGCACTTGTATTGGAAAATAGCACAACGAGAATGATAATAGAATGGCCATGTAACGATAATAGCATATAACAATATCACTTGTATAGCACTTGAATAGATTGCACTTGTATTGATAGCACTTTCATTGTCGTAGATTAAATCTTGATAGTATCATAGCACTGAGTGCATGTCGTACACACCCTTGATCATTTTAACTACCATGGGCACTGGCACTTTTCGGGCGCTCTCCCCAGGACTAGATCGGGTCCTATTACGCTGGCATAAGCCATTTTCTTATCTTAGACAATCACATAAATGGCCAAGAGAGTACCAAGAATAGATGAGAGTAATAGACGAATAGATGAGAGTTAAGAAAGAACGTGAACAGATGAGAGTACCGAGATAGTAGATGAGATAGGGGTACAATCATAAAACAACATTAATCACGATAGTCACAGTTGCACGACACTAGGTCGGGTGCCGGCAGTCAGGTAGAAGTCACAAGTGCCCATTAGTCGTGCTATGAGCGCATGTTAAATGGTCCGGCGTGATCCCAAGGTAAGAGAGATCATACTAAGGCCGTTTGGATCGTACTGATCCCTAGGGGTGTAACGGGTTTTAAGGGTACAACCTGCTCATCGGCAAAGGACGTGCGCCAAAGCCGAGACTTACGGAGGCCTTGACAAGGAGTCCCTGGTCTGGTCAGGAGTATTCCCGATGGAGAGGTGGTCCATGCCAAGAGAAAGTGTGTAAGAAACAAGTGTCCATCGTGTCTCGAGTGCTTGAAGGCCGAGGGAAAGCGGTAATGGTGTACAAAGCGCGCGATTAAAATGAAAACAAGTGTCATTAATTAAATAGGGAATTTTAGTAATTAATTTCACTCAATTACCTGATACATTATTGAGTAACTTAACAAGGTTTAATGGCAAACATGAATGTTAAGTGTGTGCAAGTGTAAGGAATCAAGAGAGCATGTATGATTGTGAACATAGATTTTAAATTAATTAATCACATGTAATATTACCCATTATTAATTAACATGTTGAAATTAGGCATGACAGTGTTTAATTGAGATTAGACAGGGTTGAATTGACATAATTAGCAAGAATATAAATGCAAATTCAGGTTCTGGCTGCTCTGCTGAAGTCGCGACAGGGGTGGTTGTCGCCTTTAGATCATGACGCACGGTCCGATCGCGTTCTGCTGAACCGGCCGGTGGGGTTGAACCGGGAAAAGTCGCGACATATCGACCCATCGTGTTCACGTTCAGAACGCGAACCCCTCTCAGATCACGACGGGTCAGGCCGTCGCGACTTCAGAAGGTGGCCCGAGCCCAGAAAAGGAGATTTTGCCCTTTTCCAAGTGGGTTTCCTCCCTTCATGGTTGACATAGTACACTTCAAAAATCCGTATAAAATCACACGATGCTCCAAAATTCTTGAAATCAACTTTAAACGAAGCTAGACATGGAAATCTATCATTGGGCATGATTAATTAGAAAACAGATATATATAAGGCATGCTTTGAATAGGTTATTTCTCAGTAACCTAATCATGCATAGTCAAGAAACAATGATTTAATTGGCAACGAATACAAGATAGAAATTAGGGCAAATAGGGGTTTTTGAAAACTAGCAGCAGGTAGTATTTATGAGAATTATTTAAGGGCACAGGATTGAGTACATGCATGGATGTAAGGTAAATAAGAGGGTTCGGGTGCATGGATATGACAGGGATTGGACGAATTAATACTACATCATGGAGCCACGAAAAATAGATCAATCATAGGGCTTTCAAAGAGGGGTGCATGGTCTACCTAGGGTTAATGTTTCATGATTTGTGCTTGAGAGATTGCCTACCTTTTCTTGTTGTAATGGAAACCTAGGGTTCATGATGAAGTGGAAGAAGAAAGCCTCTTGCTCCAAGCCCTTCCTCTCCTTGCTCCTCGTCCTCAGGCTCCTCTCCTCGTCCTCCAAAGTTCCAACAATGAAATAAGACTTGATTGGGACGAATTAGAGGTGTATACGGTTGTTTAAGAGTCCATTATTTCTCAAACTCGTCCTTTCCTTTAAAACTCCGAATTTCCCTATTTATCTCCCTATTTCTCTCATGTATCTACCTAATAGGGTTGGGAAGAGATCCAATTTTGTGGGTAAAGGGTTAGGGTAACTATAGGACTCCTTTTTAGGATATATATGGCTTATTTAATACTTATCTTACCCCTTTTATTTAATTAATTAATATTTAACTCCGAATTTAGGCAAAATATCTCCCATCCCATGATGGGCTCTTCACATTTAGGCCAATTCTTTCATGCTTGGGTCATTGATACAACTCATTTCTAATTTAGCTTAATGGGTGTTGATTTAATCCCCTTTAATTCAATTGTTTTTATTTATTCTAATTTAATTCTATTTGTTCACAATTATTTAATTAAAGATTTTTATTTATTTAAATTTCAAAAATCAAGGTTACTACATCCTCCCCCTCTTAAAAAGAATTTGGTCCCCAAATTCATATGATCATAAGAGGAAGAATGACTTACTGAATAACTCTGGATAATTCCGTCGCATAGTTGCTTCAGGTTCCCACGTGGCTTCCTCGACTTCGTGATTTCTCCATAGTATCTTGACCACGGGTATAGATCAATTCCGAAGTTGTTGCATTTTCTTGTCCAATATCTTCACCGGCTTTTCTTTATAGGTCATATCTTTGTTCAAATTGATATCATCATAGCTAATTATGTGTGACGGATCATACACGTACTTCCTTAGCATTAATACATGAAAAACATTGTGTACAGTGGAAAACTGAGGAGGTAGTGCTAGACGGTACGCTACCTCGCCAACTCTTTCCAGTACCTCGAATGGACCTATGAATCTCGGTCTTAACTTGCCTTTCATCTCAAACCTTTGGAATCCTCTGGTCGGGGATACCTTAAGCAGCACATGATCTCTAGTTTGGAATTCTAAGTCCCTTCTTCTTTTGTCAGCATAGCTTCTCTGCCTGTATTGGGCTATCTTAATCCTATCTCTAATGATCTATATATCTCTAATGGTGTTCTGTACCATGTCTGGTCCTAGCCATTACTGTTCACCTGCCTCATTCCAACACACTAGCGATCTGCAACTTCTGCCATACAGTGCTTCAAATGGAGCCATCTTAATGCTGGCCTGATAGCTGTTATTGTAGGCGAATTCTATCAGTGATAACTGTTCATTCCAATACCCCTCAAAATCAATAGTGCAAGCTCGCAGCATGTCTTCCACTATCTGATTTGTTCTTTCCGTCTGTCCATCCGTCTGTGGGTGGAATGTAGTGCTAAAGTTGAGTTTGGTGCCTAGTGCAGTCTGGAGTCCCTTCCAGAATCTAGATGTAAATCGAGGGTCACGATCTGAGACTATAGATACCAGAACTCCCTGTAGTCTCACTATCTCTTTCACATACAGGGCTGCTAATATATCCGCACTCCAGGTACTTTTGATTGCTAGAAAATGCACAGACTTAGTTAATCGGTTCACAATGACCCAGATAGCATCAAGTCCACCATGAGTTCGGCTTAAACCCATGATGAAATCCATGCCAATACTCTCCCACTTCCATTTAGGTATGTCTAGGGATCTGAGTACACCCGTAGGACGACGGTGTTTAGCTTTCACTTGTTGACATGTGAGGCAGTGCTCGGCATGCTCAGCCACCTCACACTTCATGTTGGGCCACCAAAATGACCTTTTCATGTCTTAATACATCTTGGTTGCGCCTGGGTGAATTGTGTACTTCGTCTTGTGGGCTTCATCCATCAGCTTTCTCTTTAACTCTTCATTGTCAGGCACGCATGTCCTGGCTTGGAATAATACTCTCCTATCCTCAGCGATGGCGAAATCGGGTTTGTCTGCTATGGTCTCCCTGACTCGGATTAAGAATGGGTCATTAACCTGCTACTCTCTGATCTCGGAAAAAATGTCAGGTTGTGCCCTAAGGTTGGCCACTAACACTTGATCACTTCTCTGCTCAATGTTCAGATCCAAACTAGCAAATTGCTCTAATAGTTGCATCTCGCCCATGACTAAACAAGATAAGGATGCTACTGGCTTTCTACTAAGTGCATCAGCTACTGCATTCCCTTTGCCCGGGTGGTATTGGATATTGAAATCAAAGTCCTTCAAGTACTCCAGCCATCTCCTTTGTCACATATTAAGCTCCTTCTGAGAAATTAAATACTTCAGGCTCTTGTGATCAGAGTAAATAATGAACTGCTCCCCATACAGATAATGCCTCCATATCTTGAGTGCAAATACCACAACAACTAGTTCTAAGTCATGGATAGGGTAATTAACTTCATGAGGCTTCAATTGGCTTGAAGAATAAGCTATCATTTTCTCATTCTACATTAACACGCAGCCTAGACCGATTCCAGATGCATCATTGTAGAGTGAGAATCTTTCGCCCTCGGCTGGCAACGCGAGGACAGATGCAGAGGTCAAACATTGCTTCAGTGTCTGAAAGTTCTTCTCACATTCCTTGCTCCAGACATAAGGGTTCTCTTTTCGCGTAAGGCGAGTAAGAGGTACAGCTATCTTGGAGAAGTCTTTTATGAACCGTCTGTAGTAACCAGCCAGTCCAAGAAAGCTTCTAATCTCTGTGACATTAGTCGATCTTTCCCAATTGAGTACAGCTTCAACCTTGGAAGGATCGACAATGATACCATCTTTGGAAATAACATGACCTAGAAATGACACCTCCTCGAGCCAGAATTCACACTTGCTCAATTTGGTGTAAAGTTTATTGTCCCATAAGATCTACAGAGCGATCCTCAGATGCTCCTCATGCTCTTCCTTGGTCTTGGAGTATATGAGAATATCATCAATAAAGACTACGACGAATTTGTCGAGGTAGGGCATATGCTGTTTATCAGTTGCATGAATGTTGTAGGAGCGTTGGTTAGTCCAAAAGGCATGACTACAAATTCATAATGACCGTACCTGCTCCTGAAAGCTGTCTTGTAAATATCTGCATCCTTAATTCTCATTTGATGATATCCCGATCTAAGGTCAATCTTAGAGAGGTATTTAGCTCCTGAGACTTGATCAAATAACTCATTAACACGAGGCAAAGGGTATTTGTTCTTGATAGTCAGATGATTTAACTGTTTGTAGTCAATGCATAGCTGCAGGGATCCATCCTTCTTCTTGACAAACAACACTAGTTCCCCCCAAGGAGAAGTACTTGGTTTGATAAATTCCTTTTCTATCAACTCCATCAATTGCTCCTTTGACTCTTTCAATTCAGCAGGGGACATTCTGTAGGGTTGGCGTGACACCGGTGCAGCTCTAAGTATGAGATCAATTGAGAAATTTACATTTCATTTAGGTGGAATGCCTGGCAGCTCATCGGGAAACACGTCGGGGTATTCTTGCACTACATGGATGTCTGATATCTTAGTCGCTTTCTTCTCAACTACTATTGCAGCAAGAAATGCCACTCAACCTTTTCTTATCATGTTCTACACCTTAATAGCAGAGACGAGAGACATGTGCCTCTTGTGTCTACGTCCCGTAAAGGTCAACTTAGGGAACTCACTAAATGTTATCTTCCATCTTCTACAGTCAACACAAGCCCCATAAGTGGATAGCCAATCGGCTCCCAAAATAACATCGTAGCCCTCCATGGGCATACAGATCAGGTCGACTCTAAGATTGAGTTCACCAATCTTTACATCAGCTAATGGAAAGTATTGGTTTAATTGAGCTTTCTCTCCGAGTGGTGTAGTGACAGGCAATTCAAATTCCATGGATGTAGGTTTTTCATTTAATGTATCAGTAAATGCTTGCGATATGAACGAATGTGTTGCGCCAGTATCAAACAAAACAAATGCTAACTAGGAAAAGACAGGTAGTGTACCTTCCACAACTCCACCCTCCTCAGTGGTCTCTACTTCTAGCTGGGCCTGCAGTCGGCCAGGCTTCTTCTGTCCCATGGGACGCTTTTCATTTTCCTTAAGCAGGGGGCAGTCAGGGATACGGTGTTCTTGACTACCATAGGCATGTGCCTACCTTCCTCCAGCATTCCTCGGCAGTGTGACCTAGCCTGTCACAGTGCTTGCATCTGGGCTTGTTCAGGGCAGTAGGGGCAAAGACTTTGGGCTTTCGCTCTTCGCTTGGCCCGTCAGTGATGCTTAACAGCCTTTTCTTGCCATTGTTGGACTTGCTTGGTGCTCTAGATGTCTGCTCCTTCTTGACCATTCTTCCTTTGATGCAATCGGTAAGGTCGGTCGCGTCCTCTAGCTGTTGGGCTTTTCTGACAATCTCTGGATAAGTCTGGATGTCCAGAGGTGCAAGTTGAGTGATGTAGGTGGGCTTGAGCCCATTTAGAAAGCGTTTCACCTTCATTCTCTCGGTGCCGAAAAGATGATTGCCATATCGTGCCAATCGAGAGAACTGAGCATCATACTTAGTAATAGTAAGGCTCCTTTATTTCAATGCAGCAAACTCAGATGCCTTCCTCTCTTGGACCCTTTCCGAAAAGTACTTGGAGTTGAAGTGCTCCTTAAACTCATTCCATGTAAACTGTGCATCGGCCCTGGTGGTCTCAACGGACTCCCACCACGCACGGGCGTCCCTTTTGAGCTGAAATGTTGCAAGTAATATCTTATCTCCATCCGCGCACTGCATTACGCGGAAAATGCATTCTATCTCCTTAAGCAAGTTCTCTGCCCCATCAGGATCAGTGGTCCCACTGAAATGAGGCAGATTTCGATTGTGGAAGTTTCTGTGTAGTTCTCCAGCTCCTCGGTTATTATTATTATTAGCTCCAGTAGCTTGAAGCAATGCTTGAGTAACCTGCTAAATGGTCTGCTGCATATCACGGAGTTGTGCACGCTCCGCTGCCATTGCTAGTGTTTAAGTTCGTTCAGAAAAGAATTTTAAATGTAAGATATTGAGTTTGTACTAAGTTTGTGAGTGTGTGAGACTATTTTATCTTATTACCCATGGCTCTACCCATCTCTCACATAGGTATAGAATTAGACTTTAAGTCAAGGCAGGTCAAACCTAGATCATCCTATACTTAAGAATAACCTAGGCTCTGATACAACAAAACTGTAATGCCCTGACGCAAAATATCAAAGCAGAATTATAGTTATTAAATAGTATAGAGCCAGAAATAAATGACAAACCATTACACGATCAGAATAATATCAAATAAACTCCAATTTTGTTGATAATTCATCAATCTTCATTTAATTCACTAATCATAGCCAAAATTTGGGCCCAGAGTACTTTATTCAAATCCAAACTAATACACAATGACGAATTGACCCATAACTATACTAACTAACTACTAAGCAGTGGTTGCTAAAAGGGTCACTCCTGGACATCATCCTCGTTCCCATCCTCTTGCGTGTGGTAATCATCATCCGACTCACCTGAGACACATGAAATAATAACGCAGGATGAGCGCATAACGCCCAGTAGGACTTAATATCCCATGAGAACAAGTATTCTTTAAATAATTAATATCTTAAATGGTAGGTTAACTGGAGAGGATAGTCATTTAGCGCAAGTAACGATGGTAAGAGAACTATAGCACTTGTATAGGGAAATAGCACAACGAGAATGATAATAGAATGGCCATGTAACGATAATAGCATGTAACGATGTCACTTGTATAGAACTTGAATAGATTGCACTTGTATTGATAGCACTTTGATTGTCATAGATTAAATCTTGATAGTATAATAGCACTGAGTGCATGCCGTACACACCCTTGATCATTTTAACTCCCATGGGCACTGGCACTTTTCGGGCGCTCTCCCTAGGACTACATCTGGCCCCATTGCACTGGCATAAGTCATTTTCTTATCTTAGAAAATCTCATAAATGGCCAAGAGAGTACCAAGAATAGATGAGAGTAATAGACGAATAGATGAGAGTGTAGAGAGAACATGAACAGATGAGAGTACTGAGATAGGGGTATAATCATAAAACAATGTTAATCATGATAGTCATAGTTGCACGGCACTAGGTCGGGTGCTGGCAGTCAGGTAGAAGTCACAACCGCCCATTATCCGTGCTACGAATGCATGCTAAATGGTCCAGCGTGATCCCAAGGTAAGAGAGATCATACTAAGGCCATTTGGATCATACTGATCCCTAGTAATTAATTTCACTCAATTACCTGATACATTATTGAGTAACGTAAAAAGGATTAATGGCAAACATGAAGGTTAAGTGTGTGCAAGTGTAAGGAATCAAGAGAGCATGTATGATTGTGCACATAGCTTTTAAATTAATTAATCCCATGTAATATTATCCATTATTAATTAACAGGTTGAAATTAGGCATGACAATGTTTAACTAAGATTAGACAGGGTTGAATTGACATAATTAGTAGGAATATAAATTCAAATTCAGGTTCTGGCCACTCTACTGAAGTCGCGACAGGGGTGGCTATCGCCTTCAGATCGCGACGCACGGTCCGGTCGTGTTCTGCTGAACCGGCCGATGGGGTTGAACAGGGGAAAGTCGCGACATGTCGACCCATTGTGTTCAGAACACGACGGACCTCCGTGTCACGACCCCCTCTGTGATCGCAACGGGTCAGGCCGTCGTGACTTCAGAAGGTGGCCCGAGCCCAGAAAAGGAGATTTTGCCCTTTTCCAGGTGGGTTTCCTCCCGTCACACTTGACACAGTACACTTCAAAACTCCGTATAAAATCACACGATGCTCCAAAATTCATGAAATCAACTTTAAACAAAGCTAGGCATGGAGATCTATCACTGGACATGATTAATTAGAAAACAGAAACATATAAGGGATGCTTTGACTAGGTTATTTCTGAGTAACATAATCATGCACAGTCATGAAACAATGATTTAATTGGAAATGAATACAAGATAGAAATTAGGGCAAAGAGGGGCGTTTGAAAACTAGTAGCAACTAGTATTTATGAGAATTATTTCAGGCCATGGGATCGAGTACATGCATGGATTTAAGGTAAACAAGAGGGTTCGGGTGCATGGATATGACAGGGATTGGACGAATTAATACTCCATCATGGAGCCACAAAAAATAAGGCAATCACGGGTCTTTCAAAGAGGGTGCATGGGCTACCTAGGGTTAAAGTTTCATGATTTGTGCTTGAGAGATTGCCTACCTTTTCTTGCTGTAATGGAAACCTAGGGTTGATGACGAAGAGGAAGAAGAAAGCCTCTTGCTCCAAGCCCTTCCTCTCCTTGCTCCTCGTTCTCAGCCTCCTCTCCTCATCCTCCAAAGTTTCAGCAACGAAATGAGACTTGATTGGGACGAATTAGATGTGTATAGGGTTGTTTAAGAGTCCATTCTTTCTAAAACTCTTCATTTCCTTTAAAACTCCGAATTTCCCTATTTATCTCCCTATTTCTCTCCTTTATCTACCTAATAGGGTTGGAAAGAGATCCAATTTCATGGGTAAAGGGTTAATGTAAGTATAGGACTCCTTTTTAGGATATATATAGCTTATTTAATACGTATCTTACCCCTTTTATTTAATTAATTAATATTTAACTCCGAATTTAGGCTAAATATCTCCCATCCCATGATGGGCTCTTCACATTTGGGCCCATTCTTTCATGCTTGGGCCATTGATACAACCCATTTCTAATTTAGCTTAATAGGTATTGATTTAATCCCCTTTAATTCAATTATTTGTTCTTTATTCTAATTTAATTCTATTTATTCACATTTATTTAATTATATATTTTTATTTATTTAAATTTCAAAAATCAAGTTTACTACAGACTTATAGCGTGCTTTCTACATAATATATAACATGATTCATGCTTTCAAATTTTTATTCAAATCACTTCACAATTATACACAATTTGAGCAAGGAAATATGCACAAGGTAACTAGAAATCCTAGCATGATATCTAATCATTTTCACAAGCTTTTATAACACATTTCCTCATATTTAGCTTGTTGTTTTAACATAATTAATTCACATTCACATGGGTTCACATCTTATCACATGTTAACACATTCACATAACACTTCCACATGCACACATTTCACACATTCACATTTTCACACTTTTTACACTTATTTGATGTGACACATAGTCCGAACCACCATAAAGAAGGACACACACACACATAACACATACCCGTCACCTAGGCAATACAGTGACAAATCTTGGTTAACTGCGAAGAACCGGGAGAAGCCCTCTTCACCGTAACCAGTGGTACTTGTCCAGCTCCAGGATTTCATCCCAATACCCATAGGATATCACATACACATTGAGCCTTCCCATAGGAAATTTACTACAGTACGGCTCAACAACCTTCTATGGTAGCAGTGTTAATTTCCACACAATTTCACGTTAAACACATTGCTCTCACTTATCCACATGATTTATGTTATTTACATGCACTTATAATCCATTCACATATGCTTTAAACACATACACATGCTTCAGTTTACAAAACTCAATGTTACTATTTCACAGTGATAGATAAACCATAATAAAGCCCTAACATGTTGTTAAACATTGAAATTCACATGATTTAATTCACACACACTTAGCATGGCCTAATCACTCTTTTAAAATATGAACAGTATTCATAGTTGTCAAAATAGTACCAAAATTTCATCACATACCTCTTACAGATGATAGGTCATATGTCTAATTTTTCATATTTTTTGGAACTGTAAAACTAATTTTAATAGTTTAAAATAGATTTCATGTAGAATTATCAAGAAATTCATTTAAGCATGGTTCACAGCAACACAGTTGGTTCTAACAGTTCTAAAACCTGAAAATAGTAATCATAACATCATGGAAAATTTTTGGATCCTTAACATGCAACAATTCCATTTATTCAGAATTAAACATGGTCAAATCATGCACATTTTCATGAATGACTTATAGCATGCTTTCTACACATAATATATAACATGATTCATGCTTTCAAATTTTAATTCAAATCACTTCACAATTATACTCAATTTGAGCATGGAAATATGCACAAGGTAACTAGCAATCCTAGAATGATATCGAAACATTTTCACAAGCTTTTATAACACATTTTCTCATATTTAACTTGTTGTTTTAACATAATTAATTCACATTCACATGGGTTCACATCTTATCACATGTTAACACATTCACATAACACTTCCACATGCACACATTTCACACATTCACATTTTCACACTTTTTACACTTATTTGCTGTGACACATAGTCCGAACCACCATAAAGAAGGACACACATACACATAACACATACTCGTCACCTAGGCAATACAGTGATGAATCTTGGTTAACTGCGCAGAATCGGGAGAAGCCTTCTCCACCCTAACCAGTGGTACTTGTCCACCTCCAGGATTTCATCCTAATGCCCATAGGATATCACATACACATTGAGCCTTCCCATAGGGACTTTACTATAATACGGCTCCACAGCCTTCTATGGTAGCAGTGTCAATTTCGGCACAATTTCACATTAAACACATTGCTCTCACTTATCCACATGATTTATGTTATTTACATGCACTTATAATCCATTCACATATGCTTTAAACACATACAAATGCTTCAGTTTACAAAACTCAATGTTACTGTTTCACATTGATAGATAAACCATAATAAAGCTCTAACATGCTGCTAAACATTGAAATTCACATGATTTAATTCACACACACTTAGCATGGTCTAATCACTCTTTTAAAAGATGAACAGTATTCGCAGTTGTCAAAACAACACCAAATTTTTATCACAGACCTCTTACAGATAATATGTCACATGTCTAATTTTTCATATTTTTTAGAACTGTAAAATTACTTTTCACAGTTTAATATAGATTTCATGTAGAATTATCAAGAAATTTATTTAAGCATGGTTCACAGCAACACAATCAGCTCTAATAGTTCTAAAACCTAAAAATAGTAATCATAACATCATGGAAAATATCTGGATCCTTAACATGCAACAATTCCATTTATTTAGAATTAAACATGGTGAAATCATGCTCATTTCCGTAATATAGAAATTATATTAAATACGACTATGGACAGAAATTCGACATACCCTCATGATATGACCTACTGACCATACTTGACCAAACATAAATTTTGCAGCCTGCACATACAACCATAAGTCTAAAAATCACAGCGCATAGATCAAGTTCACATTTCCTAAAAATCTAAAGAACTTGGCGGCAAGGGGGTTGTTGCCAACATGGGTTAACAGCATACGATGTTGCCACCAACTCAGGATCTTGACGGCAACAAGCTTGCCGTCAAGTTTCTATCTAAAGAAAATACAGACTAAACGCAATAAACAAGGGGAATTGGAGGTTCGAGGACGCGAAATAAATTCTGTAAAAATCCTGAGACCTAAGGGACTTGTATAGGGATGTAATCCCTAGATTACTTTCCTGTGAAAAATTCTCTAATGGTTTAATTTGGTCGAAGAAGCTCTCCTCGGCCAAGCCAAGAAGATGCACAATCTCCTCCTGAATTTGTTCCTTATGTCTGCACAGGGGATTCTCCGGTGTCAGGGAAGTTTTAGCAATCCAAGGTGTACCTCCCAGTCGATGGAGATCGCCGGAAGAAGCACAGAATCGTCGGATCAAGCCTTGCAAAGTTTGGTTTTTCTCACAAGAACCCTAGTTTTTCTCAGGAGCCGAAAGACCTAACTCGGCCGAAATCTGGTGTTTTTATAGGGCTAAGTGGGTTAGGGTACGCATTAGATTGGATTCCTACCATTAGAGCTAGGTTTCCTAATCCGGAACCACAAGAAACACAGTCATTTCCAGATCTGAAATCGCAACAAAACTGGGAAATAAACGGCCACTTTACTGCCGTTTATAGGAAGTCAGCGTCCATCGATCTGCGAGAGTCAACGGCACACTGGTTGCCATCAACCTGCCCTTAATGTCAAGGGCTGTGGACGTTAACTGGGATTTCGGGCAGATAACAGAAAACATCTATTATCATATATACAGCATATAATTACATACAATATGCACTGCATTATTGAAATACAATATATACAGAATTAAATAAATATAATATGTACAGAAATAAACACACACACATATATATATATATATATACACATAAGTAAATACATAAACATGCAATTTACAACAATTATCATTTGCATATATATAATCATAACATGAATAAAGTTTGAGTAAAATGAACAAAGTTCGAGGGCCTTACATGTTTCCTATGACAAGTATTGTTGTGTTGTAATGTTCCAGTACGTCAATGGAGGTTCGGCCAATGAGGTTCGATCTTATGTCTCTTCGTGTGCTTGTGGGGAGGTCCTTTGGAGTTTTGCGAACTGTTAATGAATGTGTCAAGGTATTCAAATGCATTTTGCTAGAGTCTATTTGGGGTGATGTGTTGTAAGGTAGTGTTCTGCGTTCAAATTGATCTGACAAAATAGTTTAATTTGAAAGGGTGATTTGTTTGATTTGGGTACAAAAAGTTGTGGAATCTGATTTTTTTAATATAATCTTTTTTCATTAATATTATATGACTAAAATACTTGTATTTATTAAATACAATATTTTTACTTGCATGTATAGCATATAGTTATAAAACAATTTAAAGTAATTCCATATGTAGATACATAGAAAATATATTTTTTAGCTTTAGTTTCAATTTACTTTAATAAATACATACACATTATCAACCTTCCATTATAAGAAAAATGAAGTGCAAAATTTTAGCTCGAACAAAAATTGGTTCAATTCGATTTGATTTGAGAATGTTCTCTTCATAAATCTAGGACTGCTAGTGGATATCTACTTTCCATCTTTTTCACCTGTTTCTCACTTTTTTTAGTGCATACAAAAATAGTCATTTTTGCATGTATTTTTTTCCTTTTATGTTTCCAATAATATGTGAATTTAATGTATTGATAAAATCTTAACAATGAGAAACTCTAGACCAAGTCCCTTTGCCCCTCCTCAACTTACAAAATGAACTTAACTCACATGCATCTCTCCTAGTACTGATTGCTTCTAGTACTCGATGTTTCCTTTTTCTTTCTATTTTTGTTTATATTTTGAATTTCTTATTAGAACATAGATGTGAATGTTGGTAGTCCTAACCTACCTAAATCGGTTTTGACTAAGGGTTCATTTGGTTGGTTGTATTCATAGGAAAAAGATTTGTCAAGGAAAAGTATTTACAAGAAAATATGAAATATAATTGTTCATTTTGCACCCACATAAATAATTTTTATGAAAACATTTTTTAGTGTTTGTTTTCTACAAAAATATTTTCTAGAAATATTTTTTAAAAAATTAGAAAAAAAAACAAAAAGTATGCTTCAAGAGTGAATCAACTGTCACCAACTACCGGCCACAGGTCTCCAGGGGTTGACAACTAGAGCGCCGGCTGCCGTTGAGTGTCCGCTGTTGTCGGGCACGGACCATCGCTTGTCAAGCATCGGTCACTGGGCGGCAACTGTTGGTCACTGGCTACCTGTCACGAGCTATCAGCCGTCAAGAGCCGATTGTCAGCTACCGGGTGCCGACTATAGGTCACCAACTACCGGCCATAGAGCATTGGGCATCGACTACCTAGACGTCTACCGTCGGCCGTAGATCGCCAATCGTCGGCCACTGTCACTGGCAGCATGGTGCTTGGGGCTGGACACTAACTGTCGGGCATCAAGCATCGACCATCAGTCATCGGTCATCGGGCACCGACCGTCAGCCGTCGGCCGTTAGCCACCAGGCATCGGTTATCAGCGGCTGTTACCTGCCGTCAACCGTCGGGCGTCAGCTATCAGTGTAGTGAATGGTTACCCCAAACACGCACACTAGCCAAATGGAAACATCTTACACATTGTTATGGGAAGGTCTTCTGTGGAACATGCAATATATATAGCAGCCCAAACACAAGAATTGAACGTGGTATACATACAAATAAAATGTTTTTTAATACAACATCATACACTCATGCAAGCACCACATAAACATCTATATAATAACATAGTCTGTTCACAATTTTACATACCTGAAGCTTGAATACAAAAGGCGTAGCCATTGCTTAAACAACTTTTAACATGCAAAAGGTTGCCCAGCCTGCCGCACAAGCCTATCATGGAGGTTGGCTTGAGAGAGAACCTCCTTAGAGTGAAGCATCTAAAATGGCTGTGAACAAAGGCATGAGTTCTAAGAAAACTCAGTATACATAACCAAACGTAAGATGTAGAGCAGACATGGGAAAGATAATACACATACAAAGCAGATAGCAGATCAATGCATCATCAAATCTCTCCTGGGTGGTTTAAATATACTAATCTCCTATTGAATAGGAAGCAAACATGTATGTATATATAACTAACTGTTTCCCAGTGGTCTGAGCCTAATCACCCACGTTTAACTTGTGCGATGAAATCATCATCACGGATGACAACTCATGTATGATGCCCAACACAAGATTGTCCCAAAATACCATCCCAGAGAGAGAGAGTCATAACAGTTTGTCAATGAGATCATAACATAGCATGCAGAAATTCATGTTTCATGATAGGAAAATCGGGACGGCAATGAACATTTGATTATGCCTACCTAGTATGGAGAAAGCCAACAGGAGATCCAGAGAGAATTGGAAGGCTCGAACCACGCCAAGAAGCTACTACTGCTCCAACTCAACCCTACGATCTCTAAGCAGCAGGAGATAGCAAAAGTCCATAGGGATTGGTCACCAAGGCTATATAAAGGTGGGGCGATACTAACAAGGGAAACTAGACACCTGGCAAACATGTAGACTAAAGGAAGATATAAATCCCGCGGATGAGAATGATGGAAGTATGAGGGGAAGGTTCTTCACATGGAAAGCTACGTGATTTGCAGAAAGGTATGAGACATACTGACAGGCCTAGCAATCCATACCAGAAAGTTGGCAGGTCAAGGAGTCAGAAGATGACGATCATTCCATCCCTCCGACCCAAGCACCAGCGCTACAAGATTATACCAAATTCTGGTTTGCTAAGAGGGCAGAGGGAAACATGGACTGTTGACCAAAACATCGATTACTGACTAAGACATTGGTTACCAATCAAACATCAATTACCCATTAAACATCAATTTCTAGTTAAAACATCGATTACCAACTAAGGGGCGTCAATATACGAAGTTCCCACTTCGACCGAAGACATTTTAAACAGAAACAGTCGAAGCCCCACTTCATCATATAAAATGTTACACTTTGTCATATGCGAAGCTACACTTCGACTGACAACGATATAAACAGACCAGTCGAAGCCCACTTTGTCATATGCAAAGCTACACTTCGACCAACAACGATATAAACACAAATAGTCGAAGCTTCACTTCATCATATATTGAGCTACACTTCAACCAAAAATGATATAAATGCAATAGTCGAAGCTTCACTTCGTCATATACGAAGCTACACTTCGTCATATGAGAATTTGCACTTCGTCATGTATGAAGCTGCACTTCGGCCGACTATGATACAAATAGACCAATCGAAGCCCCACTTTGTCATATGTGAAGCTGCACTTCGACCGACAATGATATAAACGCAAACAGTCAAAGCTTCACTTCGTTATATACGAAACTACACTTCGACCGACAATGATATAAATGCAAACAGTCGAAGCTTCACTTCATCATATACGAAGCTATACTTCGTCATATGTGAAGTTGCAGTTCGACCGAAAATACAAATTCCCAAAGGGAAACTCAAACTAAGACCAATATGGGCTTATTAACAAAATGCTTAGTAACAACATCCATAATCCTCTAATTTTAGGGTTTTGATTTGTGGAATAATGGTCATTAGTAGACAAGAAGATGTTAACATAGCTAAAAGAGTGATAAGGGGTACCTAAGGGGGTCAAAGTTGGAACAGGTATTACAATTCTACCACCCTTAAAATAAATTTCAACCTCAAAATTTAAGATTACTTACCAAATAAGTGAGGGTACGCATTCAACATTCCTTGCTCTAACTCCCAAGTTTCTTCTTCTGTATTGGCACTTCTCCACAGTACCTTCACAATGGGAATTGTCTTATTTCTCAATACCTCCCCCTTGCGGTCTAGAATCCTCACAGGCCCTTCCTTGATAGGTAGGTCTGCCTGAAGTTGTAAACCATCATGTTTGATTGTATGAGTGAGGTATACCACAAATTTATTGAGCATAGAGACATGAAATACATTTTGAATGTGGGACCATGATGGTGGTAAGGTGAGTTGATAGGCTACCATCCCCACCTTGGCCAAAACTTCAAATGGTCCCACATACCTGGGACTGAGTTTTCCCTTCTTACTGAACTTGAAGACACCTTTAGTAGGAGATAACTTCAGAAAGACATGATCTCCAACGGAAAATGTAACACCCCACTTAGACCTGGTCTAGTTATACCTACTCTCATTGAGTCCAAGTGACAAGCTACATGGGGAACACATCCCAACATATATCAATTGCAGGTTGATTCATTCCTAAATAAATACCAATGCAGTGGAATTAAATAACAAACTCATCAACTTTAATATCCAAGTCCATAGTCCATAAAAGAAGTCCACAATCACGAACGTAGTTTAAATACAAGGTTCAAAACATAATAATTCCTCACATACAAAAGTCACTCAACACACAAATCTAATCCTCACGCTTTGAATCTGATCCCGCTACTAAAGTCTCGGGATCCGCCACCTCACCTGAAATGTTAAGCATGTATGAGTCTACAACGAAATCTCAACATGCAACTCAAAAATGGACTACCAATCTAACATATAAGATAGTTTCAAATCATGTTATTGCATATAGATTTCAGCAATCATACTACTTCTAAGGTAACCATTTACTAAACATGTCTTAAGTCAAAAGTATGTACAAATGCTACTTGCATAAGGCATGAGTTCAAGACATCGTAATAACATCATAATGTCTAACTTTGCAAAGTGATTTCAGATCTTATCATTATGACATAATTTCAAGTATCAACATGGTGTATATGGCATACATGATTTCAAGAATTTGCATAAGTGAGCATGACTACTAAACATTCAACTGAACTGAAATATGACAAGTATTACATTTTAATCACTCTAAGACTGAAATTAAAGATATTGAATAACATAAACCTATATACAAATTTCCCAAGACACAGCCCAAACCACCCATTAGAAGTCACATAGACATATGAACATATACTCATCACCTAGGCATACAGTGATAGAGTATTGGTTACTACGCAGAACCGGGGGAAGTCCTCCCCACCATTACCAGTGGTACTTGTCCACCTCTAGGATTTCTTCACGTACCCTCGAGAACATATATAACATATTGAACACTTCCATAGGGGCATTACTATGGTCCTGTTCCAGATTACTTCTAAGGTGGCAGTGTCTTATTCGCCGAATATAGAATCATATACAAATTTTCCAGATTCTAATGCACCATAAGATGCTGCCCAAATCATATACACATATTCAGATCATGATAGAGACATATCTCAGATTGATCACATGCTGTATTTTCTGAGAATTTCCTAAAAATCTATTTAATATAACACATTTCTCATGATGATAACAAACTAAAAATGGTTAAAGATATCATAAATTCAAAAATTTTGGTCAGAACGTGACCCTATCACTATGGAGTAAACTAGTAGTTTCATGATTTTCTGACTTATACACTAATTTCTATATTAATCTAAGCATTGATGTAAATAGAGAAATATTCATTACACTGAAACCATCTATGAACCAGGTTCAATATATTTACTGAGAGTATATCATACTAATATAATCCACTGTTGAAAATATCACAATTTTAGGAATCCGGAAACTTTTTATAAAATTAAAATGATACTACTAATTTTTGTATTTCAGTAATGAAAATTATAGAAAATAGTCAAATTCTGATTATAGATCTATTACAGCATGAACATAACCCTAGCATGTATTTCTAAGTAGAAATCATAATTTTGGTCATGAACATGCTTTAAGTACAAAAATATCTTCTTAAATCTATGCTTATTTACAGAATTTAGAAATTACCCTAAAATCATGGTGTCTACAGGAATTAACCCAAATTTTAGTACGGTAAGAAGTTAACCTACTTAACCCTACACATCTCATAGAAGATCGATTTGAAGTTTGAATATAAAGTTATAATTCCAGAAGTATGGTAGATAGAAGAACTTGACGACAACAGAGTTGTCGTTAAGTTCATTTGACGGAAAGGAGCTTGATGTTAAATTCGTTCTTGATGTCAGTCAAGTTGCCGTACACTTGACAGATAACAGAACCCTTTCGGAACTTATACAAACCCCAAATCTGACTGTTGTTTTAATTTCTAAAATCATGAAGAATTTATAAAAAGGTAGAAACTATAGTTGGGAACCCAATCCCTAAGTTACGTGCCTCTAAAACACCAAAGATCTACGGATTTGGCCGATCAAGCCCGCCTGGGCCAACCAAGACGGTTCTCCCTCCGTGGTAAAGATCCTCAGCTAGACGGTCTCCTATGACATAAGCACGTTGGAGACACCTTCAATGTAGCAACCCGATATTTTAATAAATAAATCAATCAAAAAATTTAAAGAAAAAGGAATTAATTAAAACCCATTAAATAAACAGAAGTAATGGACTTTGCTAAATGGATCATATAAAAGTTAATGGGCCAAAATAGGGATTTTTAAAGGTTGAATACAATAATAATATCCTAAATTCGTATCTTTAATGTTTCCTAAAATGAAAAGAACTATTAAATCATTAAAATAGTTAATATGTGTTGGAATTGGACTCCTAACCCTACCCAAATTGGCTAGGTACGAATTTCCAACCCAACCTAACCCAATTAGGAGGTGGAAAGCTTGGAAGGTTGGAAGAAATAGGGAAACTCGGAATTTAATGGGAATTAGAGTTGTAGTAGGAATTGGAAACACTAGGGGCTTAAATACACCGCAACCTTTTCATGGCCGACCCTAATGCGTTGCTGAGGCTTGCTGGACATGGAGGAGAGGCCAAATGAAGGGACAAATCATGGGGAGAAAGCTTGCTTAAGATCTATCACTTGTTCTTCGAGTTCTAAGCCCTAGGAGACAAATCGACCAGGAGGTAGGCATTCTCACAAGCTAAACGTAATTAATCTTGTCTGTAGGATGTTCCTAACATCAGGAACTAAAGCTTTATAGTTTCTCTAATTTTCATCCACCCTATCTTGAGATCTTTAGTTTTCAAGTTCTGTTATCATCATTTCCCCGAACCCTCATATTTATTTTAGATCTCTATGTACACTTGATCTCATGCTACTAAATTTTTACTGGACATAATGCTCGTTGTTAGGAACCATTTGCCACAATTTTCCCAAAATTCCATTCAGTATACCACTCGAATTAATCTTTTTTCCATCACTGTATCCTATTCTATGTTCTTCGTGAAATATCTTGTTGAAAACATGTCAGAACCATGATCATTTCAAAATTCCTATTTACTGTGTATACCTCCGCATGTCTAGTTTCATTTAAATCTAGTTTCATGATTTTTCATCATCTGTACACCGAGATTTTTATTTTTAAACAACTTTGTATCAAAATAAGGAAAGCCTGGACCGCAATCCTTGGCAAACCCTTTTCCTGTTCGGGCTCAGTTGCAGGAGCGTAGAATGCGATAGCCCGATAGGCCGCGTTCTCAGGGACTGATCGCATCCAGAAACCTGTCGCATTTTGAACGCGATAGGATCTGGCGTCGTGTTCTGGCTGTCTATCTTGACCGACCCGTCGCGACCTATGAAAGACTCTGTCACGTTCTGGATGTACCATGTCGCGATCCTTATAGGGGTACATTACCTTCTAGACTTTTGCACATAAACCCTTGAATTTTGGTGCTCTTGTCTTTTTTCAGTGGTTATATCTCCTGTTAACAGTCTTAAACACAGTGAATAAAGATGTTACATATCTTGATTCATTTAAAAGACATACACATGATCTTTTCATGTCCATGATTCTCTTTATCACATGCACATACTTGTAACCACCCAATATGACATGACTTGGCATGAAAATATCTCATAATATATCTGGTAAATTGCTTCAATAATGTATTTAAATTATCCTATTTTAATGGACTTGTCTTCATTTCTCGCAATGTTTTGGGAATACCATTACCGTTACCGACGCTCCATTGTTCTAGAATTCCTCTGGAATGTCGAGCACTTGTTTCCTTATACACTTTCTCTTGACTTGGATAAACTCTCTGTCGGATATTCCTTCTGTCGGACTAGTGAATCATTGTTCAAGGCCTTCATAAGCCACCTCTGTCCATGGACTCCCACATGGTCAACGAGCAGGTTGTACCCTAATACCTATGATACCCTGTAAGGATCAGTAAGATCCAAACGACCTTAGAATGTTCACTCTCTTATCATGAGATCTTGTCGAACCTCTGGACTCTACTCGTAGCATGGTCATTGATTGGTTAGTGAATTCTACCTGATGGCCAACACCCATTATGTGTGTTGTCCGACCATTACTATTGCATGTTTAACATTGTTTCACGTGTAAAAACCACTAGCTGTCATCTATACTCTACTCGCTCCTCTATTCATGTTCTCTCTACACGTCTATTCATCAGGTACTCTCCTCTATTCTTGGTACTCTATATGGCTATTTGACTGATTGTCTAAAGATAAACATTATGACTAATGCTTGGCAATATACAGCACCCGGTCTGGTCCTGGGAGGTGCGCCCAAAAGTGCTAGTGTCCGTGGGAGTTAATATAGGATCGAATTGGTGAATGGATTAGATCTAGAAGGGGGGTTGAATAGATCTAACACCAATTAATGCGGAAGCTTAAGCAATTTAAAATTACTTTGAATCAGAATCAATTCAAACAAACAGTTTACTGATGTGAAGTGTGGGTGTGTGTACATTATGTGTGATTAGTGTGGGTGAGCAAATCAATTAGAAGTGTGAGCGAAATCCCTATGCATGCATCTAGCATAATACAAAGTCAAACCACAATTCAAACCAATGCATAGAGGATTTTTAGGTGGTTCAGAAATCACCTCCAGTCACTCCTACGTCCACCCCTCACACAGTGAGGCCACACTACTCAAAATCTTGAGTACAACACACACTAGAGTACGGCGACTCCAAACAACCTTGAGCACGACGACTCAAAACACAACCGGAGCACGACGACTCCAAACCCTTTGAGTACGACGACTCAAAGAAAACTCAGGAGATAGGCACAATGACCTACTCCATAAACCACTTGAGAGTACGACGACTCACAAGCACATGAGCACAACGGCTCCAGAGCACTAAGGCTCCAAACCTGAGCACTACGGCTCCAAACCTTTGGACCACGAAGGATCCAAGTTCTGCTAGAACAAGCTCAGTTAGAGAATAGATCCTCTAGCCCGATCTATCTCAATACAATGATAAAAATAGAACAAACAGAATTAAGTAATCTGTGTAGAACACATACACAGATCACACAATGAAAACGTGGATGAACACTCCAAGAAAATAAATGAAATAGATGTGACTTGGATGTTCCTTGATGAAGAAGACTTGCAGAAGCTTGGATTGAAGACGCTTGAAGGAATTCGTTGGAGATCTTCTTCAATCCACGATGCTCTGCTTTGATGGCATCTGAAATGCCAGAAATCCTTCTTCTACTGCTCCTCTTCAGTTGGATCTGCTCCCTTTCTTAGCACAGCAAGCTTCTCTCCAGAGATTCCCCTTGATTCCCACGTCCTTCCTCTTGAAAGGATGGCCTGCAACTTCTGGAGATGGAGCAAGATCTGGAAAGCCCCCTTTTGCCACCAAAAAGCTTCTTCTGGAAGTGTATGGGCTCCCTTGCCTTTAGGGTATAAGGAGCATGGGTATTTATAGCCCCATAAGTCCATAAAGTGCCTTGGGACGGAAACCTAGGTCAAATCCCTTGATTCCCAAGCAGCCACATGTCCAGAAAAATTTACGTTTTTGAGTTTCAGGTGGACTGTGTCGACACCACCAGGGAGTGTGTCGAAACACTGTCCCAAACATGAGAACAGGTTTCCTGGAAGCTGGAACTAGTGTCGACCTGACCATTGAGTGTGTCGACACAACTGGCAGACTGTGTCAACACATAGGCAGACCATGTCAACACACAAGCAGACTGTGTCAACACACAGGTGGACTGTGTCGACACCACTTGAGACAAATTTTTGTAAACCTGAAAATATAAAGTGTAAATCATTAATACAAGATATTATCATTAAAATATGAGATATTAAACATTAAAAACATGTTGTTTAAGCATTATTGTGATATGTATAAAATGTTTAACATGTTCAACATGTCATCATCAAAATCACAATATGTCATCTTTAAAATCACAATATGTCATCATTAAAATCACAATATGTCACCATTAAAATCACAATATGTCGTCATTAAAATCACAACATGTCATCATTAAAATCACAATATGTCATCATTAAAATCAAAACATGTCATCATTAAAATCACAATATGTCATCATTAAAATCAAAATATGTCATCATTAAAATCACAATATGTCATCATCAAAATCAAAGTATGAGTGATGTTCATTGGTCATCATTAAAATACAACTTTAGGAAATTCCAAAACACACTCAACCCCACAATCTCCCCCTTTTTGATGATGACAAAACATATGCACAATCTCCCAATAACCTGACTAAAATCTCCCCTTTTTGAATTTTCTCCCATAAGAAACTTTCTCCCCTTTAAAGAACTTTTTCCCCCTTTTAAAGGCCTTTCTCCCCCTTTTTGACAACATCAAAAAGATAGATAAGTGCGAGAAAAAAAGAATAGTAGGAGATCAAGAAATGAAATGTGGGAAAGGAATGTTCAGAAATGATCAAAATAAGTGAGGCAGAGTAATATTGACATATGAGAGAAATTATTGTGTTTTTGTTATTGTGCAACAAAGTTTAATCACAAAGACACACTCAACACAAGATATTACAAGATATAATGATCTGAATGCAGTTAAAACAATGATGCAAATGTGAAGAAAAGTGACCTATATGAGTGAGCAAAAGTATTTAACAAGGATGTTAGGAGCTTTAATTTTAACACAATGTGGAATAATAGCTCTAAACTCAGTAAACATGAACTTTATTAAGGTCTTAAGCTTTTCTATCCTGTCTTGATTTGTTTTCATTTTGAACTGGGAAATAATACAAGAATAAATTAGTTAAATCTCACTTTTCAGTGCAAGAGATCACATTGATCAGATGCAAGACCTCCTGATTACTCAGTGGTTTAACTTTCATTATCTTATACAGAGTTGAAAATTTTATTTCCACTTTTTGACGTGAAACAAATCACTTTTTAGGTGAAATGGCCCAGTTACTCAGTGGTTCAAGAATTTGCATTGCTCTGTTTGTATCTTTCCAGATTGTTGATCATTTTCTATTGACGTTTTGCAGGAATATGTTTGTTTTGACCAGAAAAGTCATGACTATGAATTTAGACAAATTATTCTTAACAAGTGGTAAAAATGAAGCTTAAACATACACATGTGAAATATTAAAGCCACTCATGTGCCTATAATAATGTTTTGCAAATCATTTTAAAAACATTCAGTATTAAGATTGCTTAACCTTGAAATGATAATGAATCTTTGAAATTAAACTAAATGCACAATGAGTTTAGTTTCAATGTCTTAATTCTCTCATATGAAAATAGCACAATGACTCAAACATTCTGATGATTTTGGGGTTCAAGATAGACAAGTAAAGTCAAGGAATGTGACAATGACTCCCCCTTTCATGTATCTCCCCTTCACAAGGTGAACATGAGGATTATTGAAGAAATATGAATGGAATCAAGTGTAAATAGAATGAACAAGAATGTTTTATTGAAAGACAATGACTCCCCCTTAACAATTGCATACAAAACTCTTGATACTTGGCGGAGACATATAATCAAGCATAGTGAAAGTGTCCAGACAAGCCTGACTTATCTTTCTTCAAATCACCATTTGATATACCAAGAATGCCAATGCAATGTGAGAGTGAAGAATTTATTTGCAAGAAGATTTGTTAATAAACTGAATGGGAGTTGTTGATAAATCAGATATGAAAGAATATTTCTCCAGTATTTCACTCAAAGATTCTTTTGACTCACTTCCCCATAAGATATGCATGATATGAAATGATCATTTAAACAATTCAGATATGTTCATTCAAAGTAGTTTGCACGGAAAGAATATGAACATGATCAAGCATGCATTAACATGCAATTTATTGAAGGAGAAAAGTTTTTCAAAAACTCAAAATTGTTTCAAAGACTTAAAATAAAGTTTTTGAGATTTTCATTTTTCTTGATGACCTTTATGCAGAAAAAGACAATTGATACTTGGCGGAGAATTTTTCTCACGCATGATGATAGTTTCCAGACAAGCCTAACTTGTCCTTTCACATTTCACCATTTGATATATCACATACTCACTGCAAAAAGGTCAATTATTCTTTATTGTTAGCATGAAATTCATTGCATTTTTAAGAACATTTTTGTACTTTTTTAAATTTACTCCCCCTTAATATGTGCAAGGAATGAAAAAGCTAGCAAGCAATTCACACATGATTATGCACACAATTAGCCTTAAGCATAACATGACTTCTGGTACTTGGCGGAGTATTTTACTCACGCATAATGATAGCTTCCAAACAAGCATAACTTGTTTTTCCACATGTCATCATTTGATATACCAAAAAGTCAAAGTTGTTGAGTCGTACACAGAATCATGGGTACAGTTAAGCAAGCATGATAACACAAACATGATTCCAAATGTTAAAACACAAAGTTATTGTTGGGAGTAGCATCAGAACACATTTTTCATTGTTCATATAAAAATCAAACATCATTTCAATTCAGGCAATTCAAATTTGAAATAATAAAGAAGTTTTACCTGAATGGACTTCAATTGATTTTCAAAGATTTTACCTGTGTTCTTCAATCATTTCTTGCCTTGCACAACCAATATCTTGAATCTATTTACAATGTACGGCTGCAAGACTCCTCAGCTTGCTGATCAAGTTGGTTTTGGGACCCACACTTACTTGGGTCCTGCAATGAAATCAATGTTAGAGTGCAATAAAGATTTTTGAATCCAAAATGATTTTATTTTTGGTATAGATGCATTTCTTTCATTGACAGAACTATGAGCAGAATTAGTTCCAAATTTTCTTTTTGCCTTGCTCAATGCATCTATGTTTTCATGAAGTGTTCAATTTATATTCACATGGATTTTCTGAGCATTTTCAACAAAATCATGATTCTTAGTTACATGTGAATGATGTGAAAATTTTTGCAAGTAATTCAAGCTAAAATCATCATGGAAGAAATGAAATAAACAAGCAATCATGTTTCAATGACAACCATTTTTTTTTTTTAAAAATTAATGACTCTTACACAAGGAAGATCATTGGTACTTGGAGGAGGTTATTCCTCACACATAATGATAGTTTCTAGACAAGCATGACTTGTCCTTCCACAGTTCACCATTTGATATACCAATTGATCTTTGCATAAGAGTCCCAATTGATTTCAGTTTTTATTTAGCAGGGAATCTCTCAGAAGTATTTACCTGGTGAGATTTTCATTTTCTTTCATTCTCTTCATTTACTTTCCTTGTAGCCTTTGTCAAGAAGCCTTCATCTTGAAATTGACTACAAGGATCCCTGCATCCAGCATTCAAGCAGCACATTTCGCAACCCAAACTTGTTTGGGTCCTAAGGATCTTCCATGAATCTGCAACAACGATTTTTGAATCCAAAATGATTTTATATTTGGTGCATTTTTCTGAAGACTAGAAACACTATAATCTTGGTTTCTAATCTTAGAGTTATTGGTATAGAATGCACCACTAACATACTGAACATTTTGTTTTCTATTTTTCAGATTTTTATCATTGAGATTTTTATCATGGAATTCAAAAGAGATCTTTTGTGCAACAGTTCCTTTGTCATGTACATAGAATTTCTGAGTGTTTTCAGCATGAACATGATCTTTATTCTTATGTACATTAACATGAAACATGGGAGCATGCACAAGATTATCAATTCTATGCCAACATTCCCTAGAAGTATGCCCAAATTTATGACATGTGAAGCACTGGACTGATTTGGCATATTTATGAAAATGTTGATCTCTATTCCAGCAAAATTTGGCTAAATGACCAGGTTTATTATAATTAAAGCAAATGAGATCATTTCTTACTTGGTACTTACCTTGGCATGTATGCATTTACTGGAATCTCCTTTTCAAGTGAGTAGGCTTACCATGAGGAGAAGAAGGTACCTTTTGGTGGCTCTTGGCATGATGTCAATATTGAACTTTCTTTGGAACTTTTTGGACTGATGGAGAAAGTAGATGAATCTTCTTGACAGTAGCATTTTTCTTTTTCTCTGTCTGTTTCTCAACAAGAACTTTCACTAGTTTTTCATTAGAATTAGCAGAGTTCTTGTTTGCAGCAGCTTTAACAAATGTTAATTTTATTTTATTTTCAATTTTCTTATCTCTCACAGAAGCAAGACTTGTGCATTTAGTATTTTTCAACTCATGTTGAAGCTTCCGTTTTTCAGCTTTTAATGCAACAACTTCTTTTTATGAAATTTGAAGTTTATTTAGCATGACATCTAAACTATTTTTCATCTTGTTCTTTTCATTTTCAAATTGAGCAATTTGTTTTTCCAAATCAGAAATTTTATTACTTAAATTGCTACAATCATTGTCCAATGGTTTGTCATGCAACAAGCATTCAATCTTCCTTTTTAGATGACTATTTTCTTCAACAAGTTGTTTGCATCTTTCATTTATTTGATGATCATGAGCCATGTTAGAAATCTGTTTGTTTAATTGACCATTGTCAAATTTGAAGTTTTCATTGAGATCAATCAATTTTTCATTTTCATCTTTCAAATCAAGATTTTCAAATTCCAACTGATCATGATCTTCTTTTAACTTGGACAACTTGTTTTCACAAATTTTGATTTTATCTTTCAGACTTTCTTTTTCAGAATTTAGTTTCTAACCTTCAATTTTCAAATTCTCATTTTCTTGTGAAGGATCTTTATCATTGTTCTGGAGCAATTCAAGTGTACTTTTCAATTTTTCACTTTCTTTATGGCAATGTTTTAAAGTCTTTTTCAAATCCTTATTTTTAGTGTTCAGCTTTGCATTAAGATTTTGTATATTCTCACAGAATTCAATCAATTCAGCATAAGACATGCCTTCATCTGCATCAGAATCAGAATTAGAATACATAAATATATCTGGAATTGATTTACCTGATCTTGTAGACCCATTTGAACTCTTGTTTTCTGGAGATGATGCAGAATGCTCTGAGCTCATGGAATGTGCAGTGAGAGCCACAACCTTATGAATTGTTGATTTTCTGGATTCATTGAGGCTCTTCTTTGCCATAAAGTACTTGTGAATTTCTTTTGCTCCTTTTCTTTGTGCTTCCTTTGAAAAACTTGATGAAAGTGAGACTGGTGATTTCTATGAAATTATAACATGAAATTCATGCAGATTAAAGAGATTTGCCATTATACCAAAACTCAAAAGACTATTAGATCTAATCACAGTGAATCAGTGTAACAAGGAATTAGATCTAACAATTAGAGTGGTTAACCCGCTCTAATACCAAATGTAGGAATCAGAGTGATTAAGCACACAGAGACAGAGAAATATCAAGCAAACAGTTCAAGCATATTAACACAGAGATCAAACAGAAGCAATCAAATCAGATCAATAACAGACATTAACCTTCTCTGATACCAATTGTGGGATCGAATAGGTGAATGGATCAGATCTAGAAGGGGGGGTTGAATAGATCTAACACCAATTAATGCGGAAGCTTAAGCAATTTAAAATTACTTTGAATCAGAATCAATTCAAACAAACAGTTTACTGATGTGAAGTGTGGGTGTGTGTAGATTATGTGTGATTAGTGTGGGTGAGCAAATCAATTAGAAGTGTGAGCGAAATCCCTATGCATGCATCTAGCGTAATACAAAGTCAAACCACAATTAAAACCACTGCATATAGGATTTTTAGGTGGTTCGAAAATCACCTCCAGTCACTCCTACGTCCACCCCTCACACAGTGAGGCCACACTACTCAAAACCTTGAGTACAACACACACTGGAGCATGACGACTCCAAACAACCTTGAGCACGACGACTCAAAACACAACCGGAGCACGACGACTCCAAACCCTTTGAGTACGACGACTCAAAGAAAACTCAGGAGATAGGCACAACGACCTACTCCATAAACCACTTAAGAGTACGATGACTCACATGCACATGAGCACAACGGCTTCAGAGCACTAAGGCTCCAAACCTGAGCACTACGGCTCCAAACCTTTGGACCACGAAGGATCCAAGTTCTGCTAGAACAAACAGAATTAAGTAATCTGTGTAGAACACATACACAGATCACACAATGAAAACGTGGATGAACACTCCAAGAAAATAAATGAAATAGATGTGACTTGGATGTTCCTTGATGAAGAAGACTTGCAGAAGCTTGGATTGAAGACGCTTGAAGGAATTCGTTGGAGATCTTCTTCAATCCACGATGCTCTGCTTTGATGGCATCTGAAATGCCAGAAATCCTTCTTCTACTGCTCCTCTTCAGTTGGATCTGCTCCCTTTCTTAGCACAGCAAGCTTCTCTCCAGAGATTCCCCTTGATTCCCATGTCCTTCCTCTTGAAAGGATGGCCTGCAACTTCTGGAGATGGAGCAAGATCTAGAAAGCCCCCTTTTGCCTCCAAAAAGCTTCTTCTGGAAGTGTATGGGCTCCCTTGCCTTTAGGGTATAAGGAGCATGGGTATTTATAGCCCCTATGTGCATAAAGTGCCTTGGGGTGCATGGGCACAGAAACCTATGTCAAATCCTATGATTCCCAAGCAGCCATGTGTCCAGAAAAAATTGCGTTTTTGAGTTTCAGGTGGACTGTGTCGACACCACCAGGGAGTGTGTCGATACACTATCCCAAACATGAGAACATGTTTCTTGGAAGCTGGAACTAGTGTCGACCTGACCATTGAGTGTGTCGACACGACTGGCAGACCGTGTCAACACACAGGCAGACTGTGTCAACACACAAGTGGACTATGTCGACACCACTTGAGACAAATTTGTGTAAACCTGAAAATATAAAGTGTAAATCATTAATACAAGATATTATCATTAAAATATGATATATTAAACATCAAAAACATGTTGTTTAAGCATTATTATGATATGTATAAAATGTATAACATGTTCAACATATCATCATCAAAATCACAATATGTCATCATTAAAATCACAATATGTCATGATTAAAATCACAATATGTCATGATTAAAATCACAACATGTCATCATTAAAATCACAATATGTCATCATTAAAATCACAACATGTCATCATTAAAATCACAATATGTCATCATTAAAATCACAATATGTCATCATTAAAATCACAATATGTCATCATCAAAATCACAATATGTCATCATTAAAATCACAATATGTCATCATTAAAATCACAATATGTCATCATTAAAATCACAATATGTCATCATTAAAATCACAACATGTCATCATTAAAATCACAATATGTCATCATTAAAATCCCAACATGTCATCATTAAAATCACAATATGTCATCATTAAAATCACAATATGTCATCATTAAAATCACAATATGTCATCATCAAAATCAAAGTATGAGTGATGTTCATTGGTCATCATTAAAATACAATATGTCTAAAGATAAACATTATGACTAATGCTTGGCAATATAAAGCGCCCGGTCTGGTCCTGAGAGGTGCGCCCAAAAGTGCTAGTGTCCGTGTGAGTTAATTGACTAGACTGTTTGGCATTACACTCAAGTGCTATCTATCTCAACTATTTATATGACAATCAATGTGCTATGCTATACTTGACTCGTTGTGCTATCATGAACTATAGTGTGCTATTTGTGCTATGGCCATCCTGCTCTTTGTGTTATGCTTGACGCATGTGCTCTACATCATGCTATCACTTGCTTGACAATACTTTACTCTCGCTCTCTTTTGTTAGTACTCTGCCTTTTAATACATTAATCATTTAAGGCATGCCTGATCATGAGATTTAAGTCCTATTAGACGTTATCGCTCACCCTGCGTTATTATTATGTGTTCTCATGTGAGACCGAGGATGATACTTACACTCATGAGGACGTGAATGACCAAGAGTGAAGTCAAGAGTACCCTGGTGTGTTAGTGTTATGTTAGAGTCTTAGTTTAGTCTTTACTTTTATTCAATTGGGTCATATAGAATGGCGTTCATATTAGTGATTGTAATAGACATTTGAGGAGTTATTAATGAAATGCATTTGCTTTAGTATTTATTCTTTGACCAGTGGTTGGATGTCTATTATACGCACTATACCCGTTTTCTTGCAACTGCCTCACGTTCCGATATTCCGCGTCGAGGCGTGACAGTTTTGTGGTATCAGAGCCTAGGTTGTTCTTAAGTATAGGATGATCTAGGTTGACCAGCCTCGACTAAAGTCAGTTACCCTACCTACGTGCGCTATGGTTAGAACCAAGGGTAACTAGTGAAAATGTACCCACACACGCACGAATTAAATTCCACATCAATATCATAACTACAAGTTACTTTTGTAGGAACATAAGCAACTAAGATTACTGCTGAATGAGCTCAGATAAGGGGCATGCAACAAACTATTCAAGAACTCACCCGTGCGCTTCCGCAAGCTACACAAGGTGGAGGGAATCGCGGTGGTGCAGGCAAGCTGCATCGTAACTTTAGGAGCTTGAACCTGCTTAGGTTCAGTGGTTCCATGGATCTTGATGCGGCTGAACATTGGCTGAAGGAAACGGAAAGAATTTTCCATGTCATGCAATGTGCAGCTGGGGACAAGTTGCTACTAGCTACCTTTCAACTTGAGAAGGACGCCTACTCTTGGTGGGAGTCAGTGGAAAAGACCAGAGCTAATGGTCAATTTACGTGGGCTGAATTAAAAGAGGCATTCAACTCCAAGTACTTCTCGGAGCATGTCCAAGAGAGGAAGGCTATAGAGTTTTCTGCCCTTAAATAGAGGAGCCTATCTGTGGCTAACTATGAAGCACAGTTTTCTAGACTGGCAAGATATGCTGAGCATCTGGTGAATACCGAAAGGATGAAGGCTAAGCGCTTCCTCAACGTCCTTAAGTCTCAGTATATTACTCAACTAGCCCCTCTCGACATCCAAACTTATGCCGAGATGGTGAAGAAAGCACAACTATTAGAAGACACTACGGACTTCACCGACTGCATCAAGGGGATGTTTGTGAAGAAGGAATTGACACCCGGTCTGACTACATCCAAGCCAACTATCGACAAGAAACATCCTTTCAGCATCACAAAAGGACCCAGTCAAGAAAAGAAACCCAAGGCTTCCGTTCCCAATACTCTGGCAAAAAGTAACTATAAGCACTGTGACAAGCCAGGTCACACGACTGATGAGTGCTGGAGGAAAGTCGGTGCATGTATGCACTGTGGAAGCCGTAAGCACCGTATCCTCGAGTGCCCTCTACTGAAGGAGAATGAGAGGCGCACTAATGTGCCTAAGAAATAGGGAAGACTACAAGCCCTACAAGACGAAGAACCCGTTGAGGAGGGTGGCATGGTAGAAGGTACCCTACAAGTTTTTTCTCTATCAGCATTTGTTTTATTTGATATTGGAGCAACTCATTCACTCATATCTCAAAACTTTGCTGATACTCTAAATGTTCAACCTATATCCATGGGGTGTGAATTCTCTGTCAAAACACCACTAGGAGAGAAAGAGAAATTGAACAAATATTACCCATCTGCCGATGTAATGATCAGAGAACATAACCTAAAAGCCGACCTGGTATGTATGCCCATGGAAGGCTATGACGTGATTCTAGGAGCCGACTAGTTGTCCACTTATGGGGCAAGTGTTGACTATAAGAAAGGGAAAGTTACATGCAGTGATTTCCCTAAGTTGTCATTCACTGGAATTAGACATAAGAGACAGATGTCTCTAGTCTTTTCCATAAAGGCCCACAATATGATAAGGAAAGGTTGCCTTGCTTTCCTTGCGGCCATAATAGTTGAAAAGAAGGGTTCTAAGATAGAAGACATACACATAGTCAAGGACTACCCAGATGTGTTTCCCAGAGATCTGACAGGGATTCCCCCTGAATGTGATGTCAACTTTGCTATTGAATTAATCCCTAGAGCTGCCTCAGTGTCGCATCAACCATACTGGATGTCACCTGCCGAATTAAAAGAACTGAAGGCACAACTGATGGAGTTGCTAGAGAAGGGGTTCATCAGACCAAGTACTTCCCCATGGGGAGCACCTGTGCTGTTCTTTAAAAAGAAAGATGGATCTATGAGGCTATGTATTGACTATAGAAAATTGAATCAGCTGACCATCAAGAACAAGTACCCATTGCCTCGGGTCGATGAACTTTTCGACCAAATATCTGGAGCTCAATATTTCTCCAAGATTGACCTCTAATCTGGCTATCATAAAATGAGGATCAAGGATGACAACATTCTTCAAACGACTTTCAGGATCAGGTATGGACACTATGAATTTATTGTTATGCCATTTGGTCTGACCAATGCTTCTGCAGCCTTTATGCAACTCATGAACAACATATACCGACCATATCTAGATAAGTTCGTGGTCGTCTTCATTGATGACATACTCATATACTCAAAGACAAAAGAAGAACATGAAGAACATTTGAGAATAGCTCTGTAAGTCTTGGGAGATAACAAACTATATGCAAAGTTGAGCAAGTGTGAATTTTGGCTCGAAGAAGTATCCTTCTTGGGCTATGTCATCTCCAAGGACAGCATCTCTGTCGATCCCTTCAAAGTTGAAGCAATACTAAAATGGGAGAGACCAACTACTAATCTCACAGAAATCAGAAGCTTCTTAGGACTGGCTCGCTATTACAGGCGGTTCATCAAGGACTTCTCCAAGATCGTCGTTCCTCTCACTCGTCTTACACGGAAGGAGAATCCCTACTCGTGGAGTGAAGAGTGTGAGAAGAGTTTCCAAACTCTAAAAGAATGTCTAACCTCAGCGCCTATTCTCGCTCTTCCAATAGAGGGAGAAGGTTTCTCTGTCTATACCGATGCCTAAGGAATTGGGCTAGGCTGCGTACTGATGCAGAAGGAGAACTTAATATGACAAATGACGACTCATGAACTAAACTACCCTATGCATGATCTAGAGTTGGCTTCCGTAGTCTTCGCCTTAAAAATCTGGAGACATTATTTATATGGTGAGCAATTTACTATCTATTCAGATCATAAAAGCTTGAAATATTTATTCTCTCAGAAAGAACTTAATATGAGGCAAAGGAGATGGCTTGAATACTTGAAGGATTTCGACTTCAACATCCAGTACCATCCATGCAAGGGAAATGTTTTGGCTGATGCTCTTAGTAGAAAGCCGATGGCATCTTTATCAAGTCTAGTTCTTGGCGAGATGCAACTACTAGAGCAATTCGCAAGATTAGACTTGAACATTGAACATAGGGATGATCAAGTCTTGGTTGCCAATATCAATATTCGATCTAACATGCTGGAAAATATCAAAGCACAACAGGATAGCAATCCATTCTTGGTTCGTGTCAAGGAAACCTTAGATGAAAGACCTGATTTTGCTATGATTGAGGATGGAAGGCTTGTATTCTAAGGAAGTACATGTGTTCCGGACAATGAAGAACTAAAGAGAAAGTTAATGGACGAAGCTCACCAAACGAAGTATACTATTCATTCTGGAGGTACCAAAATGTATCAGGACATGAAAAGAATGTTTTGGTGGCCGAACATGAAGAGAGAGATAGCCGAGCATGCTGCTCATTGCCTTACTTGTCAACAGGTAAAGGCAGAACATAGACGCCCTGCTGACGTACTCAAGCCATTAGATATTCCGGAGTGGAAATGGGAAAGTATTTGCATGGGCTTCACCATGGGTTTACCCAAGACTCGTGGTGGACTCGACGCCATATGGGTTATTGTCGACCGACTAACCAAGTCTGCACACTTCCTACCTATAAAGAGTAAGTGGTCTGTGGAGGTATTAGCCGCTCTATATATCAAAGAGATCGTCATACTGCATGGAGTTCCATCATCTATCGTCTCAGATCGAGACACTAGATTCACGTCTCATTTCTGGAAGGGCCTGCAGACTGCACTTGGTACTAAGCTCAATTTTAGTACCGTGTTCCACCCACAGACGAATGGGCAGACTAAGAGAACCAATAAGATTGTAGAAGACATGTTAAAAGCATGCACTATACACTACCAATGCTACTGGAATGAGCACTTATCCTTGATTGAGTTTTCTTATAACAACAGTTACCATGCGAGTATTAAAATGGCACCATTTGAGGCGCTCTATGGAAGAAATTGTAGATCTCCTGCATACTAGAACAAAGTTGGGGAACAACAATGGCTAGGCCCAAAAATGGTACAAAATACAACCAGAGATATACAGGTGATTTGAGATCGGCTCAAGATTGCTCAGTCCAGACAAAAGAGCAATGCTGATAAGAGAAGGAGAGATCTAGAATTTCAAGTAGGAGATCATGTACTTTTGAAGGTATCTCCTACCAGTGACATTCAAAGGTTTGGTGTTAAAGACAAGCTAAGTCTTAGATTCATCGGTCCTTTTGAAGTGCTCGAAAGGGTTGGTGAGGTTGCTTACCGACTGGCGTTGCCACCAAACCTGGCAGTTGTACACAATGTGTTTCATGTCTCTATGCTTAGAAAATATGTGTACGATCCCACTCACGTCATTCGCCATGAGAAGTTGGTGCTGAACAAGGACATGACATATGAAGAAAAGCCGATCAAGATACTGGAACAGAAGGTGCAACAATTCAGGAACCCTCCGATTCATGTGGTCAAAGTTCTATGGAATAACCATAGAGTAGAAGAAGCCACATGGGAACATGAAGGAATCATCAGGCGAAACTACCCCGATCTTTTCTGTGAGACATTCTCTCCATTCGGGTCATATGAATTTGGGGACCAAATTCTTTTAAGAGGGCGAGGACGTAGCATCCCGATATTTTAATAAATCAATAAATCAAAAAATTTAAAGAAAAAAGAATTAATTAAAACCCATTAAACAAAAAGAAGTAATAGGCTTTGCTAAATGGATCATATAAAAATTATTGGGCCAAAATAGGGATTTGTAAAGGTTGAATAAAAGAAAAATACCCTAAATACCTATTTTTAGTGTTTCCTAAAATGAAAAGAGCTGTTAAATCATTAAAATAGTTAATATAGGTATGAATTGGATTTCTAACCCTACCTAAATTGACTAGGTACGAATTTGCAACGCAACCTAAACCAATTAGGAGGTGGAAAGCTTGGAAGGTTGGAAGAAATAGGTAAACTCGGAATTTAATGGGAATTAGAGTTGCAGTAGGAATTGGAAACACTAGAGGCTTAAATACACCCCAACCTCTTCATGGCCGACCCTAATGTGTTGCTGAGGTTTGCTGGACGTAGAGGAGAGGCCATAGGAAGGGAGAAATCATGGGGGGAAGGCTTGCTCAAGATCTATCACATGTTCTTCGTGTTCTAAGCCCTAGGAGACAAATCGACCCACAGGTAGGCATTCTCACAAGATAAACCTAATTAATCTCATCTGTAGGATGTTCCTAACATCAAGAACATAAGCCCTCTAGTATCTCTAATTTTCATCGACCTTATCTTGAGATCTTTATTTTTGAATTTTTGTTATCATCATGTCCCCGAACCATCATATTTATTTTAGATCTCTATGTACACTTGATCTCATGCTACGAAATTTTTACTGGACATACTGCTCGTTGTCAGGAATCATTTGCCACTATTTTCCCCAAATTCCATTCATTATACCACTCGAATTAATCTTTTTTCCATCACTATATCATGTTCTGTGTTCTTCGTGAAAGATCTTGTTCAAAACATGTCAGAACCGTGATTAATTCCAAATTCCTATTTACTATGTATACCTTCGCAAGTCTAGTTTCATTTAAATATGGTTTCATGATTTTTCATCATCTGTACACTGAGATTTTTATTTTTAAATGACTCTGTATCAAAACATGGAAAGCCTGGACCGCAATCCTAGGCAAACCCTTTTCCTGTTCGGGCTCAGGCATAGGACCTGAGAACGTGACGAACCGATAGGCTGCATTCTCAGGGGCTGATTGCGACTAGAAACCTGTTGCGTTCTGAACGCGATAGGATCTGGTGTCGCATTCTAGCTGTCTGTCCTGACTGACCCGTCGCAACCTTTGAAAGACTCTGTCACGTTCTGGATGTACCCTGTCGCGATCCTTATAGGGGTACGTCACCTTCTAGACTTTTGCACATAAGCCCTTGAATTTTGGTGCTCTTGTCTTTTTTCAGCGGTTATATCTCCTATTAACAGTCTTAAATGCAGTCAATAAAGATGTTATAATATGAACATATATTGATTAATTTAAAAGACATACACATGATCTTTTCATGTCTATGATTCTCTTTATCACATGCACATACTTGTAACCACCCAATACGACATGACTTGGCATGAAAATATCTCATAATATATCTGGTAAATTGCTTCAATAATGTATTTAAATTGCCCTATTTTTAATTGACTTCTCTTCGTTTCTCGCAATATTTTGGGAATACCGTTACCGATGCTCCACTGTTCTAGAATTCCTTTGCAACATCGAGCACTTGTTTTCTTATACACTTTCTCTTGACTTGGATAAACTCTCCGTCGGATATTCCTTCTATCGGACTAGTGAATCCTTGTTCAAGGCCTCTGTAAGTCTTCTTTGTCCATGGATTCCCATATGGTCGTCGAGCTAGTTTTACCCTAATACCTATGATACCCTTTAGGGATCAGTAAGATCCAAACAGCCTTAGAATGTTCTCTCTCTTATCATGAGATCTTGCCGGACCTCTGGACTATGCTCGTAGCGTGGTCATTGGTTGGTTAGTGAATTCTACCTGATTGCCAGGACCCATTATGCTTGTTGTGCAACCGTTACTATCGCCTGTTTAACATTGTTTCACGTGTAAAGACCACTAGCTCTCATCTATACTATACTCGCTCATCTATTCACGTTCTCTCTACACTCATCTATTCATCAAGTACTCTGCCCTATTCTTGGTACTCTATATGGCCATTTGACCGATTGTCTAAAGATAAACATTATGACTAATGCTAGTGCCTACGGTAGTTAATTGACTAGAGTGTTTGGCATTACACTCAAGTGCTATCTATCTCGACTATCTATATGACAATCAAAGTGCTATGCTATACTTGACTCGTTGTGCTATCATGAACTATAGTGTGCTATTTGTGCTATGGCCATCCTGCCCTTTGTGTTATGCATGACGCTTGTGCTTTATATCATGCTATCACTTGCTTGACAATACTTGACTCTCGCTCTCTTTTGTTAGTACTCTACCTTTTAATACATTAATCATTTAAAACATGTCTGATCATGAGATTTAAGTCCTACTGAGCATTCTCGCTCATCCTACGTTATTATTATGTGTTCTCAAGTGAGACCGAGGATGATACTTACACTCATGAAAACGAGAATGACCAAGAGTGAAGTCAAGAGTACCCTGGCATATTAGTGTTATGTTAGAGTCTTAGTTTAGTCTTTACTTTTATTCAATGTAATTGGGCCCTATAGAATGGCTCTGATATGAGTGATTATAATAAACATTTGAGGAGTTATTAATGAAATGTATTTGCTTTAGTATTTATTCTTTGACCAGTGGTTTGATGTCTATTGTACGCTCTATACCTATTTACTTGCAACTGCCTCACGTTTCGATATTCTGCGTCGGGGCATGACATTCAACCTTCAAAATCACAGCCTCCTAACTCCGAGGCACTGGATCTTGGTCTCCACGAAGCTCAAATCGCCGGATCTCCCTTCTGATGGCCCACTAGGTATAGCAGCAATACTAACCTGGAAGGGGGGGTGAATAGGTAATCTGAAATCTAAAACAAAAATCACCACTAAAAACATTTGGTTAGTCTAAATAAGCATGTGCAAAGAAAGTAAAGGTACGGAAGCAAGCACACAAGGAACACAAAATATTTATCCTGATTCGGCCCTTCAAAATGGAAGTCCTATGTCCATTCCCCAAGCAAACCCTTGGGATTTGACTAACCAAGGGTATAGTCCCCCTTAAGGACATACAACACCCAGCCCCTACTAGTCTTCTTCTCTTTCCCAGGAAAGAAGGCAGCCCACTACTTCATCTCAACTAGCTACTTCTTTTATGAGCTCAGAAGCAACTCACTGGTACACACCCCAGTAGGTCTTCCCTTCTAATCAAGGGGAACACTGTGTACAGTCCCACAGCCAGACACACCACCAGACGCAGGCTGCTCTTCCCTTCTCAATAGAAGAGGAACACTTCTGAACACAGAAGCAAAGACCTGAAGCCCCTAGATCAAGCTCAAGATACACAATGAGATGCTTGATCCGAGACTGAGCCTAAGAATGAAGAAGTTTACAGGATGAGACTCTTCTTAGGCTAAACCCCCAGCTCTCTCTCTCAAACACACAGAGACACACAGAGAGAGAATGAGGAAGGAAGAGAGAAGACTGCTTGAGTGCTTCAGCTTGAATGGGCTCGAGCTCTTCCTTTCTTAGTTCCATATTCCGTTCGGGCAGATTGGAAGCTAGAGAGAGAGAGAAGCTAGAGAGAGAAGCTCTGTGATTTCCAGGCTGCATTTGTAGGGTGGTCGGCCGCCGGCCTGGGGCCAGTAGTTTCTCCCTCATGGCCTCTCCGGCTGTGGGCGGAGAGGTCCTCAATGAAGTGGCGTCTAGAGAAGCATCCACGGTGTGGCATTCTTATGCTCAAATCATAGCAGAGTCGAACCCTCCTCCTTCTGTTCCTATAGGCATTAAGCCTCCGGCTTTTACAGACGCCGAAGAGCTGGCGATTTTCTTCACAAGGGAAGAGGTAGGAAAATCTATTCTCTCTCTCAACTTAGCTATTATCGTCTGTTGTGCCTACAGAAGAAGTTCCATCCCAGTTTTAAAGTCTTGTATTACTCAGAGGTTGGGCATCAAAAAGGACTTCATTGTTTGTCTACTTAATCAAAGACATCTGCTGTTGCGTTTCGATGATAAGGAAGATTTCCTGAAGGTGATCTTGAGGACGAGATTGTACATCAAAGGTTTGCTATACTGGTTTTTTAAGTGGGATGCTCAATTTGACTTTAATGCATATCCTACTGTCATGCCAATATGGGTCGGTTTCCCTATGCTCCCGGTAAACTACTACTATCTAGATTTTCTAAGATCCATAGCTAGGAATCTGGGACAAGTCTTGAGAATATATGAACATACCTCTACGTTTACTCAGACCCAGGAAGCTTTTGTTTGCGTTGAACTAGATATAGCTAAACCCAGGCCTGGTCGGATATGGATTGGTTGTGGTCAGGAGGGTTTCTGGCAACAAATCATCTATTATAAGGTTCTTGAGGTCTGCAGCTTCTGTCATAAGCTTGGGCATGCAGAGTTAGAGTGTAACAAGAAGATGAAGGATTCGGCGGGACGATTGTGGCTCAGATGCTGAAAAATATTCAGGAGGGAAAGCAGGACTATAATGTTGCTCATAAACGTCGCTGGAGGCAGAAGGAGGCCCGCAAAGTTCAAGTGGGGACTGACAGTGCTCAGGACTCCATGGGTTTGCAGAATAATTTGATTCTGGGGTCATCAGAAGGAGTAGATCTGGGCACCCAGGAATAACGGGTCCAGGAGGAGGCTACCCCCGCTCAACCGACATTGCATGGGGTTGACGGTTCTCAATGTTTAAATTCTGCTCTGGTAACTATTGTTCAACCTCAAGCTTTCAAGGCTACCAAATTCAGGCAGGAGGAGGTTACAGAGGAAGGTTTGGCTCCTTTATTGAATAATTCTTTTGCTCCTTTAAAGGATTGTGATCCTGATGTGGAAGATTTTAATGGCAGGTCTTCGGACCAGGGGGATCAAGGGGGTCAAGTTAGCATCACGGTCTTGAATGAGAAGCAGAAGGTTTCATCTACGGTGCAGTTGGGTGATTTGTCTCAAGAAATACAAGGTGATAGTTCACAGGGGGACCAGGTTCACAAAGATCAGTTGATATCGACGTTGCATGGAGTGCATGGGAATAACGTCTGCTTGTAAGCTTTCGATTCTGAAGCAGTCACTGCTCATGTTTCTCATGTTGGGACGTTGGAAGTTGGGAGCCTTCCGGTGATGGCTGCTGCCAGGGAAGAAGAAGACTATCCCAGTTTGGTTATTTCCGATTTTATGTCTTCTGAGGGCATACTTAACAAAGCTGCGCTGCTGGCGGATGCGGAGAATATCTACATGCCAAAACCAGCGACTATATGCAAGGGGGGAAAGCAAATGAAGGAGGGAGCCAGGACTCGTTGCAGGGCCAAAGCTGTTGGGGGATCTTCTTCGGGACACCAGTCATCATGAATCTGTCTATCCTATACTGGAACATCAGAGGGATCGCTAATGTTTTTTCCCGACGTTGCCTTAAAAAGATTGTTAGGAATAACAGGGTGGATTTTCTTGCTATTGCAGAACCCATGGTTTCCTTGGACATGGCGGTCTCTTTGAGGTCTTACCTGGGTATGGATTCTGTTGTGGGTAATGGGGGTGATAGTCCTAAATTATGGGTTTTTTGGCAGAATTTCTCATTCCAGTTGGTCAATAGCTCGGATCAACACATTATGTTGGCAGCCATGCAGAAAGGCAAGGTTTTGCTTTTTATTACAGTGGTTTAAGCTAGATGCCATGCAGACACAAGGCGATCCTTATTTGATGACCTTATAAGTTTGTCAACTACTGTTGATGTCCCATGGTTAGTGGGAGGGGATTTTAACTGTATCTCCTTTCCTTCGGAGAAGAGAGGTGGCAATTCGGCTAATTTGGATGGCATGCTTGATTTTAAAGCTTTTATTTCCGGGGCTTCTCTTATGGATATGGGTTTCACAGGGTCCATGGTAACCTGGTCTAATAATCGCTCTGGGAAAGCTGCAGTCTCTGCTAGGTTGGACATATTTTTCTATAACTCGGTTTGTGATGTTTTGTTCTCTGGCATGAGTGTTAAGCATCTTCCTAGAGGTCCGACTGATCATGCTCCTCTTCTGGTTTCTCTTAATACCTCTGTTAAGAATCCTTCCAGGTTTACTTTCCAATCCATGTGGACTTCTCATGAATCCTTCCAGGACATGGTCAAGGTTGCTTGGGATGGTCTCATTGAGTGGCATTATAATCCTTTCATGGTTCTCCAGTTAAAGTTGAAGGCGGTAAAAAGGGCTCTTCGTACCTGGAATAAGGAGATTTTTGGCAACATCAACGATAATGTTATCAAATTTGAGGAGGAGGCAAGGAGGAAGCAATAACTATTTGATGATAATCCCTCGCCGGAGAACCGTATAGCTATGGGAGCTGCTAATGCAAATCTGAGAAGAGCTATGAATTGTGTGGAGATCTTCTGGGCCCAAAAGGCTCGCATGCAATGGTTGGACAATGGGGACAAGAACACGGATTTTTATCATGCAGTTGCTCAAGGTAAAAGAAGGCGTAATATAATATCTCATTTACAGGTGGATGGGGTTTGGTTAGAATACCAGGAGGCCCTCAAGTAGGGCACTGTCAATTATTTCATGTCCATACTTCAAATGAAAGATCATGTTATGGATGAATCTCTTCTGCATGTCATCCCCACTATTGTCTCAGAAGATCATAACATGGATTTGACGGTGACGCCTTCTATAGAGGAGATCAAGGCGGCCGTGTGGAGTATGAACCCTAATAGTACCCCAGGCCCTGATGGTTTTACTGGTCACCTTTTTACCGCTTGATGGGAAATCATTCAGTAGGATGTTACTGCTGCGATGGTGAGCTTCTTTCAAGGTTTTCCTCTGCCAAGGGGGGTAACTTCGTCTTTGATTGCGCTGGTTCCTAAGAATGATAATCCAGAGTCTTATGGGGACTATAGACTAGTAAGTTTGTGTATTTTTTCCTACAAAATTGTCTCTAAAATTCTATGTGGTCGTTTGGAGAAGATTCTTCCTATGGCTATCTCTAAAGAACAAGGTACTTTTGTCAAAGGTAGATATATTCTAGACAATGTTTCCCTTGCTAGACAGCTCGTTAGAGATATTGGAAGAAAAGTTAGAGGGCACAATGTTCTGTTCAAGCTGGATATTAGCAAAGCATATGACAGTGTGGAGTGAGATTTCCTTTTGGCAGTTCTGAAAAAGTTCAGTTATTCGAATAGATTCACTTCCTATAGTGGCATGTTGATTGCTCACTGCTAGTTTTCTATTTTATTCAATGGGACTGCTGCTGGATATTTTCATTCTACCCGAGGAATTAGACAAGGGGACCCTATTGCTCCTGCTCTTTTCATTTTAATGGAGGAAGTTCTGAGTAGAGGTATCTTGAATTTCATTCAAACAGGTTATATTCAGCCTTTTGCTGGGCCAAGAGGCTGCACTCCCATATCTCACTTGCTATATGCTGATGACACTCTCATCTTTATCAATGGAGGTATTATAAATGTGAAGAGGTTGGTGGATTTTCTCAAAAAATATTCCAAGTCTTCTGTCCTGTTGATCAACCCTTCTAAAAGCTATTTCATGATATCTCACAAGGCGCCTCTTCAAATAGTTGCAAGGATTAAACGGGTGACAGGGTTCAAGAGACAAACTGGTTCCATGGCTTACCTGGGTGTTCCTCTATGCCCTGGTAGGGTCCAAGCTAGTGATTTTTCTATGCGGATTAACAAGGTTAATTGCAAGCTTGCAGCCTGGAAGCCTAAACTGCTGTCGCAGGCGGGTAGAATAACTCTTATTAATTCTGTGTTGGTGGCTCTCCCAGTGTATCTGGATGCTTCTTTTGCCATCCCCAGCAGGATCACCCATTACATTGAGAAATGTTGTGCTCATTTTTTCTAGAATGGACTGGATGGAGTTTGACGTCGCCAGTGGGTAGACTAGGCTACTATTCAGCGGCCAATTGTTGAGGGTGGTCTGGGGGTCCGTAGCTTGAAGCATGTGCAGCTGGCGTTGGCTATAAAATTCTTCTGGAACATGCACCATGGTTCTTCTCTCTGGGCGCACTATGCTAGAAGAAGATATCTATCTGGCCCAAATACCATTCCAGTATGTCCTCCAAAATTCAAGATGAAGCTATTCAGGTAATGAAAGATAATACTAAGTGGATTCAGGGGAAAGGTAATAAAATAGATTTCCTTTATGATAACTGGCTTGGTGGAAGTCCTCTTCATGAGCTGCTCAGTGTTCCTTACAAAGGGGAGAGGATTGTGTTGCAGGAGGTCATTGATAATAATCGGCATCCAATAAGATCTACTCTACCAAGTGGTATCTTACAGGGGGTGCTTCTTAATGACATGGAGGATAGGTGTATTTGGGGGGCTACTCAAGATGGCAGCTTTATCACTAAATCGGCCTATAATTTGGTCAGATCTACTGGTGTGAGGCGTCCAGTGCTATCTAAAATTTGGCAGCATTCCTTCTATGGGAGAGCATCTTTGTTTTACTGGAAACTTTTGAATAGAGCAGTGGCGGTTGATCAGAGGATTATTGAATGTGGCATTCAACTTGCTTCTATTTGTTCCTACTGTAGGTGCCCCAGCTATGAAGATTTTAACCACATGTTCATTGATAGTTATTTGGCAGCTCCCTTGTGGTCCTGGTTTTCTCCTCTCATTGACCCTAAAGTTCATCTGCACAGCCAAATAACTACTAGAGTCGGGAGTTTCCTATCTGAAACTAATGTGTTTTCTCCTTTTCGATTTGTATCTCTTCACTGCCTGATGCTTATTTTTTGGGAAATATGGAAAAGGAGATGCATGGCAAGGTTTGATTCTAAGACTCCTTCAGTGAGGTTGATGATAAATAACATAAAGTTCATGGTATCTCACTATGTTGCAAGTATACGGTTTAAGGAAGCCCCTTCAGGTCAACAGCTGCAGATTCTTCACCAGTTTGGATTTAATCCTCATGTCTCTACTAAACAAATTAAACTTGTTCGCTGGATCCCTCCAATTACAGACCTGTGTTTGAATGTGGATGGAGCAAGCAATGGAAATCCTGGTGAAAGTGAGGGTGGTGGTTGTGTTCGGGACATGCATGGACGTGTTAAGGTGGCGTTTCCTCATTTTTATGGCTATGGCAACAGTATTATTGCAGATATAAGGGCTCTGTGTGATGGGCTTCGTCTTGTTGGAAACCTTGGGCTCCGGCTTTCTATGGTGTACACGGATTCTAGCGCTTTGGTGGATTCTTTCAAGGTGGGCAGATGCCCATCGTGGCAAGCATACCGCTGGTGGAGGGAAGCTTATGATATGATAAACATAAATTCTTATATGGTCAGGCATGTTTTCCGAGAGACTAATCAAGTAGCTGATGCATTGGCCTATAATGGATGTATGTCTAGGAAAAATTTAGTCTTCTGGGGGTCTAGCAGATTTCCCCCGGCCTGTAAAGGTCTTGTACTTTTAGATAAAACCGGCCTTTGTCATGTTAGATTATCTTGACCGGTTGTTTCTTCATGTATGTCAGATTTAATATCATAATTTTTCGGCCCAGATTCTATGCTGATGGAGTGAGAACATTCTCCCCCTCTGGGGGAGGGTGCACTCTCCTAGCTTAAGTTTCCTGAGGACTGTTCCTATTAAAAAAAAAAAGGGCTCTTCCTCTCTTCTTGCTTGAGTCTGTATAGAGTTGAAGCTTTTCACAGGATGTACACTCCTAGAATGATCTTCAGGTTTTCTCTCATCATCTGTATTCTCTTTTTGCTTCTTCCTTCTTATATGGAGCAACTTGAAAGACCCGTTGACAGATGGCCGTTGGAGCTTTGATCTGTTGTTCATCCTCTTCTTCTTCTTTCCTTTGAGTCTAACGGTTTCCTTCATGTGCCTATTGGCTATCTAGATTTGAGGAAGATATTTAGTTGGTGCGCACTTCTAAAGATATCAGCAGTAGGTCCAAGATGTTGACTGAGTGTAGTGGTGGACCTGTAGGCATTAAATGCAAGGCAGATAGTTAGACTCATGAAGTCCTTGTCAGATGGCTGATACCTCTGTTTGCTTTCTATCTATATATCCTGCAGATAGCTAGAAGTGTAATGAGGTGCTTCTCTTTTGTTGCAGGAGGACAGAGATCCTATCAGACAAGTAAAAAGATCATTAGTCAGAGAAATAATATGTTAATTATATGAAGTACATTTAAACATTCATTGAGCACCAAAGACAATTTGAAACATTTAAAATATAGAGGGAATCGATGTTTAAGTATAATAGAGTCGATGTGAAAGACAATCGAAGTTCCAATGTAATCGTTGTTTCAATGTAATGCATGTATGTAGTCGATGTTTAAATGTAATCGATATTTCAAAGTAATTTATGTATGTAATCGATGTTTAAACAGAAATCGATGTTTCAATGAAATCGATGTTGAACTGAAATTGATGTTTTAATGAAGTCAATGTTTAAGTGAAGTCAGTGTTCAGCTGAAATCGATGTTATAATGAAATCAATGTTGAACTGAAATCGATGTTCAACAGAGTCGATGATTAAACGTAATCGATGTTTAAGTGAAATGTAATCGATGTTTAAATGAAATCGATGTTCCACTGATGTCAATGTTTGAATGAAACCAGTATATAAGTTAAATCGATGTTCAACAGAGTCGATGTTTAAACGTAATAGATGTTTAAGTGAAACGTAATATGTTTAAGTGAAACGTAATCGATGTTTAAATGAAATCGATGTTCAACTGAAGTCGATGTTTGAATGAAATGAGATATAGTCAATGTATTTGTATAGTAATCGATGTGTCACTTAGTCAGTAATCGATATGCATTGAATAGCAATCGATTTCGCTTTCCAATGCAAATCATGAAGTGATAGTGCCATAATTTTATATTTATTATGATAACATGATATTAAATATATTTATGATATTTAATTAATCATGAGTTTTGTTATCACCAAAATATAAGGGTAAAATATTAGAGTGGTTCAACAATCTCTCCCTTTTTGTGATGACAAAACTTATGGGAATTTTCTGGCAGAAATTATTCAAAAGCATGGAATAAATAGAAAATTCTAAGTTTAAACTTACACTCCCCCTTTTTGTCAATGACCAAAAAGGAAGGATCTTACCATGTGCATATTCTCCCCTTAAAGAATATTCTTACCAAGTTGAAGGAGAGGGGTTCAACAATATGTTTACTGCTAACATTGGTTTACTGCTCCCCCTTAGTGTTTGCTCCCCTTGAATGTAAGGCTCCCCGTAAAAGTGAGGCATGGGAGTCTTCATGAAGATTCCCTGCACAGGGCTATATAGATAGAAATACTTGCAAGGACGTTAGTAGCATTGTAGTTAAAAATATAACAAAAATAAATAAAATAACAAAAGTAAGGATGACTACTTCCTCTTCAGATAGGAATGGAGTGAAGAGTATGTAGTCACTAATTGGATGCTTTTGAGCATCCTCTAACCATACCCATTTGAATGCCTTTTTGTTGTTTTGTTCATCGGGAGCAGATTGGCATTCTCTTCGTCCTTATCAGTGCTTGAGCTGTCTGAGGAGTTGTCCCATGTAACTATGATGGTTTTGCTTTTGTGTTTCTTGTATTTCTCCTCTTTTTTTTTGTTCCTTTTCTCCTTGCTCTTGGCTAATATTTTTTGGATGATTTCTTCTTCGCTATCAATATCACTGTTCTCACTAGCATTGTCTTCATCCGCAGTGCTCTCCTCAGGCTTGAGCACATTATCTGATTTTCTTTGGAAAGAGTTTTCTCCTAATCTCTCCATATTGATCTCATGAGCCATAAGAGACCCAATAAGCTTTTCCATTGACATTTGCTTCTATACCACTGACCTTTGGATTCCACTGCCTTGGGAGAGATCTTAGGATCTTCCTGACCATATTTCCCTGGCAGTATTTCTTTCCCAAACCTGCAAGTCCATTGATAATTTCAATGAAGTCATTGTACATCTGAGATATGGACTGACCTTCCTCCAGTTGGAACTTCTCATATTTTGCCACCATGATATCAATTCTGGTTTCTTTTACTTTGTCATCCCCTTCATATGTGAGCCTTAGTATTTCCCACATATCCTTTGTTGTTTTGCACGGAGAAATTTTGTTGAAATCTTGCTTGGTCAGTGCGCAAGACATGAAGCTCTTGGCCTTACTGTTCAAGGATGTCTTGTTCTTCTCTTCACTTGTCCATTCTTCCTTGGGCTTGGAGATTTAGAGATCGCCATCTTCTATGATGCTCCAGATTTGATAGTCGTAGCCTTGTAGGAATAACTCCATCCTACTCTTATAGTATGGGTAATCTTCTCCATCAAGTAGTGGAGGCTGGAATATGGATTGACCTTCTGCAAATCCTTGAGCTGCCATGGATCTTTGCTCTAATATTGTTGGATCTTCTTAGAATAGTCAGAGACCAAGGCTCTAATACCACTTGATGGTCCACTGGATATGGCAAGAAGACTAAGCTAGAGGGGGGGGGGGGGGGTAAATAGGTAATCTAAAATCTGAAACAAAAATCACTGCTAAAAACATTTGGTTAGTCTAAATAAGCGTGTGCAAAGAAAGTAAAGGGACGGAAGCAAGCACACAAGAAACACAAATGATTTATTCTAGTTCGGCCCTTCCAAACGGAAGTCCTACGTCCAGTCCCCAAGCAAACTCTTGGGATTTCACTAACCAAGGGTACAGTCCCCCTTAAGGACATACAACACCCAGCCCTTGCTGGTCTTCTTCTCTTTCTCGAGCAAGAAGGCAACACACTATTTCACCTCATCCAGGTGTTTCTTTTACGAGCTCAAAAGCAACTCACTGGTAAACACCCAAGCACGTCTTCCCTTCTAATCAAGGGGAACAATGTGTACAGTCCCACAGTCGGACACACCACTAGATGCATGCTGGTCTTCCCTTCTCAAAAAAAGAGGAACACTTCTGAACACAGAAGCAAAAACTTGATGCCCCTAGATCAAGCTCATGATACACAATGAGATGCTTGATCCGAGACTGAGCCTAATAAATAAGGAGTTTACAGAACAAGACTCTTCTTTGGCTAAACACCCAGCTCTCTCTCTCAAATACACAGAGACACAGAGAAAGAGAATGAGGAAGAAAGAGAGAAGACTACTTGATTGATTCATCTTGAATGGGCTCGAGCTCTTCCTCTCTTCTTGTTTGAGTGTGTATGATGTTGGAGCTTCTCACAGGATGTACACTCCTACAAAGATCTTCAGTTTTTCTCTCCTCATTTGTAATCTCTTTTTGCTTATTCCTTTTTATATGGAGTAGCTTGAAAGACCCATTGATAGATGGACGTTGGAGCTTTGATCTGTTGCTCATCCTCTTCTTCTTCTTTCCTTTGAGTCTAATGGCTTCCTTCATGTGCCTATTGGCTACTTGGATTTGAGGAAGATGTTTAGTTGGTGCGCACTTCCAAAGATGTCAGTAGCAGGTCCAAGATGTTCACTAAGTGTAGTGGTGAACCTGCAGGCATTAAATGTAAGGCAGATAATGAGACTCGTGAAGTCCTTGTTAGATGGCTCATACCACTGTTTGCTTTCTATCTATATATCTTGCAGATTGCTAGAAGTGGAATGAGGTGCTTTTCTTTTGTTGTAGGAGGATAGAGATCCTATCAGACAAGCTAAAAGATCTTTAGTCAGAGAAATAATAAGTTAATTATATGAAGTACATTTGAACTTTCATTGAGTGCCAAAGACAATTTGAAACATTTGAAATATAGAGGGAATCGATGTTTAAGTATAATAGAGTCGATGTGAAAAATAATCGATGTTCCAATGTAATCATTGTTTCAATGTAATGCATGTATGTAGTCGATGTTTAAGTGTAATCAATAATTCAATGTAATTTATGTATGTAATCGATATTTAGACAGAAATCGATGTTTCAATGAAATCGATGTTAAACTAAAATCGATGTTTTAATGAAGTCGATGTTTAAGTGAAGTCGGTGTTCAGCTGAAATTGATGTTCTAAATAAATCGATGTTGAACTGAAAACGATGTTCAACAGAGTCAATGTTTAAATGTAATCGATGTTTAAGTGAAACGTAATCAATGTTTAAATGAAATCGATGTTCCACTAAAGTTGATGTTTGAATGAAATCGATGTTTAAGTGAAATGTAATATGTTTAAGTGAAACGTAATCGATGTTTAAATGAAATTGATGTTCAACTAAAGTTGATGTTTGAATGAAATGAGCCATAGTCGATGTATTTGTATAGTAATCGATCTGGCACTTAGTCAGTAATCGATATGCATTGAACAACAATCGATTTGGCTTTCTAGTGCAAATCATGAAGCGATAGTGCCATAATTTTATATTTATTATGAAAACATGATATTAAATATATTTATGATATTTAATTAATCATGAGTTTTGTTATCACCAAAATATAACAGTGGTTCAACACCTTCTTCTATCCTCTTGAGACTTGGAGAGACTCCAAAATAGAACTAAGAAAGCTAGACCACCCCTTTTTAAAAGGATTGGCCTCCCATACATGGACCATAGAGGGTAAGAGCTGTAACCCCCAATGTTTTCTATGTTTTCACCCTTACCATAACTCCACCGGAGCTGAACAGCAAAAATTTCATGGTCTGTACCAGAAGAAGTTGACGGCAAGGTGATTGTCGTCTACCTAAAGTTGACGTCAATCGATATGGACATTTACCTAAAGTTGACGGCAAGAGATGTTGCGTTAACCTACTGTCAACAGAAATCGATGTTGTCGTCAGCAACACAGGTCGACACAGTGATCAACCTGCCCGAGAACAGGCTAACCTCTCTTCAGGAAAACATAACTATACTTACATATTCAAAAAAATTTATAAATACACAATAAAATAGATAACAATTGAAATTAAAGTCTATGAACAAAATTTTAGGGCATCACATAAAATTCCAACGGGCATCTCCTCTTATCAGCATAACTCTTATGCCTATCTTGAGCAACTATGATCCTCCTCTTGATCACCTGGATTATCTCTGTAGAGTCTTGAATCAGATCTGACCCAATCAAACTCTTGTCCCCCAGTCCAGACTAGTAGATGTGGGTCCTACAAGGTCTTCCATATAGTGCTTCATAGGGTGCCATACCAATACTAGCATGGTAACTGTTGTTATAGGCAAATTCAACTAGAGGGAGATGGTCGTCCCAATTCCCATGCCAATCTAGGCTGCATGCTCTCAACATGTCTTCTAGGGTTCTAATTGTCCTCTCTGATTGAACATCAATTTGGGGGTGGTAAGCTGAACTGAATCCCCAATGCTGATTGCAAGCTCATCCAAAGCCTAGCAGTAAACCTGGAGTCTCTATCAGAAATGATGGATAGAGGAACTCCATGCAATCTGACTATCTCTTTGATGTATAACTGAGCTAGGCTTTCTTCTGATTGGGTTTTGGTGTAAGCAAGAAAGTGTGCTGACCTGGTGAGTCTGTCAACAACAACCCAAATGGCATCATGTTTCTTTCTGGTTCAGGGAAACCCTGATGCAAAGTCCATATTAATATGGTCCCACTTCCATATTGGAATTTCAATTCTTTGCATCAAACCAGCTGGTCTCTAGTGTTTAGCCTTAACTAATTGGCAGGTCAAACACCTACTCACCATCTCTGCAATGTCTTTCTTCATACCCTACCACTAGAACTGTTTTTTCAAGTCTTCGTACATCTTTGTACTACCAGGGTGAACTGAATACATAGATTTGTGCCCTTCTGATAGTAACATCAACCTGATTTCTTCATCCTTTGGCACACAAATCTGGCCTTGAAATCTAATCAATCCCAAGTCATCTTTAATAAATTTTACCTACTTAATAAACCTTGCAACCATGGGTCTTTCAGTTGGGCCTCCTGGATTTGGTCTAGAAGTGCAGAACTCACCCTTAAACCAGCAAGCCTAAAGCTTCCTAATTCCCGCCTAGGGGAGCGAGCAATCAATTCATCAGTTTCTTTCCATTTCTGATGTAGTTGTAAAGCCATAAGCCTCTTCCTACTCTATGCATCAGCCACCACGTTAGCTTTTCTTGGGTGATAGTTCACGGAGAAGTCAAAATCCTTCAGTAACTCTAACTATCTGCACTGCCTAAAATTTAGATTCTTCTGAGAAAAGATGTATTTTAAGCTCTTATGATCAGTAAATACCTCAAACTGCTCTTCATATAGAAAATGCCGCCAAACCCTAAGTGCAAGCACAATAGCTGCCTGCTCTAAATCATGAGTTGGGTGGTTCTTCTCATGATCTTTTAACTGCCTGGAGGCATAAGCTACTACTCTACCATATTGCATCAAAACACAGTCGATTCCCTTCAGAGATGCGTCAATGTAAAGTACAAAACCTCCTGAGCCTTAAGGTAAAGTGAGTGCAGGTGTTGAGGTGAGCTTTTCCTTCAGCTTCTAAAAACTGTGCTCACAATCACTGGTCCACACATAAGGTACTTCCTTCTTGGCCAACTGGGTTATGGGCAATGCTAAGGAAGAGAATCCCTCGATGAACCTTTTGTAATACCCAGCTAGTCCCAAGAAACTCTTGACCTCGAATGGATTTTTTCTTTGCTCCCAATTCAAAATAACCTCAACCTTGCTGGGATCCACTCACACACCATTATCTAAAATCACATGCCCCAAAAATTGCAATTCTGATTGCCAAAATTTACACTTACTAAATTTAGCATAGAGTTGATTATTCCTCAGGATTTCTAGTACCACCCTAAAGTGTTCTGGATGCATTTCCTCCTTGGGGGAGTAAACTAGAACACCATCTATAAACACTACCACAAAATTGTTCAAATAGGGCTGAAAAATTCTATTCATCAGATCCATGAACACTGCTGGAGCATTGGTGTCATGCCTTGACATTTAGCAGCGGAAAATAAATGTCGAGAGCGTGAGCGATACAAGTGTGCGTATCACAGTTGAGTAATTCAGAGTAACAACTAAGTATTGTAAACACCCATTTCTAGCTCATAAGCTGAGCCAAATTCCTTGTCACATCGTTGATTCCCCACGTTAGCTCATCATCGTCTAGCTGGCTTTATCCCATCATGGCATCTTTCTATGTAGTTCATCACCTTGGGGAGTTCTTCCTAGTCAAATCAATCAGTCTTCATCATCATCTCGTAGCTCTCTGAGTTGAGAATCCAACGCCTCAAACTGTGTGCCAATCCGATACCCATGCAAGGAGATCAGATACTTTGAATGAGTCATATACTGAAGTATTATGAACGTGACAATGACCCTGTCACGTTCATATTCAGAAGGCGATGCCTTTCATGTCACTTTCATGCCTATACCGATTTGCCTTTGGACTGCAATCGATCTTCTTCAGAAGGCGACGCCTCGATACGTCGCATTCTTATTTGGCATCTTAATTCTTTGAAAAATCAGCCAGAAAATTCTTCAAGACTTCCCTCTATGCAAGGTGACGTATCGAGGCGTCGCTACCTGATAGCGACAAGGGGCTTGTCACGTTCTTTTTTCCTTCACAGAACCATATAATGTGGCCATTCCTATTCCCACTTGGGCCCTTGCTATTCATGAATAATCCGTCTTTTAGTGGGTCTAGAGATCTCCAAATCCTTCCAAACTCGGAGGAGACCTTCCTTAGGCCTTCCTTGCCACGTTCTGACTCCCCTTGCACGAGCCTACTTACCCAAAGTTGGACTCCAACTCATTATTCCTCTCCCAGCCCATTCAGGAATAATCACATATAAAACTCTTCACAAGGCACGGTTTAGAGCAAGGCCAGCGTCTGCTTCATCCTCTCCTAGAGAGCTACGAATTCTCAGAAGACTTCTCAGCCTCCAGATGAGCAAGAAGTGCACCCAGGGCGATTTCTTCCCATCTACACTTTATCTCTCCTATTTTTCTTGATTTTTCTCTTCATACTTGCATGTTAGATCTGTTTCTTTCATAGATTTGCATTAGATCACTCCACACACACCACTTTCAATCACCCAAAGGGGTTAAAACCCCACCCCACGTGAGTTCCCTCCAATTATTTCATGTTTACTCATTTTTTTGGGATAGATTCTCCATCAAACATTTGTCTAATGGGTGTTTTGTTGTTTTGTCATTTTTGGCAGGGTTATAGAAGATAGTAGCAGTGCGAGGCTCTTGCCTCCTGGCCGGATGAGGAGCAGGAAGAAGAGAATCCATAGTCTTCATCTTCTGTTGCAGAAGGCGACGTTCATCTAGTCGCGATCTCCTGAAGGAGACGGTTAGCGCATCGCGTTCTGAGAATCAGAAGGCGACACCTCTCTCGTCACGTTCACGCTAAGGCGATGTCTTGCTTGCTACGTTCACAGGACCAGGTTTTTCTTATGCACTTTCTTCCTTTTCCAAGGTAGTTAGCATTGTTCTTTATCTATTCATCTCTTTGCAACTACTTTGGTGGCGATCACGGTCTCTTTTCCTTAATTTTCATCATCATTATTTGGGGAGTAAATCCCATGATTACACCTTTTGGCGATCGCGATGGGACTTCTAGTGCCTATCGTGCTCGTTACTGTCTTCCACTACCTATTTCAGTCCTTCATATGTGTGGTTATTCTTTAGTTTTCACGTTTTTCTGTTTATTTCACTACTATTTTGAGTTTTGCTGCACTGGGTAAGAAGGCGACGTCGACGTCGTCGCGATCTTGAAAGCGACAGGGTGGTCGTCGCGATCAGGTCAGTGCTCCTGATTCCATCTATTTCTGTGTTTTTGGGTTTATTTCAAGTACTCCATCCATGCTTTGAGTTGCTTTGTGCCTGATCCATGCTTTTATAAGTCTGTCAGTCATCTATGCTATAGGGTTGTTTGATTTTTCATGCATAATCAGGTATATCTGATCTCTATCCACTGCCAAGAGGAACGCGATGCTATTCCTATCGCGATCCAAGTCGCGACAAGTAGATTGTCACCTTCTACTTCTAAGAGCAGGTCAACCTGATTTCTATTTTGCTAGTTTTAGGTCAGATTTTGCATGCACTCCGGTGCACATAGGGCACATTCATATTTCCATATTTTAGCTTAGGTTGTCCTCCTCGGCGACGCCCGCTGTCTTGGCCACATATTCCTTGTGTCCGACTAGAGCACTTGCTTGAGGGCCTCCGTAAGTCCCCGCTAACCGTGGATTCCCACATGGCCGCCGGGCAAGTTGTACATGTTGCCACCTAGATTTAGGATCCATGCATTGGTAAGTCCGTGAGAAATCCTAGTCAAATCCAAAGTTGGAAGCTTTCTCCCTTTAGGAATCCTTTCCTTTGAGGGAACTTACTAAAAGATCAAACTATTAAAAGGCAAACTTGAACCAAATAAAAGAAACCATCTGATGATCAGTCTATCCCCATGTAATTTTAATTAATTACATATGTATTTTAGTGATTAACAAAACTTCATCAATAATCTCTAACATATTTCATAAATCTTAAGTACAGGAAAATTACCAAGGTCAATCAAGTCAATAATGGTAAGTATTGTCTTACTGAAGCTTTAATCTTTTCAGAATAATATTTCTCTATGTCCACATCGACTTCTGTTGAAAGTCATAACGATTTCATAATTGTTTTTAACGATTTCCTTATAAGACTAGAAAGTCATGTTGTTTCAAACAAGTCGATTTCGTAACGATTTCTTAAGTAATCATAACGATTTCTTTAGAACTCGTAACGATTTGCTCGCCGTAACGATTTCTTAAGTAATCATAACAATTTCTTTAGAACTCACAACGACTTGCTCGCCGTAACGATTTCTTAAGTAATTATAATGATTTCTTTAGAACTCAGAACGACTTGCTCGCCGTAACGATATCTTAAGTAATCATAACGATTTCTTTAGAACTCGCAACGACTTGCTCGCCGTAACGATTTCTTAAGTAATCATAACGATTTCTTTAGAGCTCATAAAAATTTGCTTTACGCAACGATTTCTTTAGCGCTCATAACAATTTGCTTTACACAATGATTTCTTTAGCTCTCATAACAATTTGCTTTGCGGAACGATTTCTTTAGCGCTCATAACAATTTGTGATACGCAACGATTTCTTTAGCGCTCATAACAATTTGCTTTACGCAACGATTTCTTTAGCGCTCATAACAATTTGCTTTGCAGAATGATTTCTTTAGCGCTCATAACGATTTGCTTTACGCAACAATTTCTTTAGCACTCATAACAATTTGCTTTGCGCAACGATTTCTTTAGCGCTCATAACAATTTGCTTTGCGCAACGATTTCTTTAGAGCTCATAACGACTTGATAAGTGTTCATAACGATTTCTCTGTTGAACACTTAAACTTGCTTTAGAGATTTGTTCTCTATAGTGACTTGTTAGTATTCATAATGATTTCATAAGTCATATAGACAATGACTTTATGATTTATATCAACTTGACTTTTATCTTATCTGTTGAAGCGTTGACTAGTCAAAGTCCACGTTTATATCTCTTTGACACTCCTGTATTTATGAGATCTGAACGTACCTCCGCATGCATATAGACGATATTATCCATTATCGTGCATATCCTGTCAAGATCTTTTAGAAGAAACTATTCGGCAGTGCTATTTTGGTGAATATTCTTATCAATGTTTACTGACAACTAAAGATAGCCTAGCTGTCTACTGCTCTAGCATTTAATTTATGCAGGGTCCTAAAGACGTTCTGTCATACAACGTTGGACCATACAGACGGCAGAAGGCATTATCTCTTTGCGTCCTCAAATAGATAAAAGATTGTTGAAGCTTCCAAGTGTCAAGCAGTCTAACGACTACCAATCTAAGGGACAACGGTTACTTCAAGGGGCGAATTTCAAAAGAAGATATAAATACAAGACAGAAGAGAAGATCTATATACAAGAAAAAAAGAAGTGAACGCTCGTTCAAGTGATTAAAAATCTTCTGCTAGAATTCTAAAGAGCCAACAAGTCCATTCCTTCTTGTGTTGCTCTTTGCTCTCCACTCTGTAGTAAAAATCTTGAGAGAGCTTGTGTAGTTCTGAGAGTGTGCTAAGCTTAGATTCTTTGCTCTCAGTGCTTTTGCTTCAGATGTTGGCTTGTCAAAAGCTTCATCTAGGGGCTTGAAATCATTTCTTTCTCTTGTGTTGTTTCCCTTCGGGTGTGAAGGAAGACCTGGTGGTATCCAGGGTGTTGTTCCCTTCAGTTGTGAAGGAAGACTTGGTGGGGTATCCAGGGTGGTATTTTTTCCCTTCGGGTGTGATGGAAGACCAGCTTAGCTGGGTGTTGTAGTGTCCTTAGGGGGACTGTACCCTATCTAGTGAAATCCTGAGTTGTTGGTCAGGGACTGGACGTAGGACTCCTAAGGAAAGGAGGTCTAAACCAGGATAATTCCTTGTGTCGTGTGTTTGTCTTCCTTGTGTGATTGTTATTTGAACTAACAGTTACTAACCTCCATCGAAGATCATTTTGTGTGAATGTTTTTACTAACAAGTATCTTCTAGATTAATTTTAAAGACCCATTCACCCCCCCCCCCTGGGCTGGGCAACAGGTGGTATCAGAGCGAGTCTCTTCGACAAAGAAAGGATCCAACGATCTGAAGAGTAAAGATCCGTGGCAGCCCAAAGTCACAACGAAGGTTAGTCTGTCAACCGACCACCATTGTTCGATGGAGAGTATTACACTTACTAGAAAACAAGAATGGAGTACTTTCTGCAAGGCCACGATTATCAGATATGGTCCATAGTGGAAGAAGGCGATCTTCTAGTCACAAATGAGAAAGCTCAGTGGACAGACGACGATAGGAAGAAGATCTCGCAGAATTGTAAAGCAAAGAGTATTTTGTGCTGTGCCCTTAGTAAAAATAAGTTCAACAGAGTTTCAGCCTGCAAATCCGCAATGGAAATGTGGGAAAAGCTCAGAATCACCTATGAAGGCACAGATAAGGTAAAAGAAACAAGGATAGATATTCTTGTAGCACAGTACGAAAGATTTCAAATGCAATCAAGTGAGTCCATTACCCAAATGTTCAGTAGATTTACAAATATTACAAATGGGCTAGCTGGACTAGGAAAGACCTATGAAATGGGAGATATGGTCAGAAAGATTCTTAGATCTTTACCATCCTCATGGACCCCAAAAGTAACAGCCATTGAAGAAGCTAATGATCTAAAAAGAATGTCTTTAGAAAAGCTCATCGAGTCCCTTACGGCCCATGAGATCAATATGGAAAGGCTAGGAGAGTCCTCAAGTAGAAAGAAGCACTTCAACGCTTTAAAGGCTGAAGAAGACTCACCAGAAGCAAGCTCAAATGAGAGTGAGAGTATTGAGGACAGTGAAAATGAGGAAGCAATGCTCTCTAGAAGATTGCAGCGAATTCTGGCCAAGAAGAAGAAGTTCCAGTCTAGAAGAATGCACTTCAAAAAGAATAAGGACTTCAAGAGATCAGATGGAAAGGATGTGAAGAAAGGAGAACCCATCTACTATGAATGTAAAAACCCAGGACACATCAAAGCTGAGTGTCCAAAGATCAAGAAGTCGGAATTCAGGAAGAAAGACAACTCTAAGAAGTTCAGAAAGTACAAAAAGAAGGCGATGGCAACAGCATGGGAAAACAGTAGCAACTCAGACAGTGAGTCAAACTCCTGCAGCGATGAAGAAGAAGCCCATTTGGCTTTCATGGCAAATACTGAAGATAAGGTAACTTCTGACTCCTCTTTTGATTTATGCAATGATTCTGATTCAGATGATTTAGAGGAAGCATTTAATGAACTATATGATAAATATAAAGAAGTAACTAAACTGTTAAAAGCCAATAAGAAAAGTAGTACTTGTTTAGAAAACACTAACTCTGATATGAAAACAGAAAATGAAGAGTTAGAAAAACAAATAACTAAACTTAAAAGAAGAAATGAATTATTATGTGAAGACTTAAAAGATAAAAATAAACAAATAATGGAATTAGTAAAACAGGAAAATGTAGATGAACTAAGAACTGAAATCAAGACTCTAACAGAAGAAAACATAAATTTATCTAGCACGTTAGAAAAATTCACAAATGGTAAAACTTCCCTCATATTAAAAGGTGCTAGAAGATCAGGTAAGAAGAAAAATAGATTAGGATATACACCCCCAAATAATGAAGAAACCATAGTTTATCCTAAAACATATCCAACACCAAAATTTGTACCTGAACAAGAAATAATATACAAAGCTGATTTCAAATATATAGAAAAAGTAACCAAATTATCATGCTGTAGTCACTGCAACAAGTTAGGACATATCATAACGACATGCCCAACAAGACATAAGAAATGAATAATAAAAAGTAAAATCAATGATACTAACCAATCAGGACCCAAAAGAATTTGGGTACCTAAAGCTTGATGATTATATTTCAGGTTAACCCTCGAGCATCCAAATGGTATTTGGATAGTGGGTGCTCAAGGCACATGTCAGGAAACCAGAAGTTATTCACTCATCTCCAAGCTGAAGAAGGAACAGTCACCTATGGAGACAATGGGAAAGGCACAGTCATTGGCAGTGGTTCCGTTAGCAACAAAGGAAAGATAGTCATTGAAGATGTTCTTCTAGTCAAAGGGCTGAAGCACAATCTAATCAGCATCAGCCAGCTTTGTGACAGAGGTCATCAGATTCAGTTTCAAGAATCAAAGTGCAGCATACTAAAGGATGGAGCAGTAATCTTCGAAGCCAATAGGGAAAAGAACCTGTATGCGCTTCATCTTGAAGAACTCAAGGATCAAGATGTCTGTCTAGCAGCAAATAAGGATCAATCTACTGAATTGTGGCACAGAAGACTAGGTCACTGCAGCATAGATGGGATGAGAAAATTACTAAAGAAAAAGCTTGTGGAGGGACTACCAAAGGTCAGTGCAAAAATGGAAGGTGTTTGTAGACCTTGTGCTAAAGGAAAGCACACCAAAAGCTCCTTCAAGTCAAAGACGGTGGTAACCACCTCAAAACCCTTAGAGCTCCTTCATATGGATCTATTTGGGCCAATGAGGACTACCAGTCTTGGAGGAAAGAACTTTGGATTTGTCATAGTCGATGATTACTCAAGATTCACATGGGTATCATTTCTAGAGCATAAAGATGACACATTTGATAACTTTGTCAGTTTCAGCAAGAAAGTTCAAAATGATCAGAAGTTCAGCATTGTTTTTATCCGATCAGATCATGGTGGTGAATTTCAGAATGAAAAATTTGATAAGTTCTGTGATGATCAGGGGATTGAGCATAATTTCTCAGCACCAAGGACACCACAGCAAAATGGAATTGCTGAAAGAAAGAATAGAACCCTGTTGGATATGGTAAGAACAATGCTATCTGAATATGATTTGCCAAGGTATTTTTGGGCCGAAACAGTCAACACAGCAAGCTACATTATCAACAGAGTAATGATCATGCCAATCCTAAAGAAGACTGCATATGAACTATTCAAAGGAAAGAAACCAAAGATCAGTCACTTCAGGACATTTGGATGTCCTTGCTTCATCCACAACAATGGAAAAAGGGACATTGGTAAGTTGGATGCCAAATCAGATGATGGCATCTTCATGGGGTACACCTCTAAACCCAAAGGCTATAGAGTATTTAATAAACGTACATTATTAATTGAACATTCTGTACATATTATTTTTGATGAAACTAACCCTTCCTTGAGAAAGGAAGAAGATAGTGATAATGATGATGCAGATGTACTGTCCAAGAAACTGAAGAATACATCAATTGAGGACAATGATGATCCACCACTGGAAGACATGTAACAAAAGGAAATTACACATGAAAATATTCCAAAGGAGTGGAGATATAAGAAAGATCACCCACTCGAAAATGTTATTGGTGATCCATCTGTAGGGGTAAGAACAAGAGGTAATGTAATTCCTTGTGATTACCTAGCTTTTGTTTCTCAAATAGAGCCTAGGACAGTCAATGAAGCTCTTACTAATGAATCTTGGATAATAGCCATGCAAGATGAACTAAATCAGTTCAAGAGAAACCAAGTATGTGTTGGGTTGAATGCAAATTCATATCATTTCCCTCCTATTTTGATGATGACAAGGAGTGTTCTTAAAGCAATTTAATTGAAGCATGTCAAAAACATCATACCTGAAATTCATGTTCAAAAAGTATTTTGCAAATCACATTTATCATTTATAGTCATGATAAATCATTTAACTAATGATATATGTGTTTATTTTTCAGGTACAAACATTTTTATGCAAAAGATGTGTCGACACACCCATCAATGGTGTCGACACATCAACACAGATTCAAAGAAAAATTGTGTAAAAATGTCAAGAGTGTGTCGACACATGTCAAGAGTGTGTCGACACGAGTGGCAGTTTTCCAGAGATCAAGGGTACCCAGGTCGACACACTCCCAGGGCAGGTCGACACTAGACCCAGTTCCCAGAACAGCCAGTTTCAGGAATTGGGGCAGCAGGTCGACACACTCAAGAGCAGGTCGACACGGGACCTCTCTCCCAGAACAGGTTTTTCTATCTTTGGGATAGTGTGTCGACACAACCACCAGGGCAGGTCGACACACTACGGAAACTTTTCATCCTATGAGCTGATGGCTGCCACGTGTCCTTCTAGGGCGATCAGAATCTCTCTTGGAAAGCGTGCCCTTGTACCCCAAAAGGGTATCTTTGGAATCCTAAGGGTATAAAAGGTCCTTTTTGGCCTGCCTCCAAAGAGAGAGACCCAACCAACCTCTTAGAGCCTCCTGAAAAATTCCTGGCGGCCATAAGAGTTCGTGTCTCCCTCCTCTGCCTTCCTGGAGTTTCCTGAAGACCTCTTCTCACCAATTCAAGGCGTGAGAATTGTGGTTTGATCTTTAAAGAAGCCTCTGAAGCATCTCAAGGAAGCATATCAAGTAGAAGCCATCGTTGGAGAAGAATTCAAGGAAGGTCCAACCTCCCAGATTGCAGAGCATCGTCTTGGACTTCATGTTTACAAGCTTCTTCCCAATCCAAGCTTCTACAAGGGAGTACACTTGAAGAACGAAGCCTTTCAATACATTTTACTTTACTTCTGTTCTTCTGAGATATCTCTTGAGATTATGCAAGTGCTTCTGCATAATTCTCATTAGTGTTCTCAAATTTCGACTAGATCTGTTGCTAGGAGATCTTGTCTTAAGTTGGTGTCTAGCAAGTCTATGTGTGAGCCTTGTGCTCAGGTTGTTGTGAGCCGGTGTGCTCAGTGTTGAGTTGTCAAACTCAAGTGTGGGTTGAGCAGTCTTGCTCAGTTGTTCTAGAGTAGTCTTGCTCTAGAAGTGGTGTGAGTTGTAAGCTCTTCAGTGTTGGAGTTGTCAGGCTCCAGTGGGTGTGTTACCCAGTTGTGTTAGTGAATCCTCACGGGTTGTGAGGGGTGGATGTAGGAATCACATGGGTGATTTCCGAACCACCTAAAAAATCCTTGTGCATTTGTTTTCTGTGGTTTGACTGATTCATCCGCTAGATGCTTGCATAGGATTCGTTTTTAATTCACTTAATCAACTTGATTCACATCTAAGTTTTTCAACCCACTCCAATCTAATCAGATCAGTAGCTTTTCACTGATAACATTGCCTCTGATTCTAAATAGTTTTAAAAATTATTTAAGCTTCCGCAAAAGTGGCTAAGATCTATTCATCCCCCCCCCCTTCTAGATCTTTTCCACACATTTATTTCGATCCTTCAATTGGTATCAGAGCGGGTTTACATCGATCTGATTTGAACTGAGCAGCTTTTGTTTCTGAGTATTGAGTGTTTGTTTGTTTGTTTGTCTGGTTGTTTGTTTGCTTGCTTGCTCAACTACTTCTCTTTGCATTTACTTAAGTGTCATGGACTCAAAGGGTTTCATAGCTGAGGGCCATTCCATAAATAGGCCACCATTCTTTAATGGTTTGGACTATTCTTATGGAAGAACAGAATGCAAGTATTCTTAAGGGCCCAGAACTATGAGATCTGGAAAGTAGTTGAGGCTGGTCCCTATGAAAACCAGGGTGAGGAAGAAACCTGGACGAGGGAACAAATTAGGAGAGCTACATTGAATTACAGTGCCATGAACATGATTCAATGTGCTGTCCATCCCAAGGAGTATTCGAGAATCTCTATGTGTAAATCTGCCAAAGAGATGTGGGATAAACTCGAACTACTCTATGAGGGAACATCTCAGGTCAAGGAGACCAAGGCAAATATCTTAGTTTCAGAATATGAACTTTTCATGATGAAATCTAATGAATCTATTTCTGAAATGTTTGCCAGATTTATGGTGATTGTCAATGGACTCAAGGCTTTGGGTAAGGAGTATACTGATGCAGATTTGGTAAGAAAAATTTTGCGTTCACTTTCTTCAATTTGGCATACCAAGGCCACTGTTATTGAAGATTCAAAAGATTTATCCAAAATGTCTTTGGATGAATTGATTGGATCTTTAATGACATATGAAATAAACTTAAGAAGAAATGAAGATCTTATCATTAAGACCAAGCCTATGGCACTCAAAGCCTCTTCAAGCAACAAAGATAAAAATCAGGATAAAACAAGTTCTGAAGAATCTGAGTCAAATGAGGATGAGATTGCCCTCATGACCAGACAATTCAGGAAATTCTTGAAATATAGGAAAGGGAAAATGACTGGGAAAAAGAAATTTCCCCCAGGTAAGAAGAATATTTCCTCTTCCAATTTCAATAAGAATCATAAACCTGATGAGAATGTTATCTGTTACAGGTGCAACAAGCCAGGACACATGAAGGGAGAGTGTCCTGAGAACAAAAAGGAAAAGCACAAAAGATTCCAGAAATACAAGAAGCCCAAGGCCATGGTAGCCACTTGGTCTGATGAAGACACAAGTGAGGAAGAAGAAGAGAAGAAGTCCTCAAGCTCAGAGAGTGAGGAAGTTTGCTTCATGGCCAACAGCACAGATGGAAAGGTAAATACTTCCTTTGAAGATTATAGTGTTGAAGATTGGCAGGATGTGTATGCTGAATTGGTAGAAAGATACTCTGAAATGAGAAAAGAAAACAAACACATCAAAAAGAAAATTGAAAATCTTTACCATAACCAATCTTCAAACAATAGAACCTGTGAACTGGAATCTGAAGTAACAGAATTGCTTGAAGAAAAAGAAAATTTACTGAACCAAATTGATGATTTAAAGCTTGCCTCTCAGAAGGCCTCCCAAGACTTCAGAAATTTAAATGAAAAGCTGGAAATTGAAAAACAAGAAAAACAACAGAAAATTGAAGAAATTGAAATTCTTAAAAACCAGCTAAAGGAAAAGGAGGAGGTTATCCAAACCTTCACAAAAGGCCAAGATAACCTAGAGGCATTGCTAGGATCCAACAAACAACCACATCTCATGGATTGGGATTCAACAAAAAGAAATCAACAAAAGATAAATCTGGTGAGAAAAAGGGAAAAGCACCTTAATCAACTTTGTTAAAGGTCCCAATCTGGAAAACACTGAAATCCAACAAACAGCAAACAAAACCCCAAACAAAAACCCAAACAAAACTCAAAACAAATCAAAAATTCAAAAACAAAAGAAGACTGTCAGGTCGACACAGTCCCCTGACAGGTCGACCTGTTCAACACCAAAAACCATAATCAACTCAACTAAAAATTCAAATAAAAATCTGAGAAATAAGAAAAAGGGAAAAGAAATGATCCATGAAAAACCTTGGACCTCCAAGACAGCTCCTCAAGAAAATTGGATTAATCCTTGGAACCAATGGTATGAAAATCCCTGTTGGTATTATCCTCAATACCCTTATCCAAATTTCTGGATGTACCAACACAATCCATGGATTCCACCTCCTTCTATGAACTCAAATTTTCAAATGAAAAACTCCCCTCCTACCAAAAACAAAGATCTTGGTGCTTTCATTCCTAAAAGAAAGAACAAACAGAAAAATGCTGAAAACACCAAAGTAACAAAACAAAAATCTAAAACAAATCAAATTTGGGTGAGAAAGGATTTGCTGTCTTTGTTAAATCATTCTGATGGTCCCAACTCTGTTTGGGTACCAAAATCTTCTCTCCACTGATCTTGTTGCAGGGAAGTCGTGCACCCAACACAAATGTATGGTTTCTTGACAGTGGGTGTTCACGACATATGACTGGAGATAGAGCCAAATTCTCATTCCTGCTTGAAAAGGAGGGAGGGTCAGTCACCTTTGGAGGTAAAAATAAAGGAAAGATCATTGGATCTGGTAAGGTTGGTCAAACTTCTTCAAACTCTGTAGATAATGTCTTGTTAGTTGATGGACTTGATTATAATTTGCTCAGTATCAGCCAACTATGTGACAAAGGTCACAAAGTTGTGTTTGAATCTGATTTTTGCAAGATAATAGATTCATCAACTGATAAAATCAAATTCTTTGGAAAAAGAGAAAACAATGTCTACATGATCAACCTTAATAAAAACTTTTCTGAAAATCTTTGTTTTGTTGCAAATAAAGATGAAATTGCATGGACTTGGCACAAAAGACTTGGCCATGCAAGCTTCAGAACAATGAATAAGTTGTTAAGATTGAATTTGGTTAAAGGTCTTCCTGAATCCTTTTCTAGTGTTGAAGGTCAAATTTGTGGGATCTGTGCTAAAGGAAAACAAACTAGAAAATCCTTTAAAGTCTTCAATGATGTACTCACATCTAAGCCACTAGAACTTCTTCACATGGACCTCTTTGGGCCAACAAGAGTTCTAAGCTTGAGTGGCAAAAATATGGATTTGTAATCATTGATGACTTTACTAGATTTACCTGGGTTATTTTTCTATCTCACAAAAGTGATGCATGCCTTGAATTCAGGAACTTTTGTACCACTGTCTTAACCACTTATCCATATAAAATCAAAAACATCTTAACTGATCATGGGGGTGAATTTGAAAACACATCCTTTTCTGATTTTTGTGCTGAATTTCAGATATTCCACAAGTTTTCTTCACCAAGAACTCCAGAACAAAATGGAGTTGTGGAAAGAAAGAACAGAACTCTTGTGGAAATGGCTAGAACCATGCTTCTTGAGAGTAACTTGCCCAAATCCTTCTGGGCTGAAGCTGTGAACACAGCAAACCACATACTCAATAGAGCATTGGTCAGACCAAAAATCAAGAAAACCCCCTATGAATTATTGAAAAACAAAAAGCCAACTGTTTCCTATTTTAAAGTCTTTGGGTGCAAATGCTATGTACACAATAATAACAAAGAAAACCTTGACAAGTTTGATGCTAAGAGTCAGGAAGCTATCTTCCTTGGCTATTCTGAAGTGTCAAGGGCCTTCAAAGTGTACATAATGAAAACCAAATCTGTTGAAGAATCTCCACATGTTATTTTTGATGAAAATTCCTTTTCCACTAATGATTCTAAATCTTGCAGGGAAAAACAAGACAATGAAGAGGATGACCTCATTGTGGATTCTTCACCAACCGTTGAGGAGAGTAATAACATTGAAGAAAACCTGAACAACAACTCACAATCTCCAAATGGTTCAGGTAATACTGATTCAGAAGTGGGTACTTCTCAACAGGTAATTTCTGAACCTCGATTTCTAAGAGATCACCCATTAGACAGTGTAGTTGGCAATCTAAATGATAGAGTTAGGACCAGATCATCCTTTTTGCAAAACATTGAAGAAGACTCACTAGCTCTAATTTCCCAAATTGAACCCAAGTCAATTGATGAAGCCTTATCCAGTTCTGATTGGATTAATGCTATGCATGATGAACTTCATCAATTTGAAAGAAATCAAGTGTGGGAATTAGTGCCTAGACCTAGTGACCAAACAGTGATTGGCACTAGATGGGTTTTCAGAAATAAATTGAATGAAGCTGGTCAAGTAATAAGAAACAAAGCTAGGCTAGTTGCAAAGGGGTATAACCAAGAATTTGGAATTGACTTTGAAGAATCTTATGCCCCTGTAGCTAGACTAGAAGCTGTGAGAATTTTCCTTGCTTTTGCATCCTCCATGAAATTCAAAGTCTTTCAAATGGATGTTAAAAGTGCATTTCTAAATGGATATATAAAGGAAAATGTGTTTGTTGAACAACCTCCTGGATTTGATAATGAAAAATATCCTAACCATGTTTTCAAGCTTAATAAGGCACTCTATGGTCTTAAACAAGCTCCAAGAGCTTGGTATGATCGTTTGAGTTCCTTTTTACTTGAAAAAGGATATTCTAGAGGTAATGTTGATCAAACATTGTTCACAAAAACAGTAAAAAATCAAATAATTGTGGTCCAAATTTATGTTGATGACATAATTTTTGGCTCCACCAATAAAGGCCTTTGCACTGAATTTTCAAATCAAATGCAGAATGAATTTGAAATGAGCTTAATGGGAGATTTAACATTCTTTTTGGGATTGCAGGTTAACCAAACGAATGAAGGAATCTTCATCAGTCAAACCAAATATGTCAAGGAGCTACTGAAAAGGTTTGACTATCAGAACCTTAAACATTCAAGCACACCCATTGCAATAAATGCTAAGCTAGAAGAAGACCCATCTGGTAAGTCAGTAGATCCAAAAACCTACAGAGGTATGATTGGCTCTCTGCTCTACCTTACTACTTCTAGACCTGACATTCAGTTTTGTGTGTGCTTATGTGCTAGATTCCAATCAAATCCTAAAGAAAGTCATATGCTTGCTGTGAAAAGAATTTTTAAATATCTTGTTGGAACATGTGACTTAGGAATTTGGTATCCTGCTGGTTGCAAGTTAGAATTGTTTGCCTATTGTGATGCTGATTATGCTGGGTGTAAGTTAGATAGAAAAAGCACAAGTGGCTTGTGTGTATTTCTAGGTGGGTGCCTTATTTCTTGGGCTTCTAAGAAGCAACATTCAGTTGCTCTGTCAACAGCAGAGGCTGAGTATGTTGCTGCAGGTAGATGTGGAACTCAGATTCTCTGGGTGAAACATCAACTTTTGATTACAACCAAGATTTAGGGTGTGTACCCATCCTATGTGATAACACAAGTGCAATCAACCTTTCTAAAAACCCCATTCAGCACTCTAGAACAAAACACATTGAAATTAGGCATCATTTCTTGAGAGATGAGGTTGCAAAGAAATCATTTGAACTCCATTTTATTGAAACTGAAAAACAAATTGCAGACATATTCACAAAACCCCTTCCTGAAAATAGATTCTCATCTTTAAGGAGAGAACTTGGTCTTTGTAAATGTCCACCTTCTTGATCTCTCTTAAGGTTTGGGTTGAGTGCTATGCATTATCTAAGGAGGAGTTCTTTGCATTTCATATTTCCTTGCTTCCTCAAGACACATTGTTCATATCTCTCTCATTTTCAATTCTATTTCCCTTTTTACAATAAATTCTCCACTTCTGATTGTGTTGAAACTTCTTGGTATATCAAATAGTGATTTGGAGAAGGACAAGTTATGCTTGTCTGGACACTTTCACTATGCGTGAGAACATATCTCCGCCAAGTACTAAGAAGTTAATATGCAATAATTGAGGGGGAGCTTTTATTGTTCCAAGAGAAATTCTTTTCTGATTTCAAAACTTGCACAGTTTTAACTTCCTCTTATTTTTGCTAATGAATTCTCCAACTCTTATTGTATTGAAATCTCTTGGTATATCAAATGGTGACTTGGAGAAGGACAAGTTATGCTTGTCTGGACACTTTCACTATGCGAGAGTATGTGTCTCCGCCAAGTACCAAGAAATGGATATACAGTTGTTGAGGGGGAGTCTTTGTTGACCAAGAAGAAAATTTCCTTCTGATTTCAAAACTGCATATCTTTATTATGATGACAAATGGTTGAAATCATCATCTCAGGGGGAGCTAGAAAATTCACAAGTCACCTTTTTGCAAATTTCAAAACCCTTCTTGCATTTCATCAATTCCTTGCATGATGTCCTCATTCTAAAGTCTAGAGTCTCAAAATGAACCTTGAGTGATCTATTATATTTTTACTAATCAACTTTCCTCTATGTCTCTCAATCCACAGAAATTCAGATCTCTTCCTAAAACTAAATAACAACTTGTGTATTGAACTTAAAACATTTCCTTGTTTGCAACTGATGACTGGATGTATTTGAATTCTATCTCACAAACTCTCCAAAATCTTATAAAATCCAACAGAGCAATGGCATTTGTGCTGAGAAACTGCACACCTTCACAATGAATGAAGTGCTATGTATGTCATGAGGCATTATTGCTAACTCTGTTCAAAGGGGATCCAAATTGAAAATAACCTCAAAATTCAAGCAATTATGTGCTATGCTTTTTGATGATGACTGAGTAACTGGAAATATTGGCGTCTAAAAAACGTATATTTTCATGTCAAAAGGTCATCATTTACCCCTTTGAGACTTGACAATGACTAAATCTTGAGTATCCAGGGACTATGGTGTGTAAAAAGCACTAGTACTTGAGTGAAAGAGATTTACATCATTTGATAGTTTGTTAAAAGAACAAAAATATGAAAATTATTGGAGATTTGTTTAGAAAGAATCATCTTCCTCCTTCATCAAGTTGTTCTTTAAGTTTGTGTTTTACTTTCAACACAACTGTGTTTAGTCTAGATGATATCTTTAATTCTTGAAAATTGAGAAACATGGTAGATTTTGGTTGATTGTTAGATACATTATATCTCTCAATTTATCATTTTGTTGATTCAAGTCTTGGAATGCTAATATCCTGTTGGAAATTGTGTGAAATACTTGAACTGTAATGAATTTTTGCAAAATACAACAAATGAATTTTTAGGCCTCTTAAAAATCCTTGAAATGATAATTCCTCTCATTATTTATCATTATAAAGATGTCCCCAAATTTCTCAAAAATTTCCTCTCAAAAATTCAAATTTCTCTCAAAGGCTGTGTCGACAAATCCTCTTTCGTGTCGACACACAACCCCAGTCAGGTCGACACACCCTTCCTCATGTGTCGACACTGCCTTCTTGCCAGAACCCTTTCAAACCTTTCGGGTTCACCTTAACCCCTTGTTGTTCCTGCGGGGCAGTGTACCACTGCATCACTTTTTGGGCATCAGGTCGACCCGACGGCCAAACTCTCACCTTTCCGGCAAGAAATTTTCCCCATTTCTCTCTAACTCTCATCCCCCTTCAATCACCTCTCCAATCTTCCATCTCCTCTCTGAAATTCCACTCCTTCCTTACACCATGGTCCGCAAGTTGGGTCCCCGCCGTGGCGCAATGAACATTGAGATGCTTCTAGCTCCAATTCCTCCTCCTCCTCCATCTTCTACCCAATGAACATTTTTTTTTGATAATGTCAAAGGGGGAGAAGAATGAATGAATTGAATGTAATATTTTGATGTAATGATCTTTTGAATGAAATGAATTGAATGTAATATTTTGATGTAATGATCTTTTGAATGAAATGAAATGGTTGTTTGGCTTCAATTGGCTTCAATACAAACTTTTGTCTTTGTGTGTGAATACTTGTTCAATTGTTGACTTGTGTGCACAAAACTTCTAATTTCAAGTAACATTGTATCTCACAAAAATATCATCAATTGTTACTGAACAATATCAAAAGACATTGACAAGTATGAACAAAAAGAAAAACAAAAACTTAAAATAAAAATTGCTTAAAAAATCACACTTCATCAAAACCACATTCAAATATGGATTTAATGTTGCCATCATCAAAAAGGGGGAGATTGTTGGGTTGAATGCAAATTCATATCATTTCCCTCCTATTTTGATGATGACAAGGAGTGTTCTTAAAGCAATTTAATTGAAGCATGTCAAAAACATCATACCTGAAATTCATGTTCAAAAAGTATTTTGCAAATCACATTTATCATTTATAGTCATGATAAATCATTTAACTAATGATATATGTGTTTATTTTTCAGGTACAAACATTTTTATGCAAAAGATGTGTCGACACACCCATCAATGGTGTCGACACATCAACACAGATTCAAAGAAAAAATTGTGTAAAAATGTCAAGAGTGTGTCGACACATGTCAAGAGTGTGTCGACATGAGTGGCAGTTTTCCAGAGATCAAGGGTACCCAGGTCGACACACTCCCAGGGCAGGTCGACACTAGACCCAGTTCCCAGAACAGCCAGTTTGAGGAATTGGGGCAGCAGGTCGACACACTCAAGAGCAAGTCGACACGGGACCTCTCTCCCAGAACAGGTTTTTCTATCTTTGGGATAGTGTGTTGACACAACCACCAGGGCAGGTCGACACACTACGAAAACTTTTCATCCTAAGAGCTGATGGCTGCCACGTGTCCTTCTAGGGCGATCAGAATCTCTCTTGGAAAGCATGCCCTTGTACCCCAAAAGGGTATCTTTGGAATCCTAAGGGTATAAAAGGTCCTTTTTGGCCTGCCTTCAAAGAGAGAGACCCAACCAACCTCTTAGAGCCTCCTGAAAAATTCCTGGCGGCCATAAGAGTTCGTGTCTCCCTCCTCTGCCTTCCTGGAGTTTCCTGAAGACCTCTTCTCACCAATTCAAGGCGTGAGAATTGTGGTTTGATCTTTAAAGAAGCCTCTGAAGCATCTCAAGGAAGCAGATCAAGTAGAAGCCATCGTTGGAGAAGAATTCAAGGAAGGTCCAACCTCCCAGATTGCAGAGCATCGTCTTGGACTTCATGTTTACAAGCTTCTTCCCAATCCAAGCTTCTACAAGGGAGTACACTTGAAGAACGAAGCCTTTCAATACATTTTACTTTACTTCTGTTCTTCTGAGATATCTCTTGAGATTATGCAAGTGCTTCTGCATAATTCTCATTAGTGTTCTCAAATTTCGACTAGATCTGTTGCTAGGAGATCTTGTCTTAAGTTGGTGTCTAGCAAGTCTATGTGTGAGCCTTGTGCTCAGGTTGTTGTGAGCCGGTGTGCTCAGTGTTGAGTTGTCAAACTCAAGTGTGGGTTGAGCAGTCTTGCTCAGTTGTTCTAGAGTAGTCTTGCTCTAGAAGTGGTGTGAGTTGTAAGCTCTTCAGTGTTGGAGTTGTCAGGCTCCAGTGGGTGTGTTACCCAGTTGTGTTAGTGAATCCTCACGGGTTGTGAGGGGTGGATGTAGGAATCACATGGGTGATTTCCGAACCACCTAAAAAATCCTTGTGCATTTGTTTTCTGTGGTTTGACTGATTCATCCGCTAGATGCTTGCATAGGATTCGTTTTTAATTCACTTAATCAACTTGATTCACATCTAAGTTTTTCAACCCACTCCAATCTAATCAGATCAGTAGCTTTTCACTGATAACATTGCCTCTGATTCTAAATAGTTTTAAAAAATTATTTAAGCTTCCGCAAAAGTGGCTAAGATCTATTCATCCCCCCCCTTCTAGATCTTTTCCACACATTTATTTCGATCCTTCAGTATGGTCACTTGTTCCTAGACCATCAGACCATCTAGTCATTGGCACCAAATGGGTGTTCAGAAATAAACTGGATGAAACTGGTGTAATCTTAAGAAACAAGGTCAGATTGGTAGCTCAAGGCTATTCTCAAGAGGAAGGCATAGATTTCGATGAAACCTATGCACCTGTAGCTAGACTTGAGTCTATTAGAATACTACTTGCATATGCATCAGCATTAGATTTAAAACTATTTCAAATGGATGTCCAATCTGCATTTCTAAATGGTTTCATAAAAGAGGAAGTTTATGTGGAACAACCCCCAGGTTTTGATGACACAGAATTTCCTAATCATGTTTTCAAACTTCATATGGCATTATATGGTTTAAAACAAGCACCTAGAGCCTGGTATGAAAGGCTTAGTTCATTTCTTTTAAACCATGGTTTCAGAAGAGGTCAAGTAGATAGCACTCTTTTCATAAAGTCAAAGGTCAAACACATATTACTGGTTCAAATTTATGTAGATGATATTATTTTTGGTTCAACTAATGAATCCCTTTGCAAGTATTTTGAAAAGTTGATGCAGGGAGAATTTGAAATGAGCATGATGGGAGAACTTAATTACTTCCTTGGATTACAAATCAAACAAGGAAAGGAACGAACTCACATCTGTCAAGGAAAGTACACAAAAGAACTCCTGAAGAAGTTTGGATTCGAAAATAGCAAGCCACTGTCAACACCAATGAGCACATCAACGAGGATGGACAGTGACAAAGATGGTAAGAAAGTAGATCAAAAGATCTACAGAGGTATGATAGGTTCAGTACTCTATTTGACAGCTAGTAGACCCGATATCTTATTTAGTGTATGCATGTGTGCTAGGTATCAAGCAGATCCTAGAGAATCACATTTAATTTCTGTAAAAAGAATATTTAGATATTTAGCTAGAACTCATGAATTAGGTCTGTGGTATCCAAAATCTTGTGAAATCAATTTAGTAGGATACTCTGATGCTGACTATGCTGGATGCAAGGTAGATAGAAAAAGTACCAGTGGTGGTTGTCAATTTCTTGCAGGATGTTTGATATCTTGGTCTTCAAAGAAACAAAATTCAGTGGCACTGTCTACAGCTGAAGCTGAGTACGTAGCTGCTGGAAGTTGTTGTACACAAGTCTTATGGATAAAGCAACAACTTGAAGATTTTGGATTAAATATCAAATCGATCCCACTGTTGTGTGACAACACCAGTGCCATTAATCTTACCAAGAATCCAGTTCAACATTCAAGGACCAGGCATATTGAGGTTAGATATCATTTTATTCGTGATCATGTAGTAAATGGTAATATTGAAATATCTTTTATTGATACAAATGGCCAGCTAGATGACATCTTCACAAAAGCCTTACCTGAAGAGAGATTCACATCTCATAGAAGGGAACTGGGCATGTGCAATTTGTGAAAAGAGTCTTGTTGAAAACTGGCATATAAATTTTTAAGACTTAAACAATTTTTCTCTCCATGGCTTTAAGCAAAAATAGCAATATTATCCCTCCAGGTCACTCTTTTATTGCAGTCGGTTTGAATAGTCAAACTTGTTTGTCGCTTTTTGCCGCCTTTTGGCGCCTCACTTTCCTAAGCGCATTTAATTATTCATAAAATCGATGAGAGAACGATTCATATCCCATCTTCTACCTTTTCCCCCTTTCGTCTGGTTGCTTGAGCCGATGCCCTAGCAATTCCAACATCGACTCTCTGCCAAGTTTGAAGCTTCTCTCATCTTCCCGCAAACTCTCTTGAGGGCTTTCACTCCTCCTTCCTTCTCAACCCTCCAGAAAACCTCCTCCACAGATTCCATGGCCGCATCCACCGTTTCTGGGAGTTTGGGTGGCTACAGCGCCGAGTTTCTTGCTCCTGAGCAGCAGGAAAGGTTCACTTTTGTGAAGACTAAAGTCTGTGGAAATAAGGCAGTGGATATAGCAGATCTAGAGAAGAATGACATGCATAGTGTGATTGAAGCAATGAACAGAATGCAGTGGATGGGAATCACCACCCTTTCCGAGGTAAGTTATCCGAATCTCGTAAAGGCCTTTTATGTTTGTCTGAGAACAGAGGAAGACGGGTCCCTGATTTCATCTGTCAAGGGAACCCAGATCAAGATAGATCATGAGTTGTTACACTCATTGTTTGGAGTAAAGACATCCGGGCACAGTGGGGTTCACACCGTGGACGCCCAAGTTAAAGGTCTTGGTATTGTAGGACCGTGATTCAAATTGAAAGATGGTAAATTTGACATTAACCAACTGAATGCTTTCAACCACCTCCTCCATTTCATAGTCTATTAGATTTCGGTTCCTAGAAGCGCAACTTTCTCCACCTGTACCAAGGCAGACTCAGACATGATGTTCTGGGCCATACAGAACAAGGACATCAATATGGCCGCAGTGATGATTGAGAGGATGAGATTTGCCCGTGATCAAATTTGGGATACAAAGAGCAAGCTCAATGTCTCTTTGCCTTATGCTCATCTGCTTACCAAAGTTTTCAGGCATTTTGGTATTGATCTGACCGGAGCTGTAGTTGAGAAAATGGGCCAATCAATTAGGTCCAGAAATCTAAGGAAGAGTGGCTTCTCAGTGATTAATGGTGTTTGGTCTAAGACCTCAGTAGCAGAGGGAGAGGCCATCATAGTAGATGTTCGGAAGAAGCAGCAGAACCAGCAGCAGAACAGCTAGCAGTGAATCAAGCAGTAGCAGAACCAAGAATAGAAAGTGAGCCAGCTGAATTGGCAGAACCTCCAACCTTGCCAGCAAAAGTTGAGCCAGCAGTACCAGCAGAATTAGTAGCAGCAGAATCAAGAGCTACAGAGCATGCAGGGTCATCCCCTTTAGTAATTGAATCTCACCCTCCAGAAACTTCAGTAGGAGGAGCAGTGGTAGGTGCAGCAGACACTGTGTCCACCTCCATTGTTACCTCTATCCTAAGGGAGGTAGTGGACTCTATTCTCACCACCCTAGTCACCTCAGAGACTGGTGGAATGGCAGAAGAAGAAGCTATGGCATCCGACCACATTGAAGAATCGCTTGCAACACCAGTTCAGGAGGAGCAATCAGATGCTCCTGATAATATTATTTTGGAAGAGGATGCTCCCATTCAGGGGGAGCAAGAGCCAATGGAAAAGGATGCTCCTGTTCAGGGGGAGCAATCAAAGGAAGGTCCAGTAGAAGCAACTCGTAGTGATGAGCCTATGGGCAGTGTACCAACTGATGAAGACCTGCCTAATGCTCTGAATGATGCCAGAGATGGGGAGACAGCAAGCTCCTCTGATTCTGATGATGATCAACCTCCTCCAGCTTCAGAGGCTAGGTAGAAAGGAAAAGAAGTGGAGCCCTAAGTACCACTCTTATCAAATACTCGACATGAAAGGCTAATGAGGCAGAAGATTGTGATAAATTTGAAGCCTGTGATTGAGAGACTTGATGCCCAAGGAACTATTCTATGTTCTCTTCAATCTGATGTATCCTCCATCTTCATGAGCCAAGCTTCAACTTCAAAGGAAATTTCCAACATTAGGAATGCCATGAAGTGGTTCAACAAAGAAATGGGCAGCATGAAGAATATGCTGAGTGAAATCCTAAAGGTGGTTGGAGCCCAAGCTCCTCCTCATCCTCCTCCTGTAGCCCAAGTTCCTGAGTCTAGGCCAGAAGGGCCATCAGTTCAAGAGTCAGGGCCATCAGGGCCTGCACCAGTAGCAGCAGAGGCAGAAGTTAATTTGCAAATGCCATCAGGGCCAGCTGACCAGGTTAAAGGGCCTCCAGGGCCAGCTGAGCAAGTGTCTGGGCAATCAAGGCCATTGGAGAGTGGGTCTGTGCAGGCAGAGTTTGATGAAGAGTCCTTGGCACCTGAGCCCCCAGCTCCTTCTCCTCCCTTTCACACACCTATTCCTCCTTCTCCACCATCAGCTCCTACAGCACCTCCTGCTCCACAAACCTTCAAGAAGCCTCAATCAAGGCCCATTTCCTCTCCAGCACCATTTCAGTCCACCTCATCTCCTGCTTCCTCTACTCACATTCCTTCTCCTTCATCTACCTTTGAAGCCCCTCCAGCATCCTCTGCTGGAGCGTCATCCTCCTCTGGTCCCTCCCCTGGACCAGTTGATGACATTCCCACTACTTCTCATTCATTTCTTCATCCTTCTCCTCCACCCTCCTTCATCACTATAATCCTTGAGACAGCTCAACTTGACTCTCCCTTTATAGAAAAAATAAAGGATGAGTTTGAGGAAGGCATTCTCAGGTCTATGCTAAAGGTTGGGGAGCACATCCATAGGGCAGACTCTTCCAGTCCTGCACCTAAGAAGAGGAAAATTTCTTCTACCTCCTCCATTTCCTCTGAGCCTAAATACCCTCATTTGTGGTTTTCCCTCACAGTGGTCACCAAAAATAAACCATTATATAGAGAATATCTCTCAAAGGTTGTTCTTGCCCCCATCATTAACCTTCCATTCCTCAATCTAACAGAGCATTTAAACACCATCCTACCCTTCACTTCTCTTTCCAAATCCAAAAAATCCAAAATCTTCTCTATTGCCCACTCCAAAACTAAAGAGCAGTGGGGCAAAGGCCACAAAGATCTCTTTGAAAGATACATTCTCGCCAAATCTGCCAGATTCCCTCCAAGGGACCACTCCCTGACCTTATCAGAGTGGTTCAGAATTTATCATAGAGAACTTTGGGCACCCTTCATTCAAAAAGAGATCAAGATGGTCAGACACTATGTGTTGTTCAACAACTACAGATATGTCCATCGTCTTCCAGAAGTTCAGCTCAGCTAGTTCAAAAGGGCCATTTCAGCTCTCTCTCCAGGCATCTCACAATCTTCAGATATTCAGGTAGATTTTGCTACCCTTCATGTGCCTCATGAAATAGCTCTACCCCAGATACATTTCCTTGTCATGGAATCCTCTATAGGATCCATCATCTTTGAACGTTTTTCCAGAGTAATGGGAAGGATTCATGTTCAGAAAGGCTACCTAGTTGCATTCCCTAGATTTCTATTAAGAGAATATCACCAGGGGCATGTCAGTGCTGAAGTTCTAGCCCCAATTCTGTCTGAATGTGAAAGGTTGACATCCTCAGAATGAAGTAAGTTCTACCCTTTGTCTGCTCAGCAGTTGTTTTCTCTGAATGTAGCTCAAGCCAGGGAAGGCAAACCTGCAATCTCTCCAGCCACCTTCTTCGATATGAACTCCATTAACCTTGTAAATGACCCCTTCAAAGTTTGGGAGGAAAGGTACAAGGTATATGTAGCTCTTCATAAAGGTCTCAGAGATAATCACAATCACTATCCTGTGTCCATGGATCAGTTTCTTACCTGTGCCAGCTTTGGGACTTGTTATTTCCTAAAGATGACTATGGATAAGGAGGCTTATGTTGATCTTCTCTACAAGCACCTAGATCTTCATCTCCAAAGGATGGCTTCCTCCATGGGACCAACCTATTCCCAGTCTTTTGGAGTTTTTAAAACTCATTTTGAAGAGCAGGAAGCACAGGCATGGGAAACCATTTCTCATTTTGCCTCTCTTATGTCTCCTGCTTACTATCTGTCTGTACCTCTTCAACATTAATGAAAATTCTTGTTTGTGTGCTCCTATTTTTTATTTTTTTTCTCTTCATTCTTTATCTCAGATTATCTTTTTGCTTAATGACAAAAAGGGGGAGAAAAATAATTAGCATGTCTGAAATACATTCCAAAAACATGTAGGGAGAAATAAATTCTTGATTGTTTTTTTTGATACCTTTCATTCATACTTATTGTTCAGTTTTGTCATCACCAAAAAGGGGGAGATTGATGATCAGTCTGTCTCCATGTAATTTTAATTAATTACATATGTATTTTAGTTATTAACAAAACTTCATCAATAATCTCTAACATATTTCATAAATCTTAAGTACAAGAAAATTACCAAGGTCAATCAAGTCAATAATGGTAAGTATTGTCTTACTGAAGCTTTAATCTTTTCAGAACAATATTTCTCTAAGTCCACATCGACTTCTGTTGAAAGTCATAACGATTTCATAAGTGTTTTTAACGATTTCCTTGTAAGACAGGAAAGTCATGTTGTTTCAAACAAGTCGATTCTGTAACGATTTCTTAAGTAATCATAACGATTTCCTTAGAACTCTCAACGACTTGCTCGCCGTAACGATTTCTTAAGTAATCATAACGATTTCTTTAGAACTCGCAACGACTTGCTCGCCGTAACTATTTCTTAAGTAATCATAACAATTTCTTTAGCACTCATAACAATTTACTTTATGCAACGATTTCTTTAGCGCTCATAACAATTTGCTTTACGCAACGATTTCTTTAGCGCTCATAACAATTTGCTTTGCGGAACGATTTCTTTAGCGCTCATAACAATTTGCTTTACGCAACAATTTCTTTAGCGCTCATAACAATTTGCTTTGCGGAACGATTTCTTTAGCGCTCATAACGATTTGCTTTACACAACGATTTCTTTAGCGCTCTTAACAATTTTCTTTGCGCAACGATTTCTTTAGCGCTCATAACAATTTGCTTTGCGCAACCATTTCTTTAGAGCTCATAACGACTTGATAAGTGTTCATAACGATTTCTCTGTTGAACACTTAAACTTGCTTTAACAATTTGTTCTCTATAGTGACTTGTTAGTATTCATAACGATTTCATAAGTCATATAGACAACGACTTTATGATTTATACCAACTTGACTTTTATCTTATCTGTTGAAGCATTGACTAGTCAAAGTCCACGTTTATATCTCTCTGACACTTCTGCATTTATGAGATCTGAACATACCTTCGCATGCATACAGACGATATTATCCATTATTGTGCATATCCTGTCAATATCTTTTAGAAGAAGCTATTCGGCAGTGCTATTTTGGTGAATATTCTTATCAATGTTTACAGACAACTAAAGATAGCCTAGTTGTCTACTGCTCTAGCATTTAATTTATGCAGGGTCCTAAAGACGTTCTGTCGTACAATGTTGGACCATACAGACGACAGAAGACATTATCTCTTTGCGTGCTCAAATAGATAAAAGATTGTTGAAGCTTCCAAGTGTCAAGCAGTCTAATGACTACCAATCTAAGGGACAACGGTTACTTCAACGGGCGAATTTCAAAAGAAGATAAAAATACAAGACAGAAGAGAAGATCTATATACAAGAAAAAAAGAAGTGAACTCTCGTTCAAGTGATTAAAAATATTCTGCTAGAATTCTAAAGAGCCAACAAGTCCATTCCTTCTCGTGTTGCTCTTTGCTCTCCACTCTGTAGTGAAAATCTTGAGAGAGCTTGTGTAGTTCTGAGAGTGTGCTAAGCTTAGATTCTTTGCTCTCAGTGCTTTTGCTTCAGATCTTGGCTTTTCAAAAGCTTGATCTAGGGGCTTGAAATCATTTCTTTCTCTTGTGTTGTTTCCCTTCGGGTGTGAAGGAAGAACTGGTGGTATCCAGGGTCCTATTCCCTTCGGTTGTGAAGGAAGACCTGGTGGGGTATCCAGGGTGGTATTTTTTCACTTCGGGTGTGAAGGAAGACCAGCTGAGCTGGGTGTTGTAGCGTCCTTAGGGGGACTGTACCCTATCTAGTGAAATCCTGAGTTGTTGCTCAGGGACTGGACGTAGGACTCCTAAGGAAAGGAGGTCCGAACCAGGATAATTCCCTGTGTCGTGTGTTTGTCTTCCTTGTGTGATTGTTATTTGAACTAACAGTTACTAACCTCCATCGAAGATCGTTTTGTGTGAATGTTTTTAATTACAGGTATCTTCTAGATTAATTTTAAAGACCCATTCACCCCCCCCCCTCTGGGCTCGTCAACTGGGCAACACCATCATCATTGCCACCTGCTTGCTTTGGGTGAGACTTCTTCTCTTTCTTTTGTTTGCATAGGATTGTCTGTTTAGGAAACTAGGTGTCTAATTAGGTTAGGTCGTCTCTTAAGTCTGGATAGGCTTTCCATGTTGTGGTGCACCAACTTTCCAAATATGGAGTCCTACTTGAACCCAATCTATGGTGATGAGAATCAGGATGCTGCATTCTACACCTCCCATGACTATGAGGAATCTCTTCCTCACGATCTCCTTGAGAAGATGGCCTGGCCCTGGGTCGCCACAGTCCAAGCCAATGAGAGTCATCATCCTGATGACGGCGACCCATCACTAAATGTCTGTTCCCCTCAGGCAGACGATCAAGCTGCTCAACTCTTGCGCCTATTCCCTCAGCTTGATCAATCTCAGATCCAGGATCTCATGACGGCCCTCAAAAGAAAGGCTACCTCATCGCCCTCACCCAGAGCGGGCGCCTCTTGCCCCATGGCATCCACCTCCGGCCTCACATTGTCACGGGACAAGCCGACAACACTCCCATCAGGCCACGGGCCATTCGATTCACTCCCTTTGAATCTGAGCACTACCATCCACGTGAGTCGAGGCCCCGATCTCCCCCTTATCTCCCTTGCCATCCCCCACAGCTTGAGCCATGCGCCAAGCCGGCATTTCGTGCTTCCTCCTTGTATGCCCAACTTTCTGCCGCTCTCGATATGATGTATCAGTGGGCATCCATCAAAAAGGAACTCCAAGAGCTGCGAAGGCAAGTCGACCCTAGGCAGCACCATGATGTTCACATGCCCAATTTCAATGTCCTGTGGGTCCCATCTCCATCCGAGCTTCCAAAGTACCGCAAGGACAATGGCTCTGGCAACCCATACATCCTCATCAAGGACTTCATTTATGAGTCTGCACCTTATCAACATGATCGTCACCTAATGGCTTACCTGTTTCGTCGGTCATTGGATGGGCTTTCACTAGACTGGTTCTATTTGTTACTACCCTAGGACACAAAGACTTCGCTATAGTGAAGGGGAAATTCCTTGAACAATTCCAAGACAGGGTTGGGCCAGAATACTCTCTTACAGATCTCATGGCTGAAAGGATGAAGTCAGATGAAGATTTCGCTACATATGCCGACAGGTGGAGACAAATGGCACAGGAGTCCCTGGTTACCTTCCAGAGGGAGAGAAAGTCAAGATCATCATTGCCAATGCAACCCCCACCTATAAAAACATCCTAGCAATGAATGATATTACCACCATGCACCAGCTCTACAGCCAGGCCTGGTTCATTCAAACCCAGCTCAAGGACTCCCCTATACACTCCATGTTCGAACCCCAAAAGTCTCGCTTCCAAAGAAAACCTCAGAGACCCGTGACCGAGGGTGTCCAAGTCAATGAGCAGGTGAGTGCCTTCAACCCTGCCGACCAAAACAATAACCGCCAACCCTACACTACCCAGGGTCAGAACCCCACCAATCTTCTACAGGGCCGGCCCCAATATAACCAAGTACCACTCCCGATGGCTCCCAACAAAGGCATCCCTAGGTCCAAGGAGTACTCAATACCCACCACTTCCTGAAATGCTCCCTGACATCTTCCTGGCCTTGATCTCCACAGATGCTATTAAAATCCCTCCAGAAAGGCCATTGAACCCAAGTGTGGACCAAACAAGGTATTGCATGTTCCATCGGCAACCAGGTCATACAATTGAGTAGTGCTTCACATTCAAAAACCTGGTGTATGATCTCCATGAGCAGAACAGGCTGGAATGGATGGCTCTCTGAAAGGTAATCGAAGATATCAAAGAAAGGCAGAGGTAGCAGCAACAGCAAGGCAACAGCGCCAACCACCCCCTCAACAACAACAACAATAATAGCAGTCGTTGCAAGACCTAGGGATTGTCCATGACCCTCTACTAAACCACCCGCCAACTCCCAATCCACCACAACCACCGGCCCAGGTGAACCCTATCGTCCACCACCCCCCTCCTCAAGAAAACTAGATGTACGATGATGAACTCGATTTTCAGCAGATGATGGCTATTAACCACCAGTATCCCCATTATCCTCAAACAATACAATCAGCCAACATGGCCTCTCAATCAGTCCCTCCTTCAGTTTCCCAGGCCAATGCCATCATACTGCCCATCGGCTCAACACCCGTGCCAGTCGCTATGCCCTCCGTTATCCTACCCCCTACCATATCCCTCACTCCACCGGTCTCCACTCTACCACCACCTATTATAACCACTCCCACACCCATCATCTTGCCACCACCTGGGCTGAATCAACTTTCCGCTGCCACATTATCCTCCACCAAACAACCCGTCACCCAACCAACTACCCTGAAGAGCGGGCAAGTCTTCCATCGTCCGTATCCACCCATCTCCACTACCTCCACCAGCCAAGGCATTCCCCAACAAGTCCTGCAGCCACCTCAGCAACAACCTCAGCAGCAACCACAAGAAGAGGGGGTGATTGAGCCGCTACCCGGTACACACTATGATATCCTTAAGCATCTTGACCATGTGCCAGCCAAGATTTCCATACTGCAATTGATAAAGAGATCTAAGGAGCACCAAGAAGCATTAAGAAACTTTCTGCAAAGGGTAGTGGTAAATGAGGACATGCTTGCCGACAAACTACCAAGTGCACTAGCCATGGTGACTCGTAGGCCGGCTATCACATTTACCGAGAATGAACTAGCACCCCCAAAAGCCAGGAGACTCCCGCTCTGTGTTACCCTAGTCATCAATCATGTAGAAGTAGGGGCAGCACTGGTCGACAGTGGGGCCTCAATAAATGTCTACCCATTGAGTACTCTGGGAGCCTGTGATGTGTCAGAAGGGTTGCTGAGACTGACACCGACCACCATAGCTGCTTATGACAACTCTAGAAGATCTTGCCACAGCATGGTGACTGTACAAGCCGAACTGGGGCCGCTAGCTGTGACCATCGATTTCTATGTGCTTGACATCGACCCCATGTTCAAGGCCATCCTGGGGCGTCCATGGTTAGAAGCACTGGGGGCCATTCCATCCACTGCGCATCAATGTCTGAAATTCCCGTTCCAAGGACAGATTATCAAGGTCAAAAGCATAGCCACTGCTCATACGGTCGATGCCATCAACGACACCCATCTACCAGCTGTGTGGCCCGCCAATAAGCCCGTTGTCTTAGTGCTGGACATTAACTACCCTTGGGCTTACTCATTCCATTCCAGACAAGGGACCAGTCCTGCACAAGTCAACGCATTCAAGAGGAAAGAGCCACTAAACACTAAGGGGTGAAAGATCATGATGAAGCTAGGCTACGAAGAAGGCAAAGGCCTAGGGACCAGAACTACAGGGCATCACTAAGCCTATCCCCGACATTGTAATGAAAATCCGGTGGGGACTGGGTTACAGGGAGAAATCCAAGCCGTGGTCATCTAGCACATCCACCCTCAAAGCCAATCGCAAACCACTCACATGGACACTATGGTGCCACTTTACTAGAGGTCCAACTCAACCAGGATATAACACTGTGGTGGTCGAGGCGGAGCTGTCACAACACGAGGTGCATGGCAGACACTTTGCTAGGCATATGGCCCCCATGCTCCCATACAGGACACTGGAAATACTCTACCCAGATAAGAGAAGGAAGACAGGGGACCCAGAGGCTGAATGGTACCACTAGTTCGACATCAAAGATATAACCATAGCCTTCAATCGCTTATTCTGGGAAGAAGAAAGAACATGACCTCCAGCTGCAGCCGAACTACTAGATCCTCCCACATCCATCACTTCAAAAAGGCAGTTGATGAGCGACGCCACAGACGTGGGAGAGCCGGATATCCCCTACGAAGAAGGGAATACGGTGGACGAACTATGGAGGGGCACATGCCTGGCCATCCACCCATCACTCTTACACTCCCTCCTTCCAAGTCTTGTCCCTTCATCCCCTCCTTTAGTCATCCAATTGTCTCCCCAACTCCTGACAGCTCCGCATAGCATCCTCACTCCTGACCTCCCACCTTCAGTCCTCACTGCTCTGCAATCTGACCCAAGCGACCACGAGATCACTCTCTCATGTTGCATGCTCACCACTGATCTCCAAAAAAAAATGTCAATCTTCAAATGCACATTGAGGTTGAGGAGCCGGCGTACCTCCTTCACCCTCCTGATCAGGGGCACCCCTCCACTGGGGCTTCCCCTTCCGCTCCTTCATTAGGAGCCATTCTCTTCGAGGACCCCATGTCCTCTACTGGTCCTATAGAGTCATCTAGTCGAGTAGAGTCATCTAGGTTAGAAGAGTCTAGTCTTAGTCTAGGCAAGTCTAGGGTAGAGAGTGAGGTCAACCCAATGCCCACCAAGTCCAAACATCGCCCTAGGAAGCAGCGGGGCAAGGCTATTTCCCTAAGATACCTTCAGGAGTTAGCTCGACAATGTCAAGCACTATTGCTAATAGAGGAGTTCACAAAAGAAGTGTTGGTGTTAGAAGAAGAATCGAGCAAGATGGGGTGTTCGTAGACGACGGATTTGGTGTCTATGAGATCATCAATGATGAGGACCCAATCGATGAAGAGGATAGTGAGGTAGATGACACTGCCGAGATGTACGCTAGTGGTGTAAGAAGATTTGATGAGCCCACAACGGCAGTGGATGAACCTACTAAGGAAGTCAACCTAGGAATAGTAGAAGATCCCAAGATTGTGATGATTTCAGAGAACCTCCCTCCTGATGAAGAAGAGGAACTGGGGCAAATTTTGAGGGAATATAAAGACACATTTGCCTGGTCATATGAGGACATGCCTGGCCTAGACCCCTCGCTAGTGGAGCACTGACTTGTGTTGAAAGAAGAGGCAAAGGCCATAAAGCAAAAACTTAGAAGATTCCACCCACTTATGGCCCTGAAGATGAAGGATGAAGTGGACAAACTCCACAAAGCTACATTCATCAGTGTAGTGCTTTATCCGAACTTGGTGGCAAATATAGTCCCGGTCATGAAGAAGGACGGAAAGGTCAGAATCTGCATTGACTTCTGAGACCTAAATAAGGCATGTCCGAAGGATGACTTCCTGCTTCCTCACATTGACGTATTGATTGATAACATTGCTGGGTATGAGACCCTCTCATTCATGGATGGATATTTAGGCTATAACCAAGTCAATCTAGCTCCTGAAGATCAAGAAAATACCTCCTTCACCACGCCCTGGGGTACATACTGTTATGTAGTCATGCCATTTGGGCTAAAGAATGCTAGGGCTACCTATCAATGGGCGATGATGGCTATCTTCCACGACATGATGCATGTCTTTGTAGAAGTATGCGTGGATGATATTCTGGTGAAGTCAAGAACCAGGAGAGAACACCCCGAGATTCTCGCCAAGGTGTTGCAAAGATCAAGGGAGTATCAACTGAGAATGAATCTGAAAAAATGTGTGTTCAAGGTGTCATCAGGGAAGTTGCTAGGCTTCATAGTTAGTAAGCGGGAAATTGAGATCGATCCAAACAAGGCCAAGGCTATCGCAGAAATGCCTTTTTTTTTTTATGAATGTAGTCCTCAGGGCCTCAAACTAGAAGAGTGCACCCTCCCTCAGAGAGGAAGGCTGTTCTCACTCCACCAGTGAGTAAACCTAGGCTAAAAATATATAAAATTAATTACCAGTACAAAAGAGGCTAACAAAAGCCTTTTAAACCAGTCTAACATCCATAAGACCTGATTTATCCATGACTATTGCCCCTTTACAAGAATGAGGTAAATTGAAAGCCCCCCAATAGACATTTTCTGCCTAGAAGAAATAGCAAAATTAGCAAGATAGTCTGCCACTTGGTTAGTTTCCCTGTAGACATGAACCACCGGTATGCACTTTTGAATAAGGATATTTCTCACTTCTCTCCACCATCTTAACGAGCGCCAAGACACCTCCTTATTCGCACTGGTGGAATTAACAATAACTTGAGAGTCCGAGTAGACAACTGAAATCTGAAAACCAAGTGTGGAAGCAAGGCGTAGGCCACCACATAGCACTCTAGTTTCTGCTAGCATACTAGTTCCAACACCATAAAAATGGGCAAAGGCCACCTGCACATTGCCCCGAGAATCCTGGATACATCCTCCACCACCACACTCTCCAGGATTGCCCTTGCAAGCCCCATCAACATTGAGACTGAAGTCTGTTAAAGGAGGAATCCATCTAACAAGTTTCAGATTTTTTGAAGAACATTGAGGAGAAAAGCCAAAGCTGTGGAGGATCTGCATTTCCAAAGATGAAGAAGCCGCCTTAAAGAGGACTTTCGAGAGAGAGTGGGAGATAATAAATTTGACATTGTTTATGATAGCCCCAGCAGAGATATTCACTGAATCAAATCATTTAGAACATCCGCATTTCCAGATTTCCCATAACATTAGAATGACACCATAGAGAGAGACAAAACCATAGGGAGAACGGATGTTTGCTTACTGAATGAAGCTCCTCAGATGGGTAGTAACATGGTCATGCAGATTTATTCTGGGGGAAATTAATGGCTGAAACCATTGCCACAAGGGGACTGTAGTGTAACTTTGAATAAAAAGGTGGTCTAAACTTTTTTGCTGAGGATATCTACTACATGAGCAGCGAGATACCAAAGGGATGCCAATATCAGATACACGACCTTCAACCAGGACTGCACGGTTCCAAAGTTTCTAGCAGAGTAAAGAAGCCCTGCGATAATATGAATTGTGCCATATCTTGGAGAGATCCACTCTGTTCACACCAACCGGTCTTATAAGATTATATGTTGAACGAGTATAGAAGGAACCATTATAAGATGCAGCCCACATACTTATCATCCTCATCTGACAGCGCCAATCCTTCCAACACCGCCTGGGGAATAAAGGATCTAAGGCAATGGGAGCGATCAGAGAGAACTTCCTTCAGGGAGGCAGAGATACCCCTACCCGCATAAGGACTCATAGTAGCATCATTAAGGGAAATGTCACCAACCCAGATATCATGCATAATGTCGACACAAGTACCATTTGTAGCATATCGACTGTTCAGATTGTCTTATATTCGTTGTGGTGGCCAGTGTGTGGCCCACATTGTGAGTAGCAGGTGCTTTCACTGGTTTCTGGGGCGTTGTGGGCCGGGTGGTTTGCCCAAAACGCAGGTTTGTTTTCTGTCCCTAAACGCGACCGAGGGGCTCATCGCGTCCTCATCGCGACACTCAGGAGCGTCGTGTTCAGGTTGCCACTATTTTGGCTTGTCGTCTGCATACGCGCCACGTGTCGCGCGATGGACGAGCGTGCTGACGTCGATAGGCGGATCGCGACGGGTAGCCTCGTCGTGATCAGGTCGCGACATCGTGATACGTCGCGTTCCCAACCGAGCTGCGTATTTAAGAAACCCTGGCAGAACAAAGCTTTCACAAGCTCTGCTCGAGGGGAGGTTTTGCCCGTGGGTTTTTGGGTGATTCGAGCTCGTGGGACTTGGTTGGACGTGTTCTCGCCACGAGGATCGCATGTGGAGCGGGAGAAATGCCGGGCTATCGCCAGTTTAGGTGTTCTTCATCAAAGTAGGGAGATTCTACCCTTTTTCGTCATGGAATCGCTATGTGTGTGTCGTGTGATGCGTTTACTGCTTTAAGAACCATAGATGGCATTCTAGGACATCACAAAGAGCATGAAAAATGGATTAGAAACCATGTATGGTAGGGTTTTTAGGGTTTTCTGGCGAAGGGGACCCGGATAGGGTTTTTCGGCTGCGAAGGCGACGGTCTCCCCTGTCGCGATCTGATCACGACAGGACGATACGTCGCGTTAGCTCTCTTGATTGCGACTGGTTGGGGCGTCTCTATCTAAACGTGACCTGAGCCTCTGTCACGATCGTAGCCGAGCGTTGTTATTTGCATACAATTCTTAATGTATGTATCCGTTACTGTTTAATTGATGCATGGCATGGTTAACCGATGTGTGTGGAAATGGTTAGTGGTGCTTTGGCACCTGTTGTGCTCCTTGGGAGTGCGGTTCACTTGGTGAACTGCAGGCTCATGTGGTAGTGTGCGTAACTGGTTTCAGTGACACATATGTGTTCACGTGGTTTGCATAACGTGCACAAGTTTCCGTGTGCGTGGCAAGTAGTGTTACGCCTTCCGTGGTTACCTCTTCAGTTGGGAGCCCCAGGTTTCGAGGTGAGCTAGGCACGTGGGTGTGCTCGGGGTTTGTCCCGGTACAGTGGTACTGTTAGGGTCTTGTCGTCTTCTTGGACACCCTCGGCCTCGGGGAGGGTTGTCGTCCTACTGAGGGAAAGACGGCAATGGGACAGTGACTTGAGAGAGTTTGTGTTTAGTCACTTGTAGCGCGCTCGTAGTTGGGGGGCGGACACCAGTAGACGTACTGGACCCCAGCTAGTCCTCTTTTCAGTGCCTCACTTTAGGGAGCTTAGGCCGGAGTCCCTAAAGGTGACAGGCATGGGCCTGCGGGGTGTGACCTGCAGGTGTGGTGGTTTGGTTGATCTCCACAGTTCTTGTTTGGTTTAGTGGAGCGGCAGCTGAACCTTTCGTCCGTGGCAGCGAGGCTGAGAGGTAGACCTGTGTGTTTGTCCGGGTTGGTTGTTGGTGTCGCGAGCCAAGCGACGCGACTTGAGTTTGGCGTTTACCTACTTTAGCTCGTACACCTGTTTGGGTTTTCCGTTTATTTATTTATTAACAATACATTCGATATCAGCAAGCAGTAAGTAAGTTACAGCTTTAATATCTTGCTTAAATAATTCTATAAATTGTTATAGCGTAGCTTCCTGCTTAGTTACTTGAGTTGTGGTTTACTCGGTTTCTTTGGGGGAGTTTCCCTACTGAGCTAGTGACTAGAGAGGCTCACCCCCCTACTCCTTTCAGGTGAGGGAGAGTGGGAGGCTTCCCAACCGTCTTCTAATTTTGGGCTGCACCGTAGCGGAGCATGGTCTACGCCACCTCCAGCATTGTAATTTTCTCTCTTTGTACACCTCGGGGTATGCCCCAGGTTCTGTTGTACAGGTTTACGGTTTTAGTTGAGAAACTGGCTATGTAAATCCCATGTAAATATTTGTGGGATGGAAAGTTCACTTCTGTTCTGTGGTTTCCTTTATATTTCTACAGACTTGTGTGAATGATATCCCTTGCCAAGCTTCGGCTCGTTCGCGGGAGGCGAAGTCGTGTTAGGCTCCTTATCAGGTTAACGGGTTTGAACAATGTGGTCCGTCACAGTTGGTATCAAAGCATAGTCCGTATAAATATTTAGGAACAGAAATTTACATAGCCTATTCTTTGCTTAAACCCACTGCTGGTAGTTGACCCTGGGTTTTTGTGTTAATAATTGTTGTGTTATATGGTTGGAAATTGTTTTTGCAGTAATCAGAAATGGCAGATCGGAGAGATAGGGGAGGAGGTGGTGATGATCCGGAGGATCCTACCCAGAGGATGATTGAGCGGATATGGGAAAGTCTTACGGAGATTCGTATGAGGATGGATCAGCAAGGACTCGCACATCCAACAATTCCAGTTGTTGAGGAGGCAGTGTCAGCATCCCCAGTTCTACCCTAAGCAGGAGTTGAGGTACCTCCTGTAGTACCTGTGCACCCTGCAGTACCAGTGAGGCCAGTTACTACAGAGGATCCCACAGCTCTTGTGGAGAGGTTTCTGAGGTTACAGCCCTCTATTTACTCAGGTGGCCCTAACCCGGATACTGCAGAGCATTAGATACATGAGATTGAGAGGGTATTTGTGACTATGAGATGTCCACAGGAGGACAGAGTCATTCTTTCTATTTATCAGTTCAGGGGATTTGCTCAGGAATGGTGGAGGCTCAAGTTGCAGACTGTTTTTGCAGGAAGGACAGAAGATGGAATCAGTTGGCCATAGTTTCTAACAGTTTTCAATGACACGTTCTTTCCACTACAGATCCAGCAAGCAAAGAGGGAGCAGTTTAGAACATTTTAGCAAGGAAGATTGTCTGTGTTGGAGTATCAGATGAGATTCATGGCATTGAGTAGATATGCCCCTTATGTGGTGACTGATCATGCAATAATGGTAGAGTATTTTATTAGGTGATTAAGGTCCGAGTTGCAGGATGCAGTAGCTCCACTGATGTGCAGAACAATAGAGGAAGCGGCACAACGGGCAGCTGTGTCAGAAAGAACTTTGCAGGCTAGGCAGAGTCAGTCTCAGGTGGGAGGTTCAAGTAGTTTTTGACTTCCCCAGCAGTCGCAGGGCATTAGCAAAGGAAAAGCACCCTCAGGAGCATCATCATCCAGGATAGCAAAGTGGGGTAAGCAGATCAAGAAATTCTTTCAAGGAGGAGGACGTGGCAGAGGCAGGCAATAGGGTTTCCAGCAAGGTGGTTTTCAGCAGGGGCGTGGCTATAGGCCACCGGTTCCAGAGGAGTCCCAGCAGAGTACCGAAGGTCAGCCCGCAACTTTTCTGGAGGTCATATGTTATGCTTATGGTCAGCCAGGACATTATGCTAGGGATTGTCCGTCTCGAGGATATGGTTATGGCAGGGGGACTCAGCAGCAGCAGCAGACATATCAGCCGTCAGTAGAGAGAGGCAGAGGAACCCCTTTTCAGAGAGGAGGTCAAGGTCGGGTGATGGCAATCACCAAGGCGCAGGCAGAAGCATCAAATCTCATTGAAGGTATATTACCGATCTTTAATTTCTCAGCTAGAATATTAATTGATCTGAGTGCTTCTCATTCATTTATTTCCGAAGATTTTTGGATAGTCTGGCTCATCCCATAGAAGAAAGGCAATGTGAATTGGTGGTTGAGATTCCTACCGGTGATTTTATACTTACTTCCTGTTATTTAGATGAGGTTCCAATTGTGATTCATGGGAACAAGTTGCCGGCAAAGTTACATGCTTTGTCTTTAAAGGAATATGATTTGATTCTGGGAATGGATTGGTTAGAGGCTTATGGTGCTCTAGTAGACTGTAGAAAGAAGAGGGTCAGGTTTTGTAGACCTGATGGAGCAACTTTTGAATTTCAAGGTATGCCCTTCTATTCTTCTAAGTTTATCATTTCTGTGCTCAGAGCTAGAAGACTAATTAATGCAGGATGTGTAGTGTATCTTGCTTCTGTGAGTTTAGTTGAGTCTCATAAATCTATAGAGTCTGTGCCAGTGGTTAGAGAATTTATAGATGTATTTCCATAAGAGTTGTCGGGGCTAGCACCGCGCAGAGAGGTAGATTTCACTATTGAATTAGAACCGGGCAGTATGCCGATCTCAAAGGCACCATATAGGATGGCACCAGCAGAATTGAGAGAATTAAAGAAGTAGTTGCAGGAGCTATTAGAAAAAGTTTTATCAGACCAAGTCACTCACCATGGGGTGCACTAGTGTTATTTGTTAGAAAGAAGGATGGTAGTCTGAGGATGTGTATAGATTACCGGCAATTGAATAAGGTTACCATCAAGAACAAGTATCTGCTCCCAAGAATAGATGATTTGTTTGATCAGCTTCAGTCAGCAAAGGTATTCTCCAAGATTGATTTGAGGTCAGGCTATCATCAGTTGAGAATTAAGGAAGAAGATATTGAAAAGTCAGCTTTCAGGACGAGGTATGGACATTACGAATTTGTAGTAATGCCATTTGGATTGACAAATGCACTAGCAGCTTTTATGAACTTGATGAATAGAATATTTCATCCATATCTGGATCAGTTTATAGTAGTTTTTATCGATGATATCTTGATATATTCAGCGTCTGAAGAAGAGCATGCAGCCCATTTAAGAATCACATTACAAACATTGAGAGAACATCAATTGTATGCTAAGTTCAGTAAGTGTGAATTCTGGCTGAAAGAAATACAGTTTTTGGGTCATGTGATTTCTGGTGAAGGAGTTGCAGTGGATCCAGCAAAAGTGGAAGCAATGTTGAAGTGGGCAGAGCCAAAAACAGTGTCAGAGATCAGAAGCTTTTTGGGTCTTGCAGGTTATTATAGAAGATTTATTCAAGATTTCTCTAAAATAGCAGCCCCAATGACCAAGTTGACTAGGAAAGGAGTTTCTTTTGTGTGGTCTTCTGAGTGCAGGCGTAGTTTTGCTGAATTGAAAAAGAGGCTTACTACAACACCAATATTAGAAATTCCTTCAAGAAGTGGAGGTTTTGTGATATATACAGATGCATCCAAAAGAGGATTAGGGGCAGTATTAATGCAGCATGGAAAAGTGGTTGCTTATACTTCCAGGCAATTGAAGAAACATGAAGAGAATTACCCGACTCATGATTTTGAACTGGCAGCGGTAGTGTTTGCTTTAAAGATTTGGCGGCATTATTTATATGGAGAAAGATTTGAAATATTCACAGATCATAAGAGCTTGAAATATATATTTTCACAAAAGATTTGAATTTAAGGCAACGCAGATGGATGGAATATTTGAAAGACTATGACTTCAGTTTGGGATATCATCCAGGTAAAGCAAATGTTGTGGTAGATGCATTAAGCAAAAAAGCTATTATGAATCAACTTATGATCAAAGAATGGAAATTATGTGAAGAGATAACAGATAATTCCTTATATGTGCCAAATAGTCAGCAGAGAGCAGTGTTGGCAAACAGTGCAGTTGAACCTTCTCTTTACAGACAGATAGTTGAAGCCCAGAAAGTAGATGAGAACTTGGCTGATATTTTAAGAATGGAGGAGGTAACTTTGGGCCATGATAATGTAGTCAGGTTAAAAGGCAAAGTATATGTTCCAGCTGATACAGGAATTAGATAGAAAGTGTTAGAGGAGGCCCATAGGTCAAGATATACTATTCATCCAGGCAGTACTAAGATGTATCAGGGAATGAAGGGTTTTTATTGGTGGCCAAACATGAAAAGAGAAATTGCAGAATTTATAGCAAGATGTGCTGTCTGTCAGCAAGTAAAAGCAGAACATCAACGACTAGGTGGTTTGTTGCAACCTTTGCCCATACCACAATGGAAATGGGATGATATAGCTATGGATTTTATAGTGGGTTTGCCCAGCTCAGCAGGTCATAATGGCATTTGGGTTTTTATTGATAGACTGACTAACGTTTGCAGATTGTTACCGATTAATATGTCATGGTCAGTAGAAAGGTTAGCCAAGTTATATGTGGAAAAATCAATACCATTGCATGGAATTCCAATTACTATTGTTTCAGATCGAGATCCAAGATTCACCTCAGGCTTTTGGAGAAGTTTGCAAAGGGTAATTCGTACAGAGTTAAGATATAGTTCAGCATACCACCCGCAGACAGATGGACAGACAGAAAGGACCATTGAAACAATAGAAGATATGTTAAGGGCCTGTTGTTTGGTTTGGGGAGGAATATGGGAACGTCATTTGAGTATGGTTGAATTTGCATATAATAACAGTTATCAAGCAAGTATCGGAATGGCACCTTATGAGGCATTATATGGCAGACCATGCAGGACACCATTGAATTGGCATGAAGTAGGAGAAAGGCGAGTTCTGGGTCCGGAGTTAATCAGGCAATGTGCAGAAACAGTTAAGTTTATTAAAGAAAAACTTCAGATAGCACAGAGTCCACAAAAGAGTTATGCTAATAACAGACGCAGGCCATTGCAGTTTGAAATGGCGGATTATGTTTTTTTGAAGGTTTCTCCTACTAAAGGTGTATTTAGATTCAGCAAGCGAAGCAAGTTGAGCCCCAGATATGTAGGTCCATTCCAGATAATGGAAAGATTGGGCGAGACAGCTTACAGGTTAGATCTGCCAGCAGACTTCGTAGATGTTCATAATGTCTTCCATGTCTCAATGCTCAGAAAGTACATTGAAGATCCATCCCAAGTAATAAGTTACCAGAGAAGTGAATTAAAGCCAGACATAACAATGTCAGAATATCCAGTACAGATTACAGGCCGCAGAACCCAAAAGCTCAGGAATATGAGTATTGATTTAGTGAAAGTCAGATGGGAAAACAGACAAGGCGGTGAGGAAACTTGGGAACTAGCAGAGGAAATGATGAAGATGTATCCATACTTGTTTGAGTAAGCTTTTAATTCTTTTAGGTGATAGTACCTTATTTGTTTTAAATTGAAAATTTTTGTTATCGGGTTCCACTTGAAATTTCGAGGATGAAATTTCTTTTAGGTGATAGTAATGTAGCATATCGACTTTTCGGATCATTTTATATTCATTGTGGTGGCCAGTGTGTGGCCCACATTGTGAGTAGCAGGTGCTTTCACAGGTTTCCAGGGCGTTGGGGGCCGACTGGTTGGCCCAAAATGCAGGTTTTTTTTCTATCCCTGAACGCGATCGAGGGGCTCGTCGTGTCCTCATCGTGACACTCGGAGACGTCGCGTTCAGGTTGCCTCTGTTTTGGCTCGTCGTCTGCATGCACACCGCACGTCGCGCGCTGGACGAGCATTCTAACGTAGACAGGCGGATCGCGACGGGTAGTCGCGTCGCGATCAGGTCGCGACGTCACGATATGTCACGTTCCCAACCAAGCTACGTATTTAAGAAACCCTGGCAGAACAGAGCTTTCACAAACTTTGCTCAACCAGGGGAGGTTTTGCCCATGGTTTTTTGGGTGATTCGAGCTCGTGGGACTTGCTTGGACGTGTTCTCACCGCGAGGATCGCGTGTGGAGCGGGAGAAACGCCGGGCTATCGCCAGTTTAGGTGTTCTTCATCAAAGTAGGGAGATTCTGCCCTTTTTCTTCATGGAATCACTGTGTGTGTGTCGTGTGATGCGTTTATTGCTTTAAGAACTGTAGATGGCATGCTAGGACATCACAAAGAGCATGAAAAATGGATTAGAAACCATGTATGGTAGGGTTTTTAGGGTTTTCTGGCGAAGGGGACCCGGATAGGGTTTTTCGCCTGCGAAGGCGACGGTCTCCCTGTCGCGATCTGATCGCGACAGGACGATACGTCGCATTAGCTCTCTTGATTGCGACTGGTCGGGGCGTCGCTATCTGAACGTGACTTGAGCCTCTGTCGCGATCGCAGCCGAGCGTTGTTATTTGCATACAATTGTTAATGTATGTATTCGTTACTGTTTAATCGATGCATGGCATGGTTAACCGATGTGTGTGGAAATGGTTAGTGGTGCTTTGGCACCTGTTGTGCTCCTTGGGAGTGCATTCACGTGGTAGTGTGCGTAACTGGTTTTAGTGACCCGTATGTGTTCACGTGGTTTGCGTAACGTGCACAGGTTTCCGTGTGCATGGCAGGTAGTGTTACGCCTTCCATGGTTACCTCTTCAGTTGGGAGCCCCAGGTTTCGAGGTGAGCCAGGCACGTGGGTGTGCTCAAGGTTTGTCCTGGTACAATGGTACTGTCAGGGTCTTGTCGTCTTCCTGGACACCCTCGCTCTCGGGGAGAGTTGTCGTCCGGCTGAGGGAAAGATGGCAGTGGGACAGTGACTTGAGAGAGTTTGTGTTTAGTCACTTGTAGCACGCTCATAGTTGGGGGAACGGACACCAGTAGACGTACTGGACCCCAGCTAGCCCTCTTTCGAGTGCCTCACTTTAGGGAGCTTAGGCCGGAGTCCCTAAAGGTGACAGACATGGGCCTGCGGGGTGTGACCTTCAGGTGTGGTGGTTTGGTTGGTCTCCATAGTTCTTGTTTGGTTTAGTGGAGCGGTAGCTGGACCTTTCGTCTGTGGCTGCGAGGCTGAGAGGTAGACCTGTGTGTTTGTCCGAGTTGGTTGCTGGTGTCGCGAGCCAGGCTACGCTACCCGAGTTTGGCGTTTACCTACTTTAGCTCGTACACATGTTTGGGTTTTCCGTTTATTTATTTATTAACATTACATTCGAGATCAGCAAGCGGTAAGTAAGTTACAACTTTAATATCTTGCTTAAATAATTCTATAATTTGTTATAGCGTAGCTTCCTGCTTTGTTACTTGAGTTGTGGTTTGCTCGGTTTCATTGGGAGAGTTTCCCTACTTAGCCACTGACTAGCGAGGGTCACCCCCCTATGCCTTTCAGGTGAGGGAGAGTGGGAGGTTTCCCAACCGTCTTCTAATTTCGGGCCGCACCGTAGCGGATCAGGGTCTGCGCCACCTCCAATAGTGTAATTTTTTCTCTTTGTACACCTCGGGGTATGCCCCAGATTTTGTTGTACAGGTTTACGGTTTTAGTTGAGAAACTGGCTATGTAAATCCCATGTAAATATTTGTGGAAAGGAAAGTTCACTTCTGTTCTATGGTTTCCTTTATATTTCTACGGACTTGTGAGAATGATATCCCTTGCGAAGCTTCGGCTCGTTCGCAGGACGCGGAGTAGTGTCAGGCTCGTTATCAGGTTAACGGGTTTGAACGAAGTGGTCCGTCACACCATTGCCATGAATCCACCTAGTATTCTCTCTAAGAATCTTCTCAGCTTGCATGAATATAGGTCTGGGCATTCCAGGGATAGAAGACATGTTGGAAAGGTGGTAGTGATTTCTAGCATATTTAGCCCATAAGGATGAACCTTGTCTGATGTTCCATAAATGCTTTATTGCTAAGGAGAGTTGCACATGCCACAAACTCCGAACGCCTAGGCCGCCCTCTTTAATAGGACGCTGGATAGATGACCAGGCCACCCAATGCCGACGTCGATTACCATCAGTGCCATCCCAGAAGAAAGCAGCTGAAATTCTATCAATATATGAAATGATAGATTTTTGAATATAAGAAGCTACAGCAAGATAGATGGGAAGGGAGGAGATTACAGAATTTATCAAAGTGATCCTGCCAACTTTCGATAACAACTTCGATTTCTAGATATTGAGTTTTACATTAACTTTTTCAACAAGAGATTTGAAATCAGCAGTTAATAATCTACCCTTTTTGAGTGGTACGCCCAGATAGACGAGAGTGTCACTTTGCCTCTGAAAACATGTTACCTCCTTAATTTTGTTGATGGTAGAACAAGAAGACTTTTCGGCAATCATAAAACAACTCTTGGCTGCATTGATTTGCTGACCAGATGAAGTGGCGTAGAGCTCTAAGAATTTCATGAACCGCGTAACATTGCTGATGCTCCCATTCAAGAAAACAAGCGTGTCATCAACGTATAGAAGGTGGGTAGTGGGAGGACAACCCCTAGGGCTAGCATAAAGCAGGAGGTAACCAGTAGAAACCATGAGCTTGATGCCTCTGCTAAGAGCTTCTTCCATGATAATAAACAAAGCTGGGGCTATCGGATCACCTTGACGTAAACCCCTAGTTGATTTAAAAAAAACCAGCAGGAGATCCATTAAAGAGAATAGAAAACCAACAATTAGACACCATCATACCTATAAGAGAGAAAAATCTAGAGGAGAAGCCGAATTTTTGGAGAACTGCAAAAAGGAAATCCTACTCTACACTGTCATACGCCTTCTTAACATCCAATTTGAAGATGACATTATTCCCTCTAACTTTTCTATTGATATCCTTCTCAAGTTGTCTTGCCGAAGAAGGCCCATCTTTTGACAAAAGCCCCTTACTCCTCAGATATGATCTTTGGCAAAATATTAGTTAGTCTGTCACTAAGAATTCTGGAGGCAATCTTATAGCAGAAATTACATAAGTTGATCAGTCTATAGTCATTGAAGGACATGGGATGGGCCTTCTTCGGCACAAGAGCAATTAAAGAAGAGGTAACTCCTCCAGGAATGGAAAAGCCCTAGAAGAAACCCTTGAGTGCTGCATAAACATCCTCACCCACTATATCCCAACAAGATGTAAAGAAGGTACTTGTAAAGCCGTCTAGACCAGGAGCGCCGGAACCATCAAGGTTCCACACCGACCTTTTTAATTCATCTTTATCAGGGATAGCACACAAAGACTTGTTTTGATCATCAAAGATTAGATCTGGGATAACATTGAGAATAGTATCATTCATATTGTGATCCGTAAACTATAGTAAAGACTCAAAATAAGATACACCCTCCTTAGCAAGAGCTTCTTGATTGTCACACCATTGGCCATTCACCTGAAGCCGAGATATAGTATTTCTTCTTCTGTTCCCATTGACAACCGCATGGTAAAAGGTAGAGTTTTTGTCGCCATCATACAACCATCTAATTCTAGCTTTCTGAGCACAAAACATCTCAACACTTTGCATAGCTATCGCGGAAATGCCACCTCCAAAAATATCTCACAACTGAGAGGCTTGATTGGGCATCTGCAATTCATTAGAAGATTCATATCACAGCATTCACAAAGATGCCGCCCATTCTATGACCTTTTGAAAGGAGGGGCAAAGTTCGAGTGGAATGACAAGTGCCCAGAAGCCTTTGATGATTAGAAGAGGTATCTCATGAATCCCCCAGTTTTGCAACCTCCTGTGTAGCACCCCAGAAAATTTAATTACATAAAAAATTCAAATAAATAGAAATAAATAATTTCCATAATATCATAGTATTTAAAACATACGTATCATTATCGTCTGTGCTAAAACACATCGTAAAATTTCGTAAAAATTATAAATCAACCCCAAACATTATTCCTAACTGTTCCACAGAGAAATTCGTGCGATGAAAAATCCGATTAACCAAGTGTACATCACAAGGTTACCGATTATCCAAATAAGGAAACAAGTCGAAAAACTGTTAACACGGAAATACGACACAATCATAAATTAAATAAAAATATTGGAGAGACTTCCAACATTATATATTAATCATCTAGTATCATGATTGGGCCAATGGACAACATTTGGCCCAATAATCAAATGAAGCAAGAAAATGCATGGAAATTCGCAACTCTAATTAAGCTGAAAATAGAAGGGGGTAATTAGGGCAAATCCCAAGGCAATTAGTATTTCTTGGCAACACAAATTCATACTTAACCATGGTGGGAGGTTTCCTAAAGTCTCAAACACTCTAATGGAGGAAGAAATCCTCAAATTAGGAAAGTAATATGTGGAAACCGCAACTTGGCTTTCCTTGTTGCAATAGGACTCCTAAAACCCACATTTGCTTAATTACTCTTCACCCAAACCCTAGGGACGAGTTTTAGAACTTGCTGGGGTCATGTGGAGGAGATCTTGGTGGCTAGAGAGCAAGAGATCAAGCATACCAAGCTCATCTTCTTCCCTTGTTCATCTGCTACGGCCTATGCAACCCATTTCCTTGGAGTCCACCAAAGGTAGGGTAAACCAAAATCCCATTGTGCAAGGCTTATAGCCCTAGAAAGAGGGTCAAGTCTACTTCCTAACTCAACTGCAATGCACAATTTTCATGTAGTATACACGGAGTATTAGGCGTTCTTCAAATAGTGGTCTGAACAAGAGATTTTTGAAGAACGAGACTTCATCAACCCAAAAGGTAGGTTTTCTCGTGCCAAACCTTAACAAATTCTATACCAATTGTAGAGCATCAATTTAACTTTCGTTTCCCACTGATTTCATCAATTTCCATTTAGTACATCATAAGTTATAGGCGTTTTGCCAAAGTCACGCATGTTGGGTCTTTTCCTATTCAAGTCAATTTATCATGCATCTCAAGGCCATTTAAAATTATTTAAAAATCATAGTTCTCTCGTCTGTCATGTTTCCAACAACTTTCATGTTGAGACTTTTGTTCGAAAAGCCCTAGTTTAGGAGATATAAGAGTTGCATGAATCGCACCCCTGTGTTCTTGCGTTTTCGATGTTTTCAGTATGAACTCTGAATCACGTCCAGTTCAAAGGACGCTTTTAAAGCACTTGGTGTTGCATCGTGCATGGGCGATGTGATCCTATGAAAGGCGTCTGGGAGACCCGACATTTAACGCGTTGACGAGTCAACCCACGCGTGGGTCTGCATGCCGCCTAGGAGTCAGCGCCGCTCTGAACCGCGGCGGCCGGCCCCGACGCATTTCAGGCAGTTTTCCCGCCCAGTGACTTCTTTAATATAATTGCATGAACACGTCGCTTTGCCACGATGTGATTCAGTCTTGAAGGCGGCCACCAGGGTGGACGCGATTTGGCTTTTTCACTATTTCGACTGTTTTGACTGTACACTACGTTTTTAAATGCATCTACTGTATAGGACGCGTATTTACAAGCTTACTCGAGGACAGTTTAACATGTTATCAAGTGTATAACTTGCATGTCTTGGTTCTAGTCATCTCATGAGAACTATTTAATGGCTTAAAAGTAATTAACCCATTTAAAAGCTTTAATTACATAAATGTTATTGTAATTACTCCTTAAATGTTATGATCCATTCATGCAACTTGTGATTTAATCTTACTACTGTTCTACCATGTTCAAATGATAATTGCTATCTTAAAATCTTGCAAAGCATGATTAGTTAAAGTGCATAGTTTCATGTCATGCCATCATGTTAAGTGCTTTCCGCAAGTTTGAAACCGGTGGTTTATGGATTAAGATGCGTACATCACTACACACTTGCACATCTAGGCAGCCCTTTCTTGGGGATTTGGAAGCTCTCTATCGGTCATTCCGAATCGGTAGACTAGTGATCTTGTCTCTAAGACCTCCGTAAATCTCCACTCTCCGTGGATTCCCACATGGAGGCCGAGTTGGTTGTACCATTGAAGTTCTCTGGAGATAGCATGCACTTCCTCTCTCATCTTATTCTCGTGAGTGTGATTTACAGTCTAGACTAAAGCCATTAATGTAAAGATTGACTAAAGTATAAATCATACCGTTATGCTGCAAAATTTATCTCTTGACCATTGTTATAATGAAATCATGTTCAATCTACTTATTACTTGTTCTCATCATCATCATGAACATGACATTAAACATGCTTACTTATTGAAACTCTCATTAGCCATTATTAATGACTGTTGGTATCTACATTTACAATTTAAGTGAGATACTGACCGGACACGGCGAGTGTCCAAGGGCTTCAGTCTAGCCCCAATGACAGAGAGTCATAAATATATTGTTAACCATGGGATAGATTGATTACTGGCGTTGCAACTGCGCTGGGAGTCGTGCGTGTTGTGTTGAATGATAGATACAATAACCACATACACGTGTCCTGGTGTACATTCTTGGTGGATCTTTCCTTGGTGTACATTAGTATCTACGTGCTTGATTAGTGTTACATTATCGTGCTCGTGCGTTCTTGCTTGCTTGCTTGAGTGATATGGCCATCCTGCATTTAATGTAATTAGTGATATCTCGCATTCTTGAAAGCTATTGACATCAAGTGAAATCTTGCATGTTTGTACAAAAGGATATATTACTAGTTCTATCTTGTTATATCCTTCTAGATCTTGTTCTATCATGATCACTCTATGTAGCTTGTTCATGTATGATGTTTCAATGAGTATTATTCGTACATGCATATCATGACATTCATCGTGCTTACCAAGTTCAAAATTGCTAATCAGTTATCTCATTGCCCAGACATTGAGATATAAATCCTACTAGGCTAGTTTACTCATCCCCTACTTTTAACCATTCTAGGTGACTATGACATTCAAAAGGAAGAGCAAGTCGAGGATGGGAATGCATCCGAGTGATGAGCGTTCCAACTATGAGTCTAGTTATAGTAGTTTCTTTGAGTGTTAGATTCATAGTAGGAGGTGAAGAATAAAATGGATTTTTCCTTTTTATTAAGTCTTAGTCCTGTAATAGTTTCCATTTGGAATACAATGACTTGAGATTTGAATACAAGATTAGTTGAGTTCAATATTTGGGCCCTATGATGATGTATGTTGTTATACATTTAGTGCGTGCTAGTTAGAGGCTTATTTGTCAACTGTTCACGTCTCGGGATATCGTCTCGAGTTATTTCGTATTATTAATATCCGCTACGTGACAATTTAGTGGTATCAGAGCCTAGGAATACCAAATAGGATATATGTCTCAGGATTACGAGATACCTATGGAACCTAGGTCATGGAAATTAAATATAGTACCTAGTTAGAATGGATAGAGACTGGGAATATGTTAGAATGAACAAAACACTCCTACCCATTCACTCTTATAATGTATCTAGAGACATTAATTGGTTTCCATCCTTTTCTCAGGAACCTTCATAACTCTTACACTCAACTGCAATGGCTCGCAACCAGTGGCAAGCTATGCAAGACACCGTGGCTTGTCTGACCCAGGCATTACAAAATGTAGTTCAGGCTAGAAATTAGGCTGCTGCAGTTAGGAATGGAGCCGGTGATCTACACCATAACTTTAGGAGTTTGAACCCTCTTCATTTGTCTGGGTCCCCTGACTCAGACGAGGCAGAGAATTGGCAAGAGGAGATAGAACGAATTTTCCAAGTGATGCAATGCATTAACAGGGAGAAGGTGGTACTGGCCACTTTTCAGTTCACTAAGGATGCTCGAGCATGGTGGATGGCCACATCGGCCCATCTGCCTCATATAGCTGAACTGGAATGGGCAAGTTTCTTGGAGATTTTTTTAGGAAAGTACTTCTCGGAGAGGGTCAAGGAGAAGAAGGCAGCGGAGTTTGCCGCACTAAAATAGAAAGGAATGTCTGTGGCTGAGTGTGAGGCTTAGTTCGCGTGTCTGGCTGTGTATGCCCTACATCTGGTGGGAACGGAAAGATTAAAGGCTAACCGTTTCATGGATGGGCTCAGGCCCATGTTCATTGAAAAGTTCGGACTGCACAACATCCAAACCTACACTGAGATGGTCCAAACAACTCAACTAGTAGAAGACACTATAGCTAAGGTGGAAGGCATAAAGGGGAAAGACATCTCAAAGCCGACCATCATAAAAAGAGGATCAGTCGATACAACTGAAACCTTCCATAACAACAACTACAACAACAACAAAAGGCCAACCACTGGGAAGGACTATGGCATGGAGAAAAATATCAAAGTAGAAGAAACAACGACGGTGGAATATTGTAAATTTTGCGATGAGCCTGGGCACCAAGCAGACAAGTGCTGGAAGAAGGCTGGGGCTTGCCTGCAATGTGGGAGTCAGGAACATCGTATACTGAACTGTCCCATGCAAAAAGACCAAGTTGGAAGGAACAAGGGAGTGGTAAAGTGTCAAGGACGCGTGAATGCAATAACTCCAGTGGAGCTCCCGGAAGGAGGTATGATTGTTAAACCCTTAGACTGATCTTATGATGTTTTTCTTATTAGTACATTTCTAAGTGGGGGAGATCATTAAGGAGAAATTAGAAAGGAATAATCTAGTAATTATACCATAGTTCATCTAGAGGATTAAGATGGAGTTATAACAACCATGGAAGGAAAACAGGAGTGGAAGGAACCAAATGAATAGTATGGGTGGCCATAGGTGTAGATGTTGGACTAGCATCCACGATGTTTAAATAACTTAGAGGAATTAAATCCGAAACGAGCTCAAGGATCATAACTATCAAAAGCCAATTAATGATCTATTAATTTAGGGACCAAATTTCCTTAAGTGGGGGAGGGTGTAGCACCCCGGAAAATTTAATTACATAAAAAATTCAAATAAATAGAAATAAATAATTTCCATAATATCAGAGTATTTAAAACATACATATCATTATCGTATGTGCTAAAACACGTCGGAAAATTTTGTAAAAATTATAAATCAACCCCACACATTATTCCTAAGTGTTCTACAAAGAACTTCGTGCGACGAAAAATCCGGTTAACCAAGTTTACATCACATGGTGACCGATTATCCAAATAAGGAAACAAGTCGGAAAACCGTTAACACGGAAATACGGCGGAATCATAAATTAAATAAAAATGTTGGAGAGACCTCCAACATTATATATTAATGACCCAATATCATGACTGGGCCAATGGACAACATTTGGCCCAAAAATCAAATGAAGTAAGAAAATGCATGGAAATTCACAACTCTAATTAAGCTGAAAATAAAAGGGGGTAATTGAGGCAAACCCCACGGCAATTAGCCTTTCTTGGCAACTCAAATTCGTACTTAACCATGGTGGGAGGTTTCCTAAAGTCTCACACACTATAATGGAGGAAGAAATCCTCAAATTATGAAAGTAATATGTGGAAACCGCAACTTGGCTTTCCTTGTTGCAATAGAACTCCTAAAACCCATGTTTGCTTAAATACTCTTCACCCAAACCCTAGGGATGAGTATTAGAACTTGCTGGGGTCATGTGGAGGAGCTCTTGGTGGCTGGAGAGCAGGAGATCAAGCATACCAAGCTCATCTTCTTCCCCTGTTCGTCTGCTACGACCTGTGCAACATGTCCCCTTGGAGTCGACCAAAGGTAGGGTAAACCTAAATCCCATCGTGCAAGGCTTATACCCCTAAAAAGGGTCAAGTCTACTTCCTAACCCAACTAGAATGCACAATTTTCGTGCAGTATACACAGAGTATTAGGCGTTCTTCAAACAGTGGTCAGAACAAGGGATTTCTGAAAAATGAGACTTCATCAACCGAGAAGGTAGGTTTTCTATGGCCATACCAATGTGTAGAGCATCAAGGTAACTTTTGTTTCCCACTAATTTCATCATTTTCCATTTAGTACATTATGAGTTATGAGCGTTTTTCCAAAGTCGCACATGTTAGGGTCTTTTCCTGTTCAACTTGATTTATCATGCATCTCGAGGGCATTTAAAATTATTTAAAAATCATAGTTCTCTCCTCTATCATGTTCCCAACAACTTTCATGTTGAGACTTTTGTCCGAAAAGCCCTAGTTTAGGAGATATAAGAGTTGCATGAATCATACCCCTTTGTTCCTTTGTTTTCAACGTTTTCAGTATGAACTCTGAACCGCGTCCGGTTCAGAGGACGGTTTTAAAGCGCCAGATGTCACCTCGCGCATGGGCGACGTGATCCTATGAAAGGCGTCCGGGAGACCCGACGCATTTAACGTGTTGACGGGTCAACCCGCGCATGGGTCTGCGCGCCGCCTGGGAGTCAGCACCGCTCTGAACCGCGGCGGCCGGCCCCGACGTGTTTCAGGCGGTTTTCCCACCGAGTGATTTCTTTAATATAATTGCATGAATGCGTCGCTTTGCCACGATGCGATTCAGTCTTGAAGGCGGCCACCATGGTGGCCGCGATTTGGCTTTTTCACTGTTTCGACTATTTTGACTGTACACTACATTTTTAAATGCGTCTACTGTGTAGGACGCGTATTTACAAGCTTACCCGAGGATAGTTTAACATGTTATCAAGTGTATAATTTGCATATCTTGGTTCTAGTCATCTCATGAGAACTATTTAATGGCTTAAAAGTAATTAACCCATTTAAAAGCTTTAATTACATAAATGTTATTCTAATTGCTCCTTAAATGTTATGATCCATTCATGCAACTTATGATTTAATCTTCCGACCGTTCTACCATGTTCAAATGATAATTTTTATCTTAAAATCTTGCAAACCATGATTAGTTAAAGTGTATAGTTTCATGTCATGCCATCATGTTAAGTGCTTTCCGCAAGTTTGAAACCAGTGGTTTTTGGATTGAGATGCGTACATCACTACACACTTGCACATCTAGGCAGCCCTTTCTTTGGGATTTGGAAGCTCTCTATCGGTCATTCCGAATCAGTAGACTAGTGACCTTGTCTCTAAGACCTCCGTAAATCTTCGCTCTCCATGGATTGCCACATGGAGGCCGAGTTGGTTATACCATTCAAGTTCCCTGGAGATAGCGTGCACTTCCTCTCTCATCTTGTTCTCGTGAGTGTGATTTACAATCTAGACTAAAGCCATTAACGTAAAGATTGAACTAAAGTATAAATCGTACCGTTATGCTGCCAAATTTATCTCTTGACCATTGTTATCATGAAATCATATTCAATCTACTTATTACTTATGCTCATCATCATCATGAACATGACATTACACATGCTTACTTATTGAAACTCTCATTGGCCATTATTAATGACTGTGGGTATCTACATTTAAAATTTAAATGAGATGCTGACCGGGCACGGTCAGTGTCCAAGGGCTCCAGTCTAGCCCCAATGATGGAGAGTCATAAGTATACTGTTAACCATGTGGTATAATGATTACTGACGTTGCATCTGCACTGTGAGTCGTTCGTGTCATGTTGAATGATAGATACAATAACCACATACACGTGTCCTGGTGTACATTCTTGGTGGATCTTCCTTGGTGTACGTTAGTGCATCGTGCTTGATTAGTGTACATGATCGTGCTCATGCGTCTTGCTTGCTTGCTTGCGTGATATGGCCATCCTGCATTTAATGCAATTAGTGATATCTTGCGTTCTTGAAAGCTATGACATCAAGTGAAATATTGCGTATTTGTACAAAAGGATATATTGCTAGTTCTATCTTGTTGTATCCTTCTAGATCTTGTTCTATCATGATCACTCTATCTAGCTTGTCCATGTATCATGTTTCAATGAGTTTTATTCGTACATGCATATCATGACATTCATCGTGCTTACCTAGTTTTAAATTGCGAATCACTTATATCATTGCCCGCACATTGAGATATAAATCCTACTGGGCTAGTTTGCTCATCCCCTACTTTTAACCATTCTAGGTGACTATGACATTCAAGAGGAAGAGCAAGTCAAGGATGGGAATCCGTCCGAGTGATGAGCGTTCCAACTATGAGTCTAGTTATAGTAGTTGCTTTGAGTGTTAGATCATGTAGTAGGAAGTGAGGAATAAAATGTATTTTTCCTTTTTATTGAGTCTTAGTCCTGTAATAGTTTCCATTTGGAATACAAGAGTTGACATTTGAATACAAAATTAGTTGAGTTCAATATTTGGGCCCTATGATGATGTATGTTGTTATACATTTAGTGCATGCTAGCTAGAGGCTTATTTGTCGACTGTTCACGTCTCGGGATATTGTCTCGAATTATTTCGCATTATTAATATCTGCTGCATAATTCTCAGGACGTGACATCCTGTACCCGGGAAACCACTAATCCTATATCTCTCAGTCATTGATGACTCCCTAGGTGTTGTCCTTGCACAACATGATGATTCTAGAAAGGAAAGGGCAGCATACTATCTTTCTAGGCTTTTCAACACCGCAGAATCCAAATACACCACCGCAGACAAAACTTGTGTCGCGCTTGTGCGGGTAGTCTAAAACCTGAAGCACTACTTTCTTGCTCACAAGGTCAAGTTGATCTCGAGGATGGATCCACTCAGGTACCTCCTAGAAAAGCCTGTCCTCTATGATCGGCTCGCACGCTGGCAGAGCTTCCTCTCCCAATTTGACGTCTCTTTTGTGGTCCAAAAGGCCATCAAAGGGTATGCCATTGCCAAGCACCTTGCCCATCTTCCACTACCTCACAGCGATTCCATCCGAGAGGAATTTCCCGATGAAGAACTCTCGATCATCTCCAAAGACCCCTTCTGGTCCCTTCATTTTGATGGTGCACTCAACTCTTAGGGACGGGCCATTGGAGCCGTACTGCTCACCCCGGATGGTATTACTATCCCCATCGCTATTCAACTAACCTTCTCTGCCATTAACAACATGTCTGAGTATGAAGCTCTCCTCGCTGATCTTAAGCGTGCTTACATCTTGTGTGCATCCTACCTTAGAATCATAGGAGACTCTCAGCTTGTTCTGTGATAGGTGCTCTAAACTTACAGCACTCGTGACCCAAAGCTTAAACCATATCATGACTTGGTCACGTTACTGGCAAAGCAGTTCCACAAGCTTATCTATGTCCACACTCCTCGCTCACAAAATATCCTGGCTGACACCTTGTCATCACTAGCCTCTTCTCTATCCTTCCCTCTGAGCCACCAGACCGAGACAATCGTCGTCCAACGGCTTGATGTTTCATCTACCCAGGATCCTTGGTTCAACAACCTTAGGACCACCTTAGAAGAGATGGCTAGGAAGAGAGGAGTGCAACAAGTCATGCTAGCTGAGCTCGAGGAAATCTTAGATGAAGAAGAATTGCCATGGTATTTTGAGATTGAGCAGTACTGTAAGGATGGGTCGTATCCCGAAGGGGCAAATTTGGAGGATCGCAATGCCATAAAAAGAGCCGCCTTAAGGTACACAGTCGTGGAGAAGTTTTGTACATGCGGGCTCTTAATGGAGTTCTTTTGAGATGTCTTAATGATGACGAAGCCTGAAAAGTGGTAGAAAGAGCCCATGCTAGTGAATGCGGAGGGCATGTCAACAGTCAGATGCTTGCTAAGAAGATCATTAGGCAGGGCTACTACTGGCCAACCCTAGAAGAAGACTGTGCCATCTACGTCCGTAGGTGTGTTAAATGTCAACTCCATGCTGATAAAATTCATTCTCCTTCATCCTCACATCATCCACTTGCCACACCTTGGCCATTCTCCATGTGGGCTTTTGATATTGTTGGCCCCCTTGGTGATCCTAATGCTCAAAACAAACAAAAATCATTTATCTTAACAGCAACCGAGTATTACACCAAATGGGCAGAAGCAGAAGCGTTTGCAGAAATCAAAGCATCCACAGTGTGCCGCTTTATCATGAAGAATATCATCTCATGGTTCGGAGTGCCAAGCAGCATCGTCACAGACAATGGGCCGCAATTCATCTCTCAAGAACTTCAGGACCTCTGTAAGAAATATAACATCACTCTGCATCATTCATCTCCATATTACCCACAAGGCAATGGCCAAGCTGAAGCAACTAATAAAACTCTTCTGAAAATCTTGAAGAAAACTTGTGAATCGCACAAATTCGCTGATTGGCCAGAAAAGCTAATAGAGGCTCTATGGGCCTATCATACCTCTGTCCGTACTCCCACGGGAAAAACCCCGTATGCTCTCATTTATGGGATGGAAGCGGTAGTTCCATACGAGATCTTGATCCCTTCATTAAGAGTCCAGCTCGATAAAGAACATAATCATGACGAATGTCGAGAGGCGTTGCTAGTCCAGTTGGAACTCTTAGATGAAAGGCGACTAATGGCAGCCGATCATGTGCTCTCATACCAAAGGCGAATCTCAAGGTCTTTGAAAAGAAGGTCATTGAACAAAAATCCAAGAGGGTGATATGGTCTTGAAACACATTTTTATCAAAACTGGAGGTCCAAGGTCTAAATTGCAACCAAATTGGGAAGGTCTGTATGTTGTAAAGGAGGTGTATCCAGGAAATGCCTACTGCTTAGTCAATGTTGAGGGCGTAGAATTGTCACATCCGTGGAATGGGTTGTACCTCAAAAGATTCTATCCTTAGGTCTATAGGTGTGAGGCCACAACACTAAGATTAGGGATAACCCCGTGTTAAGAGTCCGAAGTCCTTTCCCAAATCATGAAGGGTTGCTCTAAGGTAGGACCAACACACACACACGGCAAGCCTGGGCAGCCGCACTTATTAGATACCATAGCTATGTAGGCCCTACTTTAGCAATGCAATGGTCATTCTCTTCCAAATCGGTCGAAGTGTAGGGGCAAAGGGTCGTAAGGGCAAGGTTGTCGACCTTAAGAATACCCTGACGTGAGGAAGTCTCAAACACAGATGGTCAAATAGCAAAAAAAAAGACAAAGAAGCAAAACAAAAGATAAAAGATACATGATTAGAATAGGGGTATGGCAAAGAGTGGCAAAGTCCCCGTGGGACGCTCATGAGCCCGGTCGTACGCATGCCCCAGATAGTGCAAATCCATAAGAAAAAACCACAAAGTCCCTACGCAAATGACCTAATCTTTGAAGGGTATGCCACGGGAAGAAGCCAAACCCAACATCCCTTGAACCTGCATTACACTTTCCTTAAATAGTCTTCCATTTCCTTCTATAATATCGGGTCATCTCTCAGGTATGGCCTAACTAGTCGCACTATCAGCTAGGGGCAGTCACCCATGGCATGTCACCCCTAAACGCACGTCCTACCTTAGTAAAGCCTTCGGTAGGAAGGGGAAGTGACCAAGACACCTAACCAGCAGTTTGAATCGGTCTACGTGTTGTGGCCCAAAAGGGGCGAGTACCTTCCGTCTCACGCGTCTTATCTTAGGAAGGGCTAACGTCGGCTTCAGGCATCTTTCAAAACTCCAAAAAAATCAAATATTTCAAAACTCCAAAAAAATCAAATATTTCAAAACTCCAAAAAATCAAATATTTCAAAACTTTAAAAAAATTCAAATATTTCAAAACTCCAATAAATTAAATATTTCAAAACTCCAAAAAATCAAATACTTCAAAACTCAAAAAAATCAAATATTTCAAAACTCTAAAAAAATATTTTCAAAATACCAAAAAACACTTTACTCATTCATGCATGTCATTCATTTACTAATGTCTTTTCACCTACTTAATAAGGCTTAGCCCCTTGACCATTTTATCGAGATTGGTCACTTATCATATTTAAGGCAAGGGGCTAAGTCGAAGAACGCATCTAACTTGTTTTCGTGGTTGTCCTAAGTGTGCAGGTCGCAGCAGAAGAAAGAAAGCGACACTCATATCTCACTCATCACTGGCACACAATAACATTTCATAAAAAAAATATTCCATTCCATTCCATATTTACATCATCATCATGATACATGTAGCAACTCAAAAAATTCAATATTTTAAAAAATCGAAATAATAAATTTCTTTAAAGCGAAATAATAGAAAACATACGTACCATGAATGTGTAAAAACACATCTAAAAATTTCGTAAAAATTATAAATCAACCTCAAATATTATCCCTAAGTGTTCCACGAAGAAATTCGTGCAATGAAAAATCTGATTGGCCAAATGTACGTCACAACGTGACTAATTATCCAAATATAGAAACTAAGTCGGAAAACTATTAACACAGAAATATAATGGGCCCATAAATCAATAAAACATGTCAGAAAGACCTCCAACATCGGGTATTGTTGACCCATTATCGGAATTGGACCAATGAACCTCTCATAGTCCATGAATCAAATCAAGTAAGAAAAATATAATAAAATCCGTAACTCTATTATTCCCTAATTAAAAAAAGAAATCCCACAAAATAAATTCCAATAAATAATGGGTTGTGTTAAATGGACCCTCTAGAATTTATTGGGCCAAAATAGGGATTTTAAAAAGAGGAATAATAGGAAAATACCCTAAATTCATAACTAAAATATTACATAAATAGAAAACATGTATTAAAGCATTAAAATAATAAATTTGAGTTATAATTGGATTCCTAAACCTACCCTAATGGGTTGGCCACGAATTTAACTCCCATCCCAACCCATATAGATGTTCTCATACTTAGAAAGGGAAGAGAGAAGAGGAAATTCGGAATTAATAGAGTTATAGTCCAAATAGGAAATAGAAAGAGGAGAAGCTTAAATACCCTCCTAAAACCCTCATGGCCGGCCCTAGCCCATGCCAAGGGATTTCTGGACCAGGAGGAGAGGCCAAGGAGGAGGAGATTCCGTGGGGAGAAGAACCTTTCAAGCTCTCAACCCGTTCTTCAAGTTCTAGCCCTAGAAGAGAAGATCGAGTCAAGGTAGGCATTCTCACAAGCTAAAATCATAATATTTCGTCTGTAGATTGTTCCATGCATGACGAACAAAACCCTCAAGTTTCATAATTTTCCATCAAGCATATCTTTTGTTCTTGATTTTTGAAGTTCTATACTCATCTTGACTCCGAACCTTCATGTTTAATTCATATCTCCTTGAATACTCTATCTCATGCCTCGAAATTTTTATTGAAGATATTGATGCATGTTAGGTATCTTTTGCCCCTGAAAGCCCTAATTTTTATCCACCCTAGTTCGTGAATTAATTTTCTCTTCTCAACTGCTCATTGTGTCATGTCCTCTATATTTGACTTGAATAAAGCATGTCGAAACTCTATCTATTTTCAAATTCCTATTTACTTTAAGTGCCCATGTATGTCTAGATCGATTTGCAACTTGTTTCATGATTTTTCATCGACTATACAATTAGTTATCAATTTTTAAGCAACCAGTGTCAAAACATGTTAAGTTGGCCCGCAACCCGAGGCTCTATCCTTTTCCGGCTCGAACTCAGGTTCAGAACCTGAGAACACGACGGCCCGATAGGTCGCATTCTCAAGGCTGTCGCGACACAGGCATCTGTCGCGATCTGATCGCGACAGGGAACCCTGTCGCGTTCTGGCCGCCTGACCGAACGACCTATCGCGATCCTCATAAGAACCTATCGCGATCTGCCTGTCTGTTCAGACCTGCCTGTCGCAACCCTTACAATCCCTCGTCGCGTTCACACTTGATCCCGTCGCGACCCTTACAAGGGTTCGTCGCGATCTCAGCTTTTGCTTGAAACCCCCTTTCTCTGATGTTCCTGACTTTCTACAATAGCCCTTTTCCCTGTTAACTATCTTAAACTCAGTAAATAACATTGTTAATCATGGACATGTAATTATTTAAATTAATAAGTCATCCACGTAATTATTTCATGCCCATGATTTTATCTTACACTTGCACTCACTTGAACTATCCTATATGGCTTAACTTAGCATAAAAATTTTCACTTGTACATCTAGAGATTTATTTCAATTATATATATATTAATTGTCCTATTTTTAAATGAACTTGTCTATGTTACTTGCGATGTTTTGGGAATACCGTTATCGACGCTCCACTGTTCTAGAATTCCTCTAGAACGTCGGGCACTTATTTCTATACACACTTTCTTTTGACTTGGACAAACTCTCCGTTGGATACTCCTTCTACCGGACTAGGGAGTCTTTGTTCAAGGATTCCGTATGTGTCCTCTGTCCATGGATTCCCACATGGTCGACGAGCTGGTTGTACCCTAACACCTATGATACACTCTAGGGATCAGTAAGATCCATACGGCCTTAGATTGTTCTCTCTCTTGTCTTGAATCCCATCGGACCTCTGGACCTGTGCATAATGAAGCCAGCGGAAGGGATGTGTTCCACCTGACTGCCAACATCGTATGCGCATGTTGAGCAACTATTACTATCGCTTGTTACTCGACATTTCATGTGCAATGACCATAAGATCTCATCTATACTCTACTCACTCGTCTATTCATGTTCACTCTACTATCTCTTCTCTCTCATCCAGTACTCTATTGGTACCCTTTAAGCTGTGTGGTTTCTACTGTTTTGAACTGTTCATGACTGTCTAGCGCTAAAATGGGTCTTGTGACTCTACTGACTTGAATGCATACGGTTCAGGGTGCGGAGAGTGTCTGAGGGGCTCCAATCTAGTCTTGGGGGCAGAGAGCCACCCGAAAATACCTGCAGGGGCTATAGACGGTGTTCTGCATTGCATCGGTTCTGACTGACTGTTCTGAATTAGCTAGACATTTGACTGTTACACTGTTACTGTTAGTCTGAGGAGTTCAGATGTACTATGCGATTACTGTGCTATCACCGACTGTTACTGAACTGTTATTGAGCAACTACTATCATGCTCTCAACTTGCTCTACTTGACCCTCGCTCTCTTGAGTTATTGCGTGCTATCGCGACTTAATCACATTCAAGTGCTATACTCTCTCGTTGTCTCTTGACGACAAAAGTTCTATATTCTCTCTCGGCTATCTATGGATAACCAAAGTGCCATTACTATTTCGATTGACGAAAGTTAATCAAAAGTGCTATACTATTTCGATTGATGAGAATCAATCAAAGTGCAATTTACTCTTTACATGACCATTTACTATCTCTCTTCTTGCTATACATGTCGCTTGCTATTCTTGACAACGTCGTTACTTGCTATTGTTGGTATCGTTTCTATCGTGACTTGACTTTAATCATCGTGCTATACTTGATTAGTCTTCTATTTGAACCATGTTACTTGTGCTATTACTTTCTCGACTTTACATGACTCTCTCTATCATTAGTTACTCTGCCATTTAATGCGTTAATTACTTAAAGCCTACTTGACTATTGAGATTTAAGTCCTACTGGGCGTTATCGCTCACCCTTCGTTATTTGTTATTATCTCTCAAGTAAGTCGAACAATGACGTTATACGTACCAATGGGATGGGACGAGAGTGATGAGTGACTTGGAGTCAAATGACGAAGTTATCCTAGCACGATTGGAGTCTAGTAGTTATTGCTTTAGATTTCTTTTCAATGTAATGATGTCATTGAGCCCTATGTATTGCCTCCGAATTAGTGGTTGTAATAGTTTTAGTGGAATTTCAATGAAATGAAGAGTTAATTCCAATTATTGTTCATTAGATGCTCTGATGTTGCGGAAGTATGCGCAATTGTTGTTACCATACTCGTTGTTCACATTCTTCTCCGATTTATTCTGCTTCGTTGTTTACGTTCTTCTCTGATTTATTCCGCTGCTTAATTGGAGGGGCGTGACAATACATGATGAATAAAAAGCAAAAAAGTACAAGTCCTCAGTCACTCTCCCTTGTACCCTTAGACGGGCGAGAAGGTGGAGGGGCCATCTCCCTCAGCCCTATCGTGCTCCCCTCAGCCGCTCCCTCACGCCTTCGTCCCTCCTCCTCGTTCCTCCGTCGTCCGGAGGAACCTGTCAAATAATGCCCCGCTGAGGCACTAGGGGCACTGCTCCTGCTGACCGATGAGTGACTATGGCCAACCAGAAATAGGGCTCTCTCCAGCCCCCTCATCTCCACCTTGAGTACAAGGATGGTCTCGCGCTCTCTCCCTAGTTGTGAACGGAGCTCGTCCACCTCTCGGCGCAGCCCCGTCGCCTCGTCTGCCTGGGGGCGTAGGCGCACCTCTGCCATCTCCACCTCTGGCGCGGTCGTCTGTGCTAGAGCGTCCCTCAACTCCACCTCCTGCAAGTCAAACATTTGTCAATAAGAAAAATCAAGAACAAGGGGCAGGTAATTAATAACTCACTCGTTCGCGTAGCTGGGCCATGGCATCCTCCACCCAGGTCACCGCTGCTGCCAACTGACCCTCCAGCACGGAGCAGCCTGGCTCGTCCCGGGAGGTGGAAGCACCCCCCACCATCTGCTACGCGCACTCCAGCTCGGCATGCTGCAAAAGATATATATATATATATATATATATATATATATATATATATATATATATATATATATACGGGTCAGTCAACTGAAGTGAAGACTAGAAGAAGCAAGAAGTAAAGCACTCACCAGCTCGGTCACGGTCCGCTGGAGATCATCCCTCTGCTGGATCGTGGAGTGGAGGACTCCCTCGAGGGAGGCAATCTGACCCTCGGGGTCAAGCTGCAAACACAGGTCAGGTTAGCCAAGGAATTAACAATTAAAATATTTAGAAAAGGCTAGGTTAGTAGCACTCACCGGTCGTCGGGTCCCCCCTGTAGAAAAGGCTAAGTTAGTAGTCCTCGTCACTGGTGGCCTCAAAGGTCACCACTCGACCCCGCTGCCGGCAGTCCTCAAGCTGCTCCCGGGCTCACTCCCTCCAGTCCGTGGTCTGCTGGATGCCCCGGAAGCTGCGACCCGGCCTCTCCCACAGCCTCTGCCGGGTCGAGAACTCCACCACCGCCTGATGGATCCCCAGTGTCCGCGCGACCAACCGTAGGTCGAGTGGTACCACTGTGTTGAAGGCGTGACCCCAGATCTCCCTACCGAAGTAGGTGCGGGCCTGCTCCACCCATGGCTGGTCGCTGTCGTCATCCCCAGCGTAGGGAGTCCACTCGACCTGCACACCACACATAGAAATTTGTTAGTCGATTGTTAGTAATAAAGAAAAGGAAGGGTTGTAAAGGGTAGAAGTACTTACATGTCCGAAGGGGACGATGTCCAGCACGTCCTGGATGAGGGTCATCTGCAGGTGCAAGGACCACAAATCACGGCGGAACCACCAGCGCTGCAGGAGCGGCACAGCGCTCGGCTGCCTCGGCACTCCCTGGCCTAGGGAGGGAAGATACTGATAGGCCCACACCTGCAAAACACCATGGTCAGTATCACAATCAATTATAATAAGCAGGAAAAGCGATAAAGGGTAAGGGTAAGAAGCGTACCTGTAAAAATGGGAAGAATCTAGCTACCCCTGTCTCCCAACCGGAGGTACCTAGGCTGTCAATGAGGTGGGCCAGAAGGGCCGCACCCCATGCATAGCTGCCTACCTGGGTCAGATCCTCCAGCAAGGGCAAGCACTTGCAGCTCACTGGGTCCCCTTGGGTCCCTAGGATCATCTTCCCGATCACGAGGATCAGGAAGCACCGCAAGTCTCGGTCCGCTGCCGCTCCCTCCTCCTCCACCAACGCCAGTCTGGCATCCTCCGTCAACCGGGCCATGTACTCTGCCTGGCCCTCTCCAGTCTGGTGGCGAGCGTCCACCACTTCTAGGCTCACCTGAAGCCTCGTCCTCGACAACAGGGATGACCTCTCCCTCGTCACCTCCAATCCCAGGAGCCTCTCTACCATCTCCTGATAGCAAGTATAGGTCACCCTTGTCACCTCCTGGACGTCTACCCTCAAGCCAGTGATCCGTGCCACGTCCTCCAGTGTGGGGATCATGTGACCCCACGGGAGGAGGAAGGTGTGGCACTCAGGGTCCCAGCGCTCCTTCAGTGCCTGAATTAGTGCCACATCGTGCGTGAGCTCCTCTAACCTGAGAAACGGGCTGAACCCCATCTCCTCAAGTCTCTTCCTCTAGAAGTCCAGCAGTCCCCGGTAGACTGCTCGGACAACGGCCGACCCCAGCCAGGACCGTAGCTCACTCTGCAAAACAGCCACAAAAGCACAAAGGTCAGTCTGAATCCCCCAAAATAAGCAGTTTGTTAAGGTCGCGATAATGCCTCTGTCTCCTTCTCAACGCGACACCGAGAGTGTCGAGTTCACCCTGGTAATGCGACAGGCAACTTGTCGTGTTCACAGGGTGACCGAGGGCGGCCAGTAGTCGTTCCCTGGTCGTTCCACCATGGGCCAAAGCCCTACATAGGTTCTACCATCACACACACTGGGATTTAGGGTTTAGGTCACCTACCTCTTTGGGGCCGGCACCTTCTTCCTCGCCCGGTGCCTCTAGGGGGTCTACCTCCATGGGGAGGGCCAGAGCTTCCTCCCCCGTCTCCGTAGAAGCTTCCTCTGCCATCTGCCGTCGGCAGATGGTCTTCTTGGACCTCCTCGAGTAGTCCCCACCATCACCACCGCCGTGGCCACCTTCGCCACCCTCCATCGCCATGGGCCGCCGGGGAGGGGAAGTAGGAAAGAGGAAGAAGGCTGGAAGAAGGAGAGAGGAGGGGGAAAAGCCGTCGTCACCGCCGGCTGGAGATCGTCGGAGAAGAAGGGGAGGGGGTCTCTATCACCGGAGAAAGAGGGTGAAAGAAGAGAGAGAAGAGAGAAAGAAGGAAGATGCGTGGGTCCAAAATTTAAATCGCCTCGACCCTGTGGTCGTGACAGTGTCGCTACACTATACCTGTCGCATTCGCATCACTGGTAGTGACCATTGACCTATCGTGTTCTAAATCACGATGCCCAGGCTGTCGCCTTCTCAGTCTATTCACAGAACTCCCAAAAATCTACATTTTTATTGCAAATCTACACGATGCCCAGGCTGTCGCCTTCTCAGTCTATTCACAGAACTCCCAAAAATCTACATTTTTATTGCAAATCTCAAATGCATACATCACATAAAGGCTGAAAATCATCATAAAATGTCCAGTACATCATTCCTGTAATTACAACGCCTTAAATCTCTCAAAATCTCCAAAAAGTACAATCATGTCTCTCTCGCAAGTTCTCGGTCCCCACGTGGCCGGATCTCCCTGTACTTTCTGAGGTACGCTTGGTATGCCTCACGCTCCTCGTGCACTATGGGTGGTAGAGCATGAGTGGCACACACATGCCATATCGCCAGCGTGCTCCGCACAGCCTGCTCGTCCTCCGGATCTCCCAAGCGCCTCGCTTTCATAGGAGGCAAGTGCGATGGCTAAAGAAGCTTCGTCCTAGGCTTCCTAATCTGAAGACAGTACCTATGCGGGTTGTAAAGAATCATCGCCATTCCCCACAAGCTGTAGGTCCAGTCCACGCCCAGGGGAAGTCGTATGTCCACTCCGCATAGCGCCGCGATGTCTAGGGCGAAGTGCTCTATGGTATACACATCGCGGGATCCATCATGAATTCACCAAGGATAAGTTTGGGGTTAATGGGCTCAACAGTATAATGTGTTTTTGCTCATCTCCCTGTGTGGTCTTGGGTAAAGCCAGGAGGAAAGCTTCCACCTCCTCAAGTAAGACAGTGGCCTCAAAGTTCGGGGAAAAGAAAGTATGGGTTTGTCGGTGCCATAGTTCTATCAAAGCGGTGATGCTATGCCAATCAAATGAAATATTATGGTAATTATGGGCAGCTATCAAGATACCCCCCAAACCCCACTCTCTCAAGGCACGAATCACATGCATGGGTAGACTTTGATCATGGGTGCTATCCAATTGAGCTTAGAGTATCGGCGGGGCCAGGAAAGAGCTAGAGGAAAAGGAAAAGAGAGGAGAAGAAGAAGAATTAATAGGAATTTTCGGATGTTAAAAAATCACAAAAAATTGAAAAGACTATTTACATACCTCTCTCATATTAGCATTGCTATGATGGTTTGGAACATCCGTCAGCCCAGGAGCTCGTTGTAGGACGTCCGGGCGTGCTTGGGACCTCCATAGGAAGCCTCTTCACCCATGGGAGCACTGGAGCTCTTCATGGCCATGGGAGACTTGAGGGCTGTAGAGGAGAAGGGAGGGTTGTGAACTCCGAATTTGTCTCTTCCCCTTACTATAGGCATTTAGAACTCCTATTCATGGTAGGAGAGAGTTTAGAAGGGCTTATGGGAGTTAGAAACAGGACTAGGGAACCTAAAAGTCCAAGTGGGAAGCAAACATGGAGCCTCGGGTTGCCAATTGCACTCTGGGCACAAAAACTGAGGTCACGACATATCGACACATCGCCATCTAGCCGCGACAGGTATTCCGTCGCATTCATGTTCAAGGTAGCGATAGACAAATTGTCGCTTTCTGTGTTTCAACATTGTTGACTGATTTTCTTTACAATGTCATGATTTTTTGCCAATTCAAGATGTGTGTCTTCAATGGAAATTGAGTTTTATCTTGTCTTTAGGGCTTCTTTATATCTAAAAATCCCTAAAAATAAAAAAATTCATAAAAATCCACAAAAATCAGAAAAAAAAAATCAAAAAATCAAAAGACGACTCGTCAGGTAAGTTCAAGTAAGTATTTGTAACCTTATCTCTACATTACTATATGGTATCTACTTACTGTTATCATCTCAAGGACCGGCTGGTTTCAGTGTGTTCAGGATTGAGTTCCCCTTCAACAAAAACGAGGATGATCTAAGTACACATGCTAATCGTTGGATAGGCCGTTAGATGGTATGACTTTGGGACGATGTTCTATCGCACGTCGGGATGCGAAGTGTCTTGACCCTTGCTCATCTTGTTAGCAATATTATCCTGAGTATTTGTATTTCTCCTTTTCTTTGCATTCTATTTTATGGTTTCTTTTACTTTAGCCCAGAATGCATCATGTAGGATTTTGAGCTTCACATATCATGATTAGTCAAAGCCAGCTTCGCAATGATGTTTCAACCAGATCTTCATTTCACAGACAAGGAATTCATTCCATTCCGAATTTGATAGTTTTCTTTGAGCTAGTTGCTCGGTCCAATTTCCCAGTATGGTTCTTATTCAGGATTCCTCTCAGTTGCCCAGTTAGGTAGCCCAGAGGGGGGGTGAATGGGTCTTTAAAATTTATCAGCTAATACATGTTCACTAAAAATGTTCACAGAGAAATACATTGAAGATTGTTAGTGTTAGTAAAGAGAAACAACAATCACACAACACAAGATGTATCCTGGTTCGGATTCCTCTCCACAGGAGTCCTACGTCCAGTCCCTGAGCAACAAACTTAGGATTTCACTAACTAGGGTACAGTCCCCCTATGGACACTACAACACCCAGCCCAGCTGGGTCTTCTCTTCACAGCCGAAGAGGAACAACACCTTGGATACCCCACCAGGTCTCCTTCTCAACAGAAGGGAACACACACAGAACAAGTAAGCAGGAGATTAAGCCCCTAGATCAAGTTTTGATAAGCCAAGATCTGAAGCAAGGGTCTGAGAGCAATGAGATCTATAAACAAAAGCTCACTCTCAGAACTAAACAAGCTCTCTCGAAAATCTACAAACAATGCAGAGAGCAAAGAGCTAATCTAATGGAATGAGGCTTGGCTCTTTCTTGAGAACTCGTAGAAGACTTGATGATCAGAGAGTTTTCTATGACTGTCGTTCTCTGTCTATGTGTATGTTTCTTCTGGAGCTCCTTTCTTCAATATATATATCGTCAATTTGAAATCTAAACGTTGAAGTATCCATTGCCTCTAGCTTTTGGGGACGTAAGACTGGTGGCACTTGGAAGCTTCCAGTCAACAGTCCTTTATCCATTTGTGCACGCAAAGATATAGGATCTTATGAAGTGTCCTTTGGCTTCTACAAGGTCCAATTGTTGTGAGATGAATAGAGACAGAACTACACACAAAGGAAGCTAGAATGATAGACAGCTAAGCTGTCTCTGTTGTCAGTCAACGTTAGTGTGAATATTCATCAAATAGTAATACTATTCTGCTGTTCAAAAGATGCATAAAGAATAGAGACGATAATGGACGATATCGTCTGCATGCATGCAGAGATACGTTCATCTTCATTAAATACACAGCTGACAGAAGAATAGTGCGAAGACTTTGACTATTCAACCCGTTGAAAGGATAAGTCATATGTCAAGTTGATTGATATGAAATCGATGCATTTATGACTTATGAAACGTTATGCAACCAAACAGCAAATCATTGTGAGATATTAAAAGAATCGTTTGATCATTAAGGAAATGATTATGATTACTTAGAAGTCAATGCACAAAGTGAATCGTTATGAGAACCAAAGAAATCGATGTGATTAATTAAGCAGTCGATGCGCAAAGCAAATCGTTATAATATCTGAAGCAATCGTTGCGATAAGCAAATCGTTACGATGTTTGAAGAAATCGTTGCGATAAGCAAATCGTTACGATAACTAAAGGAATCGTTGCGATAGCAAATCGTTGCGATAACTAAAGGAATCGTTAAGATAGCAAATCGTTGCGACGTCTGAAGAAATCGTTGCGATAACTAAAGGAATCGTTACGATAGCAAATCGTTGCAATAACTAAAGGAATCGTTACTAAAGGAATCGTTACGATAGCAAATCGTTGCGATAACTAAAGGAATCGTTATGATAGCAAATCGTTGCGACGTCTGAAGAAATCGTTGCGATAAGCAAATCGTTACGATAACTAAAGGAATCGTTACGATAGCAAATCATTATGACGTCTAAAGAAATCGTTGCGATAAGCAAATCGTTACGATAACTAAAGGAATCGTTACGATAGCAAATTGCTGCGATAACTAAAGGAATTGTTACGATAGAAAATCATTGCGATAACTAAAGGAATCGTTACGATAGCAAATCGTTGCGACATCTGAAGAAATCGTTGCGATAAACAAATCGTTACGATAACTAAAGAATCGTTACGATAGCAAATCATTGTGAGAACGATCTTTTGAATTCAAACGATGTTTCATTCTATGAAGAAATCGATAAGGCACTTATGAAACGTTATGAGGAAATCGTTACAATTCTATGTAGTCATCATAATTATAAAAGAAACGATGTGTACTTAGACAAATATCATACTTGATCTAATGTTGCTTCAGTAAGAATAATACTTACCAATTTGGCTTGATTTTCCTAAATCGATAAGGCACTTATGAAACCGTTATGAGGAAATCGTTACAATTCTACTGTAGTCATCATAATTTAAAAAAGAAACCGATGTGTACTTAGACAAATATCATACTTGATCTTAATGTTGCTTCAGTAAGAATAATACTTACCAATTTGGCTTGATTTTCCTTGTTATATTTCTTGTGCTCAAGACTTATAGAAAATAGGTTTGTGACCTTAATCAAGGGTTTGATAATTATCAACATAACATAGTTTTGTTAATCACCAAAATAGAAATGTGATTAAATTAAATTACATGGGGATAGACTGTTCATCAATCTCCCCCTTTTTGGTGATGACCAAACATCAATAAACTTCAGTAAATAGCACAAATAAGTTTATATTTAAATTCTGAAATTGTTTGCAATAGCTCACCATATGTATTTCAGAGCTTGCAATAGTTCTCCCCCTTTTTGTCGTTAAGAAAAAAAATAGGACTGAGACAAAGAAGAGGAACAAGAAAAGTAAAGAGCACAAAAAAGAGTTGTATTATAGAAAATAGGTTGTGACCTTAATCAAGGGTTTGATAATTATCAAATAACATAGTTTTGTTAATCACAAAATAGAAATGTGATTAAATTAAATACATGGGGATAGACTGTTCATCAATCTCCCTTTTTGGTGATGACCAAACATCAATAAACTTCAGTAAATAGCACAAATAAGTTATATTTAAATTCTGAAATGTTTGCAATAGCTCACCATATGTATTTCAGAGCTTGCAATAGTTCTCCCCCTTTTGTCGTAAGCAAAAAATAGGACTGAGACAAAGAAGAGGAACAAGAAAAAGTAAAGAGCACAAAAAGAGTGTATTGTATTATTTTGAGAAGGTATAGGGAGATAATGAGCAGGGGACAAGAGAGAGGCATAATGAGAAATTATTTCCCAGGCCTGCTTTTCCTGCTTCTCAAAAAATGGCTTGAAAACCCCAAGAGATACGGAATAGGTTGGTCCCATAGAGGGAGCCATCCTACGGAGATGAAGGGCCAACTGCTTCTCAAGGAAATCTGCATAGGAATAACAATCTAAATCCATTTTAAAGAAGCTGACTTTGCAAAACTGGCACAAGCAAGAAACTGATCTAGAGTGACAAGGTAGAATATCTGCTTGTGCATCATATCCTGGCGCATGGCTACATAAACCTTGTACCTTTCAACCCAAGTGAGATAGGGATCATTGACAAGGTATATGGAGTTCATATCCAGGAAAGTAGCTTCTGAGATGAGAGGTTCACCAACCCTGGCATGAGATTCATTCAGATCAGAAAGTTGTTGTGCGGAGAGAGGATAGAATCTGATCCAATCATTAGGATTCAATCTTTCACATTCTGACAGGGCAGGAGCAAGAACTTCAGCACTGACATGGCCCTGGTGATACTCTCGAAATAGGAATCTATGGAAAGCCCCAGATACCCCTTCCGGACCTTAATTCTGCCCATGACTCTGGCAAAATGCTCAAACATGATTGAGCCTACAGAGGAATCCATTATTAGACAGTGGAGAGGGGGAAGGAAGGTAGCCTCAGGCAATTGAAGAGTGGCAAAGTCTACTTGGATAGCTTCAGTGCCACGAGAGGAGCCAAGACTTTGGATGGCCTGCCGGAACTGACCCAAGTGGACTTCAAGCAAACGATGATGATATCGATAATCATTAAACATCTTGAAGTGCCTGATCAACTTTATCTCCTTCTGAATGAACGGGGCCCAGGAGTCCTTGTGGTGGATCAGGAACCATTCAGACAAGGTTAGGGTATGGTCCCTAGGAGGGAATTTGGCAGATTTGGCAAGTAAAAACTTATTGTAGAGAGCTTTATTTGAGCGACCCCATTTTTCTTCAGTTTGGGATTCGGCTGAAGAAAAGATTTTAGTTTTGAGGAATTTGGAGAGAGAAGTGTAAGGTAAGATGGTGTTTAGATAGTCTGTGAGATTCTGATGATGAAGATCGAAGATAGAAGCAAAAACCACCTTAGAGAGGAATTCCCTATAAAGAGGTCTATTCTTGGTGACCTCTGTCACTGAAAACCATAGAGGAGGTATACAAAACTGAAGAGGAGTTAGAAGAAGAGGAGGTTTTTCTTTTCTTATGGACAAGACTCGAATAGTCTGTCCCATGAATATGTTCTCCAACCTTGAGGACAGATCGGAGAATGGTTGCCTCAAACTCATCCTTGATGGCCATAAGGTAGGGACCATCAATTTGAGCTCCCTCTGGAATGATTGCGATGAAGGAGGGAGGAGGATTAGGATGAAGTAGAGAATGTGGGGTGGAAGAGGTAGGTTCAGAGGGTCCAAAGAATGAGGGACCAGAGGAGGAGGAGGCTCCAGCTAAAGATGCTGGAGGAACCTCACTAAGAGGAGGAGGTGGAGAAATGTGAGAGACAGGAGGTGAAGAGGAATGTGTGGGAAATGGGGTAGGAGAGGAGATGGTTCTGGGTTGAGGTTGATTGAAGGGTTGAGGAGCAAGTGGAGCAGTGGAGGCCGAAGGTGGAGAGGAAGGAGCAGGTGTCTGAGTAGGTGAAGGAGTTGGGTGCTCAAGAGCGACTGCTACTTCTTCTGCAAAAATTTGCTCAGACCCAACTGGCCCTGATGGCCCTGATCCTTGATCTGATGGCCCTAAAGGCCCAGACTCCACGGCTACTGCCGGAGAAACAATTTCCGGCCCTGATGGCCCAAACTCTACAGCTGCTGCCTGATAAACAATTTTCGGCCCTGAAGGCCCAGACTCTTGATCTGATGGCCCTAATGACCTGGCAACCTCTTCTTCATTTCCTTTAGAAGGCTGAGCTGGAGGGGGAGGAGGAGCTTGAGCTCCAACTACTTTCAAAATCTCATAGAGCATGGACTTCATGCTTCCCATTTCCTTGTTGAACCATTTCATAGCATTTCTTACTTGGGATAGCTCTTTGGTGGCTGATGCCTAGCTCATGAATATGGAGTTTACATCAGATTGCAATGAGCATAAGATTTCTCCTTGAGCATCCAACCTCTCTATCACAGGCTTCAAATGTATTACAATTTTCTGACTCCGGGACCTCTGATATGGAGTATCCGCAAGGAGAGGAACTTCCTTTCCTTTCTCCCTTGCTTGGTCCATAGGTGCCTGAAGATCACCATCATCATCTTCAGAGTCTGAGGAGCTTGTAGTTTCTCCTTCTCTGAACTGATTTTCTAGGGGCTTTTCATTTCCCTCCCCCTGAGTCTCACTGCCCTTTTCAACACTAACTTCTTCTTCTTCAGCCACAATCTCCATAGGAACATTGGGTTGAGCTACTGTTGCTGCATCGGATTGGACTGGGAGGTCTTCTAAAGGAACTTTAGTGTGGCATGATGCCACAACACTTTCTCCCTGAATATCCTCTGCTACTGAATGCTCCCCTCAATGGGAGCATCATCCATTACTGCATCTACTTGAACTGATACGTGCTCCTGCTGGCTTGGAGCTTCTTCTATGACCATTTCTTCAGTGTGGCCTTCTGCCACAACTCTGCTACAAGAGATTCACTTGCAACTTGCTCCTCCTGAGAAATGGAGTCCAGTGCATTCCTAAGTAGAGTGGCTACTTGGGAAGATGGAAGTGGATCCTCTAGAGATTGCCCAAAGGGCTCAATGAATTCAAGAGGAATGTCCTCAATCCTTCTGCTGGCTTCATCCTCTGCTGCTGCTGTCACTGCTGCTGCTGGAACAACCTGATCAATGGCTGCTTCTTCTTGATCAACCACTGTCGCTGCTTCTGCTACTGGTTCTAGGTCCTCTTGGGCTTCACCAATGATGGCTTCACCCTCAACCGCACCAGTCTTTGACCATACACTATTCACAACTGAAAATTCACTCTTTCTCAAATTTCTGGACCTGATGGCTTGGCCCATTTTCTCAGAAACATCTACGCTAATGCCAAAATGCTGGAAAATTCTTGTCAAGAGATGGGCATAAGGTAGTGAGATATTCAACTTACTCTTGGTGTCCCACACCTGAGAACTGGAAAACTTCATCCTCTCAATTATTAATTTTGCAGTGTTAATTTCTTGGTTCTGGATGGCCCAGAACATCAAGTCAGAATCTGCCCTGGCGCGGGTAGAGAAAGATGCACTCCTAGGAACAATAATCTGACAAATAATGAAGTGCAATAATTGATTAAACGCACTGAGTTGGTTGATATCCAGCTTCCCATCCTTCAGCCTGAAATCCGGACCAATAATCCCTAGCCCTTGACTTGAGTGTCCACAGAGTGGACTCCACTGTGACCAGTGGTGGAGACTTCAAACAGAGAGGCTAAGAAATCCCTGGTGATCCTGATCTAGGTACCCTTAACCATGGATGTCAAGGTCCCATCCGCCTCAGTATTTAAACAAATATAAAAGGCTTTCACAAGATACGAATAACTTACTTCAGACAGGGTTGCAATCTTCGTCCATTTTAACTTCTGCAGAGCTTCAACTAAACTGCCCATGTCATTCTTCTCCAGGTCTGCCAAATCTACTGCTTTGTGACCACAAGCTTAGCCTTGACTAACGCGAACCTAGCTTGCTGATCTGCGGTGAGGAACGCAGCTCCGTAGGTCCCAACGGTGCCAGAAATGGTTGTAGAGGCCAAGGAATCTAGCAGGGAAAAGTTCTGAAGGACTGGAAGGGTGATTGAGGAAGAACCCCTCAAGAAATTTCTGGCGGGAGAGGTTAAAGGCTTCAAATCTGAGGAAAGTCGATGCCGGGGTCGATAGGGTATCGCCTTAGGCAAGAGGACGAAAGAGATAAAGAGGGAAGATGAATCGTTCCCACACAGATTCCGGGATTTATGAAATAAAGAATAAAAACTATTTTGAAATGGGATGTACCTTTATGGCGGAAAACGACAAACTCCAATTTGAAAGAAATAAAGATTTACAAATAACGAACCGATAGGAGTATTTACGCCAGATAGAATAAATGAGAGATAATTGAGATATTTTGCTCACTTTCAAGGAGAATAATTAATTTAAGCTCTGAAAATTAATATCTCAGGTTTAGCAAATAAATCTTTCACAATTTACACATGCCCAATTCCCTTTTGAGAGAAGTAAACCTCTCTTCGGGTAAGGCTTTTATGAAGATGTCTGCTAACTGATTATTTGTATCAATGAAAGAAATTTCTATATTACCATTAGCTACATGATCACGAATAAAATGATATCTAACCTCAATGTGTTTGGTCCTTGAGTGTTGTACTGGATTCTTGGTTAAGTTTATAGCACTTGTGTTGTCACATAACAGTGGGATTGACTTGATGTGTAGCCCATAGTCCTCAAGTTGTTGCTTTATCAATAGGAGTTGTGTACAACAACTTCTAGCAGCCACGTACTCAGCTTCAACTGTTGAGAGTGCTACAGAATTCTGCTTCTTGGAGGACTAGGATATCAGACATCCTACAAGGAATTGACAACAACCACTAGTGCTTTTTCTATCTATTTTGCATCCAGCATAGTCAGCATTAGAATATCCTATTAAATTGACTTCACATGATTTTGGATACCATATACTTAGATCATGAGTTCTGGATAAGTATCTAAAGATTCTTTTAACTGAAATTAGCTGAGATTCTTTAGGATCTGCTTGGTATCTAGCACACATACATAGACTAAATAAAATGTCAAGTCTGCTAGCTGTTAAGTAAAGTAAAGAACCTATCAAACCTCTATAGATCTTTTGATCTACTTTCTTACCATCCTTGTCACTGTCCATCCTTGTTGATGTACTCATAGGTGTTGACAGTGGCTTGGCATTTTCGAATCCAAACTTCATTAAGAGCTCATTCGTGTATTTGGCTTGACAAATGTGGGTGCCATATTTTCCTTGCTTAATTTGTAGTCCAAGGAAATAGTTGAGCTCCCCCATCATGCACATTTCGAATTCTCCCTGCATTAACTTTTCAAAATACTTGCAAAGAGATTCATCAGTAGATCCAAAAATTATATCATCTACATAAATTTGCACATGTAATATGTGTTTAACTTTGGATTTGATGAACAGTGTACTATCTACTTGACGTCTAGTGAAACCATGGTTCAATAAAAATGAGCTAAGCCTTTCATACCAGGCCCTAGGTGCTTGTTTCAAACCATATAAAGTTTTATGTAATCTAAAGACATGATTAGGAAATTCTGTGTCATTAAAACCCGGAGATTGTTCCACATAAACTTCCTCTTTAATAAATCCATTTAAAAATGCGGATTTGACATCCATTTTCAATAATTTTAAATCTAGAGCAGATGCATATGCAAGTAAGATTCTAATAGCCTCAAGTCTAGCTACAAGTGCATAGGTTTCATCGAAATCTATGCCTTCCTCTTGGGAATAGCCTTGAGCTATCAACCTAGCCTTATTTCTTAAGATCACAGCAGCTTCATCCAATTTATTTCTGAACACCCATTTGGTGGCAATAACTAGATGATTTGATGGTCTAGGAACATGTGACCATACATGGTTTCTCTTGAACTGATTCAGTTCATCTTGCATGGCTATAATCCAAGATTCATTAGTAAGAGCTTCATTGACTGTCCTAGGCTCTATTTGAGAAACAAAAGCTAGGTAATCACAAGGAATTACATTACCTCTTGTTCTTACCCGTACAGTTGGATCACCAATGATGTTGTCAGGTGGGTGATCTTTCTTATATCTCCATTCCTTTGGAAGATTTTCATGTTCAATGTCTATTTGTTGCAGGTCTTCCAGAGGTGGATCTTCCTTGTCCTCAATTGATGTGTTCCTTAACTTCTTTGACAAATCATCTGCATCATCAATGCTACTATCTTCTACCTTTCTCAAGGAAGGGTTAGTTTCATCAAAGATAATGTGCACAAATTGCTCGATCAATAGTGTACGCTTATTAAATACTCTATAACCTTTAGGTTTAGAAGCATACCCCATGAAGTTGCCTTCATCTAATTTGGCATCCAACTTACCAATGTCTCTTTTGTCGTTGTTGTGAATGAAGCATGGACATCCAAAAGTTCTGAAGTGATTGATCTTTGGCTTCTTTCCCTTGTATAGCTCATAGGTAGTCTTCTTTAAGATTGGCCTGATCATCACTCTATTGATGATATAGCTTGCGGTATTCACTGCTTCGGCCCAAAAATATCTTGGCAAATCATATTCTGACAGCATTGTTCTTGTCATGTCCAATAAAGTTCTGTTCTTTCTTTCAGCAACTCCATTCTGCTGTGGTGTCCTTGGTGCTGAGAAGTTGTGCTTAATCCCTTGGTCATCACAGAATTTTGCAAATTTGTCATTCTGGAATTCTCCTCCATGATCTGACTGTATTCCAACAATGCAGTACTTCTTGTCTCTTTGCACCTTTCTGCTGAAACTTACAAAACTGTCAAATGTGTCATCTTTGTGTTCCAAGAATGACACCCATGTGAATCTGGAGTAATCATCCACTATTACGAAACCAAAACTCTTTCCTCCAAGACTTGTGATCCTCATTGGCCCAAACAAATCCATGTGAAGGAGTTCTAAGGGTTTAGAGGTGGTTACCACAGTCTTTGACTTGAAGGAACTCTTAGTGTGCTTCCCTCTTGCACACGGTCTGCAGATACCATCCATTTTAGTGCTGACCTTTGGCAGACCTTCCACAAGACTTCTCTTTCTGAGCTTGTTCATGCCATCCAAACTGCAATGGCCCAATCTTCTGTGCCATAGCTCAGTTGACTGCTCTTTGCTGGCTGCTAAACAAACGTCTTGATCTTTGAGTTCTTCAAGGTACAGTACATATAGATTCTTTTCTCTGTTAGCTTCAAAGATAACTGCTCCATCCTTCATAATGCTGCACTTGGATTCTTGAAATTTGATTTGGTGTCCCTTTGACACATAGAACATCTTCAATAATAGTTTTGTTGTTGCTGCCAACAGATCCACTCCCAATAACAGTCCCTTTCCCATTGTCTCTATAGGTGACTGTTCCTTCTTCAGCTTCTAGATGAGAGAATAATCTTTTATTTCCTGACATGTGCCTTGAGCACCCACTATCCAAATACCATTTGGATGGTCGAAGGTTACCCTGAAATTAAAATATTAAGTTTTAGGTACCCAAATTCTTTTTGGGTCATTGTTGGTTAGTGTCATCAATTTTTCTTTTTATTACCCATTTCTTGTTCTTAGTTGGACATGTTATTTTTGTGTGTCCTAATTTGTTGCAGTGGCTGCAGCATGTTACTCTAGTTACTTTTTCATATGAAGCGTATTTAAAGTTAGATTTATATGATGTCTCTTGTTCAGTTATAAATTTAGGGGTTGGATATATTTTTGGATAAATAATGGTTTCTTCATTGTCTGGAGGGGTGTATCCTATTCCTTGTTTATTCTTCCCTGATCGTCTAGCACCTCTTAATACTAAGGAATTTTTACCATTAGTAAATTTCTCCAGCGTCTTTGACAGTTTGTCATTTTCTTCACTTAAGGCTTTGATTTATGTTCTTAGTTCATCTGATTTCTCCTGTTTTTCTAATCTAATTATTTGTTTATTCTTATCTTTTAGATCCTCACACAATAGATCATTTCTTCTTTGCAGTTCAGATACTTGTTTTTCTAATTGTTCATTTTCTAATTTTAAATTTGAGTTTGTGTTTTCTAGACAGGCAATACTCTTCTTACTAGCTTTTAGTAACTTAGATACATTTCTATATTTATCATATAGTTCATTAAATGCTTCTTCTAAATTGTCTGAATCAGAATCATTGCAAGAATCAAAAGAGGAGTCAGAGGTTACCTTTTCGTCTGTATTGGCCATGAAAGCCAAGTTGGCTTCTTCTTCTCCCTCACTGCTCTGAGTTGACTCACTGTCAGAGTCACTCCTGTTCTCCCATGCAGCTGCCATTGCTTTCTTTTTGTACTTTCTGAATTTTCTGAAGTTGTCCTTCTTCTTGTATTTACCTTTCTTGAGCTTTGGACATTCTGCCTTGATATGTCCGGGCTTCTTACACTCATAACATATCGGCTCGGTCTTCTTCTGATCTTTTCCTTCTGATTTCTTGAACTCCTTGTGTTTCTTGAAGTGTCTTCTACCAGATTGGAACTTCTTCTTCTTTGCTAGGATGCGTTGTAATCTCCTAGATAGCATTGCTTCTTCATCATCACTGTCCTTACTACTTTCATTGTTATCTGAGAGTTCATCTGATGAGTCTTCTTCAGCTTTAAGGGCATTTGAGTGCTTCTTTCTGCTCGAGGACTCTCCCAACCTTTCCATGTTGATCTCATGGGCCATAAGGGACCCAATGAGCTTCTCCAACGACATCTTTTTCAAGTCGTTGGCTTCCTCAATAGCTTTTACCTTTGGGGTCCATGAGGGTGGTAGGGATCTGAGAATCTTCCTAACCATATCTCCAACTTCATATGTCTTCCCAAGTCCAGCTAAGCCGTTTGTAATGTCTGTAAATCTACTGAACATTTGAGTTATGGATTCACCTGGTTGCATCTGAAATCTTTCATACTGTGTTGCAAGAATGTCAATCCTTGTCTCTTTCACTTTGTCTGTCCCTTCATACGTGATTCTGAGCTTTTCCCATATCTCCATTGCGGATTTGCAGGCTGAAACTCTGTTGAATTCCTTCTTACTGAGAGCACAACACAGAATGCTCTTAGCTTTACAGTTGAGGGAGATTTTTTTCCTATCATCGTCTGTCCAGTTCTGCCTTGAGTTTAGGATAATGACATCTCCTTCTTCTATAATTGACCAGATCTGATAGTCAAATCCTTGCAGAAAATACTCCATTATGGTCTTCCCGTAAGTGTAGTCTTCACCATCGAAGAGAGGGGGTCGGTTGACAGACTGACCTTCAATGTTTCCTTGGGCTGCCATGGATCTTTGCTCTTCAGATCGTTGGATCTTCTTCTTTGTCGAAGAGACTCACTCTGATACCACTTGTTACCCAGATAGGTAGCCCAGAGGGGGGGGTGAATGGGTCTTTAAAATTTATCAGCTAATACCTGTTCACTAAAAATGTTCACAGAGAAATACACTTTGAAGATTGTTAGTGTTAGTAAAGAGAAACAACAATCACACAACACAAGATGTATCCTGGTTCGGATCTCCTCTCCACGGGAGTCCTACGTCCAGTCCCTAAGCAACAACTCAGGATTTCAGTAACTAGGGAGCAGTCCCCCTATGGACACTACAACACCCAGCCCAGCTGGTCTTCTCTTCACAGCCCGAAGAGGAACAACACCCTGGATACCCCACCAGGTCTTCCTTCTCAACAGAAGTGAACACACACAAAAACAAGTAAGCAGAAGATTAAGCCCTTAGATCAAGCTTTGATAAGCCAAGATCTGAAGCAAGGGTCTGAGAGCAATGAGATCTATAAACAAAAACTCACTATCAGAACCAAACAAGCTCTCTCGAAAATCTACAAATAATGCAGAGAGCAAAGAGCTAATCTAATGGAATGAGGCTTGGCTCTTTCTTGAGAACTCGCAGAAGACTTGATGATCAGAGAGTTTTCTATGACTGTCGTTCTCTGTTTATGTGTATGTTTCTTCTGGAGCTCCTTTCTTCAATATATATATCGTCAATTTGAAATCTAAACGTTGCCTCTAGCTTTTGGTGGACGTTAGACTGAGTGGCACTTGGAAGCTTCCAGTCAACAGTCCTTTATCCATTTATGCACGCAAAGAGATAGGATCTTCTGAAGTGTCCTTTGGCTTCTACAAGATCCAATTGTTGTGAGATGAATAGCTGACCACGACCTGCACACAAAGCAAGCTAGAATGATAAACAGCTGAACTGTCTCTTGTTGTCAGTCAACGTTAGTGTGAATATTCATCAAAATAGTAATGCTATTCTGCTGTTCTAAAAGATGCATAAAGAATAGACATGATAATGGACGATATCGTCTGCATGCATGCAGAGATATGTTCAGTCTTCATTAAATGCACAGCTGACAGAAGAATATGTGTGAAGACTTTGACTATTCAACCCGTTGAAAGGATAAGTCATATGTCAAGTTGATTGATATGAAATCGATGCATTTATGACTTATGAAATCGTTATGCAACCAAATAGCAAATCGTTGTGAGATATGAAAGAATCGTTGTGATCATTAAGGAAATAATTATGATTACTTAAGAAGTCGATGCGCAAAGCGAATCGTTATGAGAACCAAAGAAATCGATGTGATTACTTAAGCAGTCGATGCGCAAAGCAAATCCTTATAATATCTGAAGCAATCGTTGCGATAAGCAAATCGTTACGACGTCTGAAGAAATCATTGCGATAAGCAAATCGTTACGATAACTAAAGGAATCGTTACGATAGCAAATCGTTGCGATAACTAAAGGAATCGTTACGATAGCAAATCGTTGCGATAACTAAGGGAATCATTACGATAGCAAATCATTGCGACGTCTGATGAAATCATTGTGATAACTAAAGGAATCGTTACGATAGCAAATCGTTGCGACGTCTGAAGAAATCATTGCGATAAGCAAATCGTTACAATAACTAAAGGAATCGTTACGATAGCAAATCGTTGCGACGTCTAAAGAAATCGTTGCGATAAGCAAATCGTTACGATAACTAAAGGAATCGTTACGATAGCAAATCGTTGTGATAACTAAAGGAATTGTTACGATAGCAAATCGTTGCGACGTCTGAATAAATCGTTGCGATAAGCAAATAGTTACGATAACTAAAGGAATCATTATGATAGCAAATCTTTGTGAGAACGATTTCTTTTGAATTCAAATGATGTTTCATTCTATGAAGAAATCGATAAGGCACTTATGAAACCGTTATGAGGAAATCGTTACAGTTCTACTGTAGTCGTCATAATTTATAAAAGAAACCGATGTGTACTTAGAGAAATATCATACTTGATCTTAATGTTGCTTCAGTAAGAATAATACTTACCAATTTGGCTTGATTTTCCTTGTTATATTTCCTGTGCTCAAGACTTATAGAAAATAGGTTAGTGACCTTAATCAAGGGTTTGATAATTATCAACATAAAATGGTTTTGTTAATCACCAAAATAGAAATGTGATTAAATTAAATTACATGGGGATAGACTGTTCATCACTCTCATCCCCATTCATTATGTCAGTCATTCCCTTTCCCACTGATCCGCTCATTAGCCGTGAATCGCTCGAAGGCCAAAGTCGAATCGACCTGCCAGGATAGCACCTATCCCCTAATGAACAAAACCTGCAAGCCTAACATGGCCAGGGTACCTCTTCATCAAGATGTTGATCATTTCTTTTATTTTGATCTTTATTCGTCCCAGATTGAAGCCATCCTTGCACTCTATTCCAATCATGTTCAAAGATCGTCGGATAATTCTCGCTACTTATTCGTTCAGAATGGGTGTCTCTTTACCTTGATGCTCGCTTTTCATCTCATTTTGCTTCATTCCGCTACATCGTCATTTCATGCCATCTCCGCTTCACTATCGCACCACTCCCTTGCAAAGCAGGCATCAAGGACGGGCAAATCTATAGACACCCATTTCTGGCCCATAAGCTGAGCCAAATTCCTTGTCATATCATTGATGCCCCACGTTGGCTCATCATCGTCTAGCTGGCTTTATCCGATCATGGCATCTTTCTATTTAGTTCATTGCCTTGGGGGGTTCTTCCTGGTTAAATCAATCAGTCTTCATCATCATCTCGTAGCTCTCTGAGTTGAAAATCCAATGCCTCAAACTGTGTGCCAATCTGATACCCATGCAAGGAGATCAGATACTTTGAATGAGTCATATGCTAAAGGATTATGAAGGCGACAATGACCCTGTCGTGTTCATATTCAGAAGGCGACACCCTTCATGTTGCTTTCATGCCTATACCTATTTTCCTTTAGACTGCAATCGATCTTCTTCAGAAGGCGACGCCTCGATACGTCGCGTTCTTATTTGGCATCTTAATTGTCTGAAAAATTGCCAAAAAATGCTTCAAGACTTCCCTCAATAGAAAGTGACGTATCGAGGTGTCGCTACCTAATAGCGACAAGGGGCCTGTCACGTTCTTGTTTCCTTCACAGAACCATACAATGTGGCCTTTCCTATTCCCACTTGGACCCTCGCTATTTATGAATAATCCATCTTTTAGTGGGTCTAGAGATCTCCAAATCCTTCCAAACTTGGAGGAGACCTTCCTTAGGCCTTCCTTGCCACATTCTGACTCCCCTTGCATGAGCCTACTTACCCAAAGTCAGACTCCAACTCATTATTCCTCTCCCAGCCCATTCAGGAATAATCACATATAAAACTCTTCACAAGGCACGGTTTAGGGCAAGGCTGGATTCTGCTTCTTTCTCTCCTAGAGAGCTACAAATTCCCAAAAGACCTCTCAGCCTCCAGACGACCAGGAAGTGCACCCCAGGGTGATTTCTTCCAATCTATGCTTTCTCTCTCCTATTTTTCTTGATTTTTTTCTTAATACTTGCATGTTAGATCTGTTTCTTTTGTAGATTTTCATTAGATCACTCCACACAGACCACTTTTAATCACCCAAAGGGGTTAAAACCCCACCCCACGTGAGTTCCCTCCAATTATTTCATGTTTACTCATTGTTTCGGGATAGATTCTACATCAAACGTTTGTCTAATGGGTGTTTTGTTGTTTTTATGTTCATGGCAGGGTTATAGAAGACAGTAACAACGCTAGGCTCTTGCCTCTTGGCCGGCTGAGGATTAGGAATAATAGAATCCATAGTCTTCATCTTCTTTTGCAGAAGGCGACGTTCATCTGGTCGCGATCTCCTGAAGGCGACGGTCAGCGCGTCGCGTTCTAAGAATCAGAAGGAGGCACCTCCCTCGTCGCCTTCACGCTAAGGCGATGGCTTGCTTGTCGCGTTCAAAGGACTAGGTTCTTCTTCTACACTTTCTTCCTTTTCTAAGGTAGTTAGCATTGTTCTTCATCTGTTCATCTCTTTGCAACTACTTTGGTGGCGATCAATGTCTCTTTTCCTTAATTTTCATCATCATTATTTGGGGAGCAAAACCCGTGATTACAAGTATAACACAAGATATAAGACAATAATATAGCCAGCCAAATAACCTTTATTTCATTCCATCAACTAGTTTAAACACCTTACATCATCAGAGTCAGACATAGGGCCCAATATTGTATCTCAACTACATATGACATCAAATGAAATAACCTATCTATTACAGACTCTATGAACTCTAACTTCAATGGCTGACGTGCTAAGTAGATTGGTACACTTGAACAACTCATTACTCATTCCCAGTCCCATCATTCTCTAGCTCCTCATATTCATCACCTGAAAATGTTAAGGAAAGCAGGTGTGAGAGCACTAGCGCCCAGTAGGATTTACATCTCATGGTGCGGGCATGCTTTACGTAATTAACATGTTAACATTGGCAATACTATCATGCAATACTCATGACAATAACGATAGTGACAAATCCAAACAATAACCTGTAAGAGTATGACGATTCTCATGTAGGATAGAACGATGATCAATGAGATAGATACAGAACGATCACTTGACATGTAAGGAAAATTCAATAGCATGTAGCATGTACATTAGATTTCTCATGTTGAATTCCATAGAATTCCAGTGGACAATGACATGTAGGATTCAATAACGATGACGTGTATAATAGAATTGGCCATTTAACATATAACAGTCAGTCAATCAATCAATCATTCAATAACAATCTGAAAATTACCCAGATCAATCTTGCATTCAATTAGGTGATTGTCGGACACCTCATTGGGTTATATACCCTCGCGATTAAGTATTTCAGGTGCTCCTCCCAGGACCAAACAGGGCCCTATTTGCACAGGCATAGTTGTGAACCGAAGTTCCAATAGTTTTTGGTAATTCCATTCATTCATTTATAGCCACATTAATTTCCAAGTAATGGACAATGATGAACTAATGATCATGTCAATGATGATAGAGAACAATGCAAAGGGACATGATCCAGATTAATCTCGGCAGCATAACGACTTGTTCTAATTAGTTCAATCTTTACATTTAATGGCTTGGTTTCAATGTTATCAAATCACTCTCACGAGAAGAAGTTAAAAAGAGTGGTGCATTCTATCTTCCGGGTACTTCATTAGTACAACCAACTCAGTCTTCATCAGGGAATCCATAAAGTACGGAGATTTACCGAGGTCTTAGAAAAAAGGTCGCTAGTCTATCGATACGGAATGACTGATAGAGAGCTTCCAATTCCCTAAGAAGCGCTGCCTACATGTGCAAAGTGTCGTGTAGAGCGTGTCTCAAACCACAATCCACCGATTAAAACATCACGAAAAGCTATTAATAAACATGCATGACATGTATGCAATTCAAACTATCTCATGGTTGCAGTGCTTTTAACATATATTCACTTCTCAATTTTATGGACAAGACAGAATATAATCATTTCATGTAACATTCACATGATCACATGTATGCATTTAAACAATCAATCATACTTAGAATAAATGTTCAGATTCTTACAATTTTCATGTAGGTTAAATGCTTTTAGGCCATTCCATAACTATATGGCATGATGTGACACAAGAACATGCATAAACTAGACTGGACAATACATTAAAACAGTCTGGGTCGGCTCTGGAATCGCATCCTACACAGTAGACACCATTCATAACACAGTGCACAGTTGGAACATGGCTACTGTGAAGAATGAAAATCATGTCCACCAATGTGGTCGCCTTTAACACTGAATCGCGATGGGGTATCCCCTCGCGTTTCTGAAATTCATTTAATAAAAAATATAAAAATCTCCGAAATAATTGGGTGGGAAAATCGTCTGAATCGCGACGGATAGACAAGCACTGAAGTCCACGCGGCGTAAAGTCACACGCGGACCGTTGACTGGTCAGATAGTGAATCGTGTCAGACCTTACAGTCGTATTTTAAAGAATCACATTGGCCAAGACCGACGCGATACCAGGCGCTGGAATCGCGTCGCCTGAACCGGCCACGATTCAACCCTCTAAACTGAAAACGTAGGAACAGGGTGCGATCTTCATGCAATGACTATATCTCTCTATCTACTAACATTTAGACAAAACTTTCAACATGAAACATGACGAGGATAACTATTAGGAGAACTTTAATGTTTTGGGTTGGATCTAATTCGGTCTTTAATCATGTGCAACACATGAAGAACATAAAAAGCCCTAACAGTGCGTGACTCTTGGAAAATGCTTATAACTCAAGATGTACTCAATGAAATTCGATGAAACCACTTGGACATGAAAACTGACTCGATGCTCTACACATTGGTATATGATTTATTAAGATTTGATCCGAGAAAACCTACCTTTTGGTTTGAAGAAGTCACATTTTTCTAGAAAACCCATGTTCATACCACTTGGAGGAGAACACTTACGGCACGCGATCTACTGAATGAAAAATAGGAAAACCAGTGGGATTAGGAGCTAGACGCGACCCTCTTTCCAGGGGTATAAGTCTTGCACGATTTGGTTTAGGTTTGGCCTACCTTTGGTCGACTCCAAGGAGAGCTATGTGCACAGGTTGATGCAGAACGCAGCAGAGAAGAAGCCCCGAGTTGGGGTGGTTTCCTCCTCCTTTGGGTGCTGACGAACAGCCTCCCATGACCCCAACAATGTGTAAACTCGTCCCCTAGGGTTTCATAGCATGTATATATGCATCTAGTGTGTTTTAGAAGTCCCATTGGGTGAAGGAAAGGCAAGGTGCGGTTCATGCATGGGTAGTCGCCATATTTTGGAAATTCTCCTCCCAATAGAGGTAGGAATACCATTAGGAAGGCTCCTAGCCTGGTTATGCATGAATTGGACTGCCATCCATGGCTAATCCCTCATGTTTTAACCCTAATTTACCCTTCTCAATTACCACCTAATTACAGGTACGAATTTAGAGTATTTTTCTTACTCTATTTTATTCTTTGGCGAAAAGTGATCCATTGGCCCAATTTTGATAATGGGTCATCAATACATGATTTTGAAAGTCTATCCAACATGTTTATTTAATTTATGATCGTGTTATATTTCCGCGTTAACGGTTTTCCAACTTAGTTTCCTAATTTGGGTAATTAGTCACATTGTGACGTACACTTGGTCAATTCGATTTTTTGTTGTAAGAATTTCTTCATGAAACATTTAGAAATAATGTTTGGGGTTGATTTATAATTTTTACGAAATTTTCTAATGTGTTCTTGCATATACGATAGTGGTACGTACGTTCTACCATTCCGATAATACGAAAATTATTTATTCCCATTTTATTTGAAAATTTTAAATCACTAAATTTTCAGGGGTGCTACATCCTCCCCAACTTAAAAACATTTTGGTCCCCAAATTTGTACATAATGGCATAGTATCATACTTGGGAGTAGTTCTGGGTGGTTTTTCTTCATTCTTTCCTCTGTTTCCCAGGTAGCATAGGTAACTCCATCTCGACTCCATTGGACCTTCACCATAGGTATGGTACGATTCCTGAGTTCTTGAAACTTCTGATCCAATAGCTTGATCGGCTTCTCTTCACAGGTCAGATCATCTCGAATCTCCAAGACCTCATGGTTAATCACGTGTTCGACATTGAATATATACTTCCTCTACATGGATAAGTGGAATACATTGTGCCAGTTGTGGAGGTAGTGCAAGTCTATAAGCCACCTGACCAACCCTTTCAAGGATTTCAAAAGGTCCGATAAATCTGGGACTCAATTTTCCCTTGATCCCAAATATTTGGATTCCCCTTGAAGGTGTGACCTTCAAGAAAACATGGTCACCCACTTGGAACTCCAGCTCTCTCCTTCTTTTGTCTGCATAACTCTTCTGTCTTGAATGTGCTATCTTAAGATGTTCCCTGACAATTTGTACCTTCCTGACAGTTGCTTCAATTAAATCGGGTCCAACCCATTGGTTTTCTCCAATCTCCTCCCAACAAAGAGGAGATCTACAACTTCTTCCATACAAAGCTTCGAACGGTGCCATTTTGATACTTGCCTGGTAGCTATTGTTGTATGCAAACTCCATAAGATATAGCTGGTCATCCCAATGTCCTCTAAAATCAAGCACATGGGCACAAAGCATGTCCTCTACAATTTGATTGGTTCTTTCAGTTTGTCCATTCATCTGAGGGTGAAAAGCAGTGCTAAAGTTCAATTTGGTTCACATTGCTACTTGTAAGCCCTTCCAGAAGTGTGAAGAGAATCTAGGGTCCCGATCAGATATTATATTAGATGGAACCCCATGCAGTCTAACTATTTCTTTAACATAAAGCACGGCCAACACATCCACTGACCAGGTACTCTTAATCGGCAAGAAATGAGCCGACTTAGTCAATCAATGAACTATTACCCATATTGCATCCATACCACTTCAAGTCTTGGGTAATCCCATGATAAAGTCCATCCCGATGCTATCCCACTTCCATTCCAGAATTTCTAGTGGTAGTAGTCCACCGGCCATTCGGAAATGCTCTACCTTAACTTTCATACATGTTAAACAATATGCCACATGGTTGGCCACATCCCTCTTCATATTCGACCACCAATACGACCTTTTCAAGTCTTGGTACATCTTCGTTGATCTAGGATGAATTGTGTACTTTGACTGATGAGCTTCATTTAACAGCTTCTTCTTGAGTTCCCCATGATCAGGGACACATGTCCTGCCTCAGAATAATAACCTTTCATCAGCTGATAGAGAAAAATCTGGTCGTTGTTCTAGCTTTTCCCTGATCTCAACTAAGAATGGATCCTCTCCTTGTTTCTCCTTAAATTCGGCCAGTAGATCAGACTGTATTTGGATATTGGAAATCATCAATTGTTTCTCCTTCTTTCCCATGTCTAAATTCAGACTTGCAAATTGTTCCAGAAACTTCCATTCGCCCAGCATCATACTAGCTAACATAGCTCCTAGTTGTCTACTTAGAGCGTCTGCCACTACATTGGCTTTTCCTGGGTGATATTGAATGAAAAAGTCAAAGTCTTTGAGGTATTCTAACCACCTTCTTTGTCTCATGTTACGCTCCTTCTGTGAAAACAAGTACTTCAAACTCTTGTGGTCAGAAAAGACTTCAAATTGCTCCCCATAAATGTAGTGCCTCCATATTTTCAAGGCGAACACTACGGCTGCTAACTCCAGGTCATGTATAGGGTAATTTACCTCGTGGGTCTTCAATTGTCTTGAGGCATAAGCTATTACCTTCCCGTGTTGCATTAGGACACAGCCTAGACCTGTTCCGGAAGCATCTGAATAGATTTCAAATCCTAGCTCTTCAGTGGGTAAGGCAAGGATAGGGGCAGAGGTCAGACACTTCTTCAAACTATTAAAACTTTCTTCACATTTATTGATCCACACAAATGGATTTTCCTTCCGGGTCAGTTTGGTTAATGGCTCAACAGCGATACCATCCTTGGTTACCACATGCCCCAAAAAGGATACCTCCTCAAGCCAAAATTTGCATTTACTCAACTTGGCATACAATTTATTCTCCCTCAGAATTTGCAATGCAATCCTCAAGTGTTCCTCATGCTCTTCTTTTATTTTGGAATAGATCAGTATATCATCGATGAACACTACCATAAATTTATCGAGGTAGGGGCGATAAATACTATTCATCAGCTGCATAAAAACTACAGGAGCATTTGTTAGTCCAAAAGGCATAACAATGAATTCATAATGTCCGTACCTGCTTCAGAAGGCTGTCTTGTGTATATCTTCTCCTTTGATCCTCAATTGGTGATAACCAGATTTGAGATCCATCTTAGATAAATATTTAGCTCCAGACAGTTGATCAAATACCTCATCAATCCTTGGTAAGGGATATTTGTTCTTGATTGTCAATTGGTTCAATTTCCTGTAGTCTATGCACAACCTCATCGACCCATCCTTCTTCTTGACAAAGAGAACATGTGCACCTCATGGTGATGTGCTTGGTCGGATAAATCCTTTCTTTAGTAATTCCATCAATTGTTCCTTTAGCTCCTTTAATTTTGCGGGGGACATTCTATATGGGGCCCTAGATACCGGTGCTGCTCCAGGGATCAATTCAATGGTAAAGTCAACCTCTCGCGCAGGAGTAATTCCTGGCAAGTCTTCGTGAAACACATCAGCATACTCGCTGACAATATGGATGTCCTTGATCTTGACTTCCTTCTTTGTGATGATAACAGCAGCTAGAAAAGCTATACAACCCTTCCTTATCATCCTCTTGGCTTGTAGTGTGGAAATGAGGGACAATTTCCTGCGGTTTCTATCTCCAGAGAACACTAGCTTTGGGTGTTGACTAAATGTTACCCGGCTTCTCTTACAAATGACACTAGCCCCATGTTCAGACAGCCAGTCTGGTCCTAGTATCACATCATAACCGTCCATGTCCATGCATATTAAGTTTGCAGGTAGGTTGTGAGTTTCAAGCAACACTTCATTAGATGGAAAGTGGTTTCTATGTTTAGTGCCTGGGCCAATAGGGGTTGACACGACTATCCTAGATTTCATTGGAATGCGCTTTACAGATAAGGTATCAGTAAAGGTTTGGGATATGAATGAATGGGTGACTCCTGTATCAAATAGAACAAATGCATAACGTGATAAAATAGTAAGTGTACCTTCAACCACACCACCTTCCTTTGACGTAGTTGGTTCTTGTACTGTTTGTAGCCTACCTTGGCGCTTCTGGCCTCCTTGAGCTGCCTGTGTTTGGTTCGTCATGCGCAGAGAGGCCAAGATCTTGTGATTCTGGCTTCCGCAGTGCAAGCACCTCCCCAGTGCTTTCCAGCAGTCCTCGGACTTGTGACTAGTCTTGTCACAATGCTTGCATGGTTCTTTATTGGTGGGGGCTTGTTGATTACCTCCATCCATGAACTTCTTCACCTACTGGGTTCCAGCTTGGCCCATCGGCCTCTTTGTTTTGACCACAGCTGGTGGCCTCTTTGATCTAGTTCCCTGCTCCCTCTTGATCACGTTGTTCTTGATGTTCTCCACTATAGCTAACGAATCCTCCAATAATAGTGCCTTCTTCACCATCTCCGAGTAATGCTGCAGGTCCATCGGTCCTAGTTGTGTGATGTATTGGGGCTTAAGACCGCTCATGAACCTCTTGGCCTTCAACTGCTTGGTTTGGACAAAGTGTGTGGCATAACGAGCCAGTTTAGAGATCTGGGCCTCGTACTCAGCTACAGATAGACTCTGTTGCTTCAAGTTGGAAAATTTTGCCGCCTTCCTTTTTTGTACTCTGTCGGAAAAGTACTTGTTGTTAAAGAACTCCTTGAACTGTGCTGAAGTGGCCTAGGCATCACCTAGTGTCTCCTCGATCGACTCGCACCAAGTGCGTGCTTCCCTTTCTAGCTGATAAGTAGCTAGAGTAACCTTGTTTTCATTAGTGCATCCCATCACAAGGAATGCACGCTCAATTTCTTTGAGCCAGTGCTCAGCTTCGTTCGGGTCAATGCTACCCCCGAACCTAGGTGGGTTTATGCTCCGGAAGTTCTGGTGGAGATCTCCCTGAGTCTTCGCTCTACCCTGAGTAGCTTGAAGTAATGCCCGGGTCAGTGTGTTGATTGTCCGTTGCAAATCTCTCTCACGTGCAGTGGCCATTGCAATCCTTCAAGACAACCACATTAAGTTCATTAGATATTAACCTCATCACCACTAAATTCTATCTAAATGACTTAGCCCGTGTTTCTACCCCAATCTCACTGTTGGTTTTGTCAAGTTGACACCCTGGGGTTTAGTTTTGACTAAGCCTAACAATTTCCTGTTTGCCTAGAACTTAAGGGAAAGCTTAGGCTCTGATACCAACTGTCACGCCCCGACATTTAGCAGTGGAAAATGAACACCGAGAGCGTGAGCGATACAAGTGTGCAAATCATAGTCGAGTAATTCAGAGTAACAACTAAGTATAACACAAGATATAAGACAATAATATAGCCAGCCAAATAACCTTTATTTTATTCCATCAACTAGTTTAAACACCTTACATCATCAGAGCCAAACATAGGGCCCAATATTGTATCTCAACTACATATGACATCAAATGAAATAACCTATCTATTATAGACTCTATGAACTCTAACTTCAACGGCTGACGTGCTAAGTACACTGGTACGCTTCAACAGCTCATCACTTGTCCCCAGTCCCATCATTCTCTAGCTCCTCATATTCATCACCCGAAAATGTTAAGGAAAGCAGGTGTGAGCGCAATAGCACCAGTAGGATTTACATCTCATGGTGCGGGCATGCTTTACGTAATTAACATGTTAACATTGGCAATACTATCATGCAATACTCATGACAATAACGATAGTGACAAATCCAAACGATAACCTATACAAGTATGACGATTCTCATGTAGGACGGAACAATGATCAATGAGATAGATAACAGAATGATCACTTGACATGTAGGGGAAATTCAAAGCATGTACAATAGATTTCTCAAATTCAATTCCATAGAATTCCAGTGGACAATGACATGTAGGATTCAATAACGATGACGTGTACAATAGAATTTGCCATTTAACATATAACAGCCAGTCAATCAATCAATCATTCAATAACAATTTGGAAATTACCCAGATCAATCTTGCATTCAATTAGGTGATTGTCAGACACCTCATTGGGTTATATACCCTCGCGATTAAGTATTTCGGGTGCTCCTCCCAAGACCAAACAGGGACTTATTTGCACAGGCATAGTTGTGAACCGAAGTTCCAATAGTTTCTGGTAATTCCATTCATTCATTTATGGCCACATGAATTTCCAAGTAATGGACAATGATGAACTAATGATCATGTCAATGATGATAGAGAACAATACAAGGGGACATGATCTAGATTAATCTCGGCAGCATAATGGCTTATTCTAATTAGTTCAATCTTTACATTTAATGGCTTGGTTTCAATGTTATCAAATCACTCTCACGAGAAGAATATAAGAAGAGAGGTGCATTCTATCTTCCGGGTACTTCATTGGTACAACCAACTCGGTCTACATGAGGGAATCCATGAAGTACGGAGATTTACAGAGGTCTTAAAGAAATGGTCACTAGTCTATCGATACGAAATGACCGACAGAGAGCTTCCAATTCCCTAAAAAGGGCTGCGTACATGTGCAAAGTGTCGTGTAGAGCGTGTCTCAAACCATAATCCACTGATTAAAACATCACAGAAAGCTGTTAATAAACATGCATGACATGTATGCAATTCAAACTATCTCATGGTTGCAGTGCTTTTTACACGTATTCACTTCTCAATTTTATGGACAAGATAGAATATAATCATTTCATGTAACATTCACATGATCACATGTATGCATTTAAACAATCAATCATACTTAGAATAAATGTTCAGATTCTTACAATTTTAATGTAGGTTAACTGCTTTTAGGCCATTGCATCACTATATGGCATGATGTGACACAAGAACATGCATAAACTAGATTGGACAATACATTAAAATAGTCTCAAGTCGGCTCTGGAATTGCGTCCTACATAGTGGATGCCATTCATAACACAGTGCACAGTTGGAACATGGCTACTGTGAAGAATGAAAATTGCGTCCACCAATGTGGTCGCCTTTAACACTGAATCGCGACAGGGTATCCCGTTGCGTTGCTTAAATTCATTTAATAAAACAATATAAAAATCGTCGAAATCCTTGGGCGGGAAAATCGTCTGAATCGTGACGGGTAGACAAGCACTGAAGTCCATGCGGCGCGAAGTCCCACGCGGACCGTTGACTGGTCATACAGTGAATCGTGTCGGACCTTACAGTTGCATTTTAAAGAATCGCGTCGGCGATACCAGGTGCTGGAATCGCGTCGCCTAGACCGGCCATGATTCAACCCTCTAAACCGAAAACGTAGGAACAAGGTGCGATCTTCATGCAATGCCTATATCTCTCTATCTACTGACGGGGACAACTAGTAGGAGAACTTTCATGTTGTGGGTTGGATCCAATTCGGTCTCGAATCGCGTGCAACACATGAAGAACGTAAAAAGACCTAACAGTGCGCGACTCTTGGAAAACGCTTATAACTCAAGATGTACTCAATGAAATTCGATGAAACCACTTGGACATGAAAATAGACTCGATGCTCTACACATTTATATATGATTTATTAAGATTTGGTCTGAGAACCTACCTTTTGGGTTGAAGAAGTCACATTTTTCCAGAAAACGTGGACCACTTGGAGGAGAATGCTTACTGCACCTGATCTACTAAATGAAAAATAGGCAAACCAGTGGGATTAGGAGCTAGACTCGACCCTCTTTCCAGGGGTATAAGTCTTGCACGATTTGGTTTAGGTTTGGCCTACCTTTGGTCGACTCCAAGGAGAGCTATCTACACAGGTTGATGCAGAACACAGCAGAGAAGAAGCTCCGAGTTGGGGTGGTTTCCTCCTCCTTTGGGTGCTGACGAACAGCCTCCCACGACCCCAACAATGTGTAAACTCGTCCCCTAGGGTTTCATAGCATGTATATATGCATCTAGTGTGTTTTAAAAGTCCCATTGGGTGAAGGAAAGGCAAGGTGTGGTTCATGCATCGGTAGTTGCCATATTTTGGAAATTCTCCTCCCAATAGAGGTAGGAATACCATTAGGAAGGTTCCTAGCTTGGTTATGCACGAATTGGACTGCCATTCATGGCTAATCCCTCATGTTTTAACCCTAATTTACCCTTCTCAATTACCACCTATTTACAGGTACGAATTTTGGGTATTTTTCTTTCTTCATTTTATTCTTGGGCCAAAAGTTATCCATTGGCCTAATTTTGATAATGGGTCATCAATACATGATGTTGGAAGTCTCTCCAACATGTTTATTTAATTTATGATTGTGTTATATTTCCGTGTTAACGGTTTTCCAACTTAGTTTCCTAATTTGGGTAATTAGTCACATTGTAACGTACACATGGTCAATTCGATTTTTTCGTTGCACGAATTTCTTCATGGAACATTTAGGAATAATGTTTGTGGTTGATTTATAATTTTTACGAAATTTTTAGATGTGTTCTTGCACGTACAATAGTGGTACGTACGTTCTACCATTCCGACAATACGAAAATTATTTATTCCCCTTTTAATTGAAAATTTTAAATCACTAACTTTTCCGAGGTGATACAATTGGTTAGCCCAAAGGGCATCACCAAAAATTCATAGTGTCCATGCTGTGTTCTGAACTCGGTTTTGGGAATATCCTAATCTCTAATATGAGCTTGTGGTAACCAGATCTTAAATCTATTTTAGAGAACATGGTTGCAGACTGCAGCTAGTCAAACAAGTCATCAATTCTAGGTAACAGGTACTTATTTTTCATGGTTGATTGATTTAACTTCCTGTAATCTATACACAAATGGAGGGATCCATCTTTCTTCCGGACAAACAAGACCAGTGCTCCCCAAGATGATACACTATGCCTGATGTACCCCAAATCTAACAACTCTTGCAATCGCTTCTTTAATTCTGCAAGTTCCACCGATGCTAATCTATAAGGAGCTATGAACACTAGAAAGGCACCCAACATAAGATCTATTGAGAAATCAATCTCTCTATGAGGAGGGAGGCATGGCATCTTATCCGGAAAAAATATCAAGAAATTCAATTACAACCTTTATGTCCTTGATGGATGACTGCTTAAGCTCAGGGGAAAAAGCAAGCACACAATCTAGGTACCCCCGACACCCACTCCTTAACCACTTCATCGCCTTGAAGGTTGATAGTAAGTTCTTGGGGCTGCCACTCTTAGGACACTGGTAACTAAATCTTTTTACTCCAGGTTTCTTGAAGGATAAAGTTCTACATCAACAATCTAGTACTACAAAATGATTAGCCAACCAGTCCATACCCAGAATCATATCATAATCTTGCATATTAAGTATGTACACATAAGCAAGGAGCTCATGGTCCCCAATTCTTATACTTACTCTGGGAATGGCTTTAGAGAGGGTAGCTATCTGACCAGTGGGATAGTCAAGAGTCATACCCTCACCAAGCAAAGTCACTTCCTTTTTCAACATGTTGGCAAATTTACAAGATATAAAAGAATGAGTAGCCCCCAGATCAAATAAAATTCTGGCATGCATTCCATCAGTTAGAAGAATACCTTTGGCCACAATAGGTGTTTCCTTCTCTTCTTCCTTGGTCAAGGAAAAAACTCTGTCCTACCTACGGGTTATGGCTTTGGGGCTGGCTACTGCCGAGGCTTAGGGTAGTCCTTAATTTTGTGTCCAATCTGGCCACAACCAAAACATCTCCCAGTTGACTTCCAACATTCAGTCCCTGGGTGCCTTCTGTCACATTGAGCGCAAACTGGCCATCTCTCACTGCTTCCACCTTCTGCATGCTCTGTGGAAGACTTCTTGTTCTTCTCCTTCTTACCCTTCTCAGGCAAACTCCTTTTCTTTTCAAGTCTGGCACCCTTGTCCTTGACATATATCGTTGTCTGTCGAAGTGTAGCTTCACATATGACGAAGTGAAGCTTCGACTGTTTGCATTCATATCGTTGTCAATTGATGTGCAGCTTCACATATGACGAAGTGGGGCTTCGACTGGTCTCTTTATATTGTGGTCAGGCGAAGTGCAGCTTCGTACATGATGAAGCGCAGCTTTGCATATGACAAAGTGTGGCTTCGTATATGACGAAGTGAAGCTTCGACTGTTTGTGTTTATATCATTGTTGGTCGAAGCCCCACTTCAACATATACGAAGTTACACTTCATCATATGATAAGCTACACTTCGACCGACAATGATACAAACAGACCAGTCGAAGCCCCACTTCATCATATGTGAAGCTACACTTCGACCAACAATGATATAAACACAAACAGTCGAAGCTTCACTTCGTCATATACGAAGCCACACTTCGTCATATGCAAAGCAACACTTCGTCATGTATGAAGCTGCACTTCGCCTGACCATGATATAAATAGACCAGTCGAAGCCCCACTTCGTCATATGCGAAGCTGCACTTCAACCGACAACGATATAAATGCAAACAGTCGAAGCTTAACTTCGTCATATACAAAGCTGCACTTCGACAGACAACGATATAAATGCAAATAGTCGAAACTTCACTTCATCATATATGAAGCTACACTTCATCATATGCGAAGTTGCACTTCGACCGAAAACACAAATTTACAAAGGGAAACTCAAACTAAGACCTAGATGGGGTTATTAACAAAATGCTTAGTAACAACTTCCTTAATCCTCATATTTTAGGGTTATGATTTGTGGAATAATGGTCATTAGCAGATAAGAAGAGGTTAACATATCTGAAAGAGTGATAAGGGGTAACTAAGGGGGTCAAAGCTAGAACAGGCTATTACAATCGGCCATCGGGCCCCAAAATGAAAGAAGCATAAAATTTCTACATGGAAAAAAAATCAAGGAAAATAGTTTACAAGATCTCATCAAAGATGCCAAAATCTATAAATTTGAGATAAAAAATTGTCATGAATTAACTTTTCAATGGTACCAAATAAATCATTTCATGAAATTTTCCCTCAAAACTTTTTTATACAAAACAAAAGAACTCTAAATGGTAGCTGCGCACACCCCTAATAAGACTTAGGCATGTCTAGTGTTAGTTTGCTTCAGCTAAAAGCCGACAAGGAAGAATTAATAATGCTAGCTGTATGAAGTGTTCTACTTCTACCGAAGCCAATACCTTACAACTTCCATGGGCATGACACCACTTGAAAACTGGCCATCATTTCCATATTTGGTATTGGGATGGGGAATAGAGTGAAGATATATCTTTAAAATTTTGAGGTTATTCTCAGTTTATCTTCGTTCTATTTTAATACCAAACTTACAGTTACCATTACCAATGCCCAACAAAAAAAAAAAACCTTGTCGGGTTAGTGTCAATATTAGCTTTATTATGTAATGTTGGTCGATTTAATATAATATAACCTTCAAATATGAAAATAAGGACTGCTTCCTTTTTTTTTGTCTGGGGAAGCACTTATGGGATAAGAGTGTGTATGCATATGTGATATCTGAACTATGTGTGGGAATGAAAGAGAGATTTGCCACATATCTGATGAGGTTCTTCAAACTATTGTTGTCCCTTCAGTGGATGATTTTGCTAACTATTAGACAATATTATTATATATATGTATATATCCATTTACCTTTATGCATATATTTTTCTCTAACCATCATGAAAAATATTTGTTATTAGATAAAGATAATAAGATCTAGATAAATTACTTGTCAAGTAATTTTATCAATTATGAAAGAGAGAAATTAATAAGAATCTGACAGACTTTAGGTTAATAAAATTACATGGCAAGAAATACACATAGATTGCCCCAGGGTGACACCAACCCATTAAATGGCCAATGAAATTGGCACTCAGCCACAAAAAAATACACGTAGATTTTATTGTAAGTCCAATCTGAAAAGTCTTTCTCGACCACGGTATACGAGGTCTTTGCGAAGATTATAGGAATTGGGAGCCTTCGACACTCAGCCATTATGTATTCACATCAATATATACAGAAACAGTCCAGTTGTAAGAGATCATCGGATCTCCTAAACATGGACAAAACCAAAAAATAGTTACAACAATCTAAAGAAAGTTATAGTTGTACAGGGCTGCTATGGAAACATCCTATTTTAGTGCAGATCCGTTGAATCTGCCTATTGTATTCTTCACACTCCCCCTCAAACTTGGCGCAGGGGGAAGACGTAAGCCAAGTTTGCTTTGTAACAAGTGAAATGGAACTCTCGCCAAGGGCTTGGTGATCTGCAAGTTGAGATCTAGAAGGTACATGACGTGTGATAAGTGCTCCCTGTGCAACCTTCTCCCGAACAAAATGGTAGTCCAATTCAATATGTTTTATACGGGCATGAAAGACTGGATTAACAGTCATGTAAAGTGCACTCAGGTTGTCACAGAGAAGTTGGGGTGGCTGAGAAACAGAGATGCCAAGATCACGAAATAAGAATTGTTGTGACGGCCCTCATTATACCGGTACGGTTATACCAACCCACGTCGGTATAGCAAGAGTTCTCACAGTGGGACATTTACCCAAACGATACATACAGCTGAGATACACGTGAATATACAACAGAGTAGCGGAAGTAAAAGACAACTGTCTTCATTCATTCATCATCCACATTTAACATACATGAAGTTTGAAATTAACAATAAGGAACTAAAAGTTCACATACTTTAAATTGCTGAAATAAAATACATAATGTCCACACTTATACATTATTTTCATGATAATTCTAATACAATGTTCAAATTACATACTATGAATACACGAGTCACAAGAAACTCCAAAACTAGCTAATCTCCGCACTCGGAGTCCGTCTCTGCTGTCTCCTCCAAAGGGGCCACGTCACCAACTACACCTGTACGCCGAAGCAAGGAGTGAGTCCAGAGACTCAGCAAGAAACACTACCCATAACATACACGTATAAGTCTTAGTGGTTTCTACATGCACATTTACAATTTGCAACACATGGCATGCTAGTCAATTTAAAGTTTCAACCTATCATGAAAGTTTCACAACTTTACACATGGATCATGCTTTCAGATTTGCCAGGATAAAATTTACCTATCACATGCTCTCTATTCAATTGACTCATGAAACTTTGTCCTTAAAGAACCAGGACATGAGAGCTACCAACATGAACATTGAGCGTACATGAAAAGAAACACGACTAGCATGGACCCTACATGTTTTTAAACACATTCATAGACATTTTCACATGCTTTAAGTTGCTGGTTTCACATGGTTTCATGGCTGTAAACCTACACATGAGAGCTACAATATCGCTTAAAGCAAATCATATGAATAACCAACCATGCTATTTGTACACGTACTCATTAATTATCCCTAACATGGATTCTAGGCATTTTTGCACACATACACATGATAATAACAACATGAATTTACTGATTTCACATGGTTTCAGATTTGCCTCACATGGATTTCAACAAGATATTTTCACGTTTAGAAGTTCACCTCTTCTTTACACAAGTTTTCTCTTTCACATGGTTACACTTTACACATACACATTCACATTGTTCACTTACACATTTACACATGAACACATACACATTACACATTTCACATTACACATTTTAGGTGCCGTGACACATAGTCCAAACCACCAAAGAAGGACATATACACATCACATTACACATAGACGCCATCTAGGCATTCCAATGGCGACTCTTGGACTGCGCAGACCGGAAAAACAAGTCTCCACCCTAACCAGTGGTACTTGTCCACCTCCAGGATTTCCCCCTAATGCCCTTAGGGTCACTTACACATTGAACTTTCTCAGGGGGACTTTTCCCTGATACAGCTCCACTGCCCTCTGCGGAAGCAGTGTCACATTGGCACAGTTACACATTACACATTTTACCGTTTTACACATGGTTTTACACTTCACACTTTTCATCTCATTCACTCTCTCACTCACATGAATATCTCTGTTTCCTGACATGGCACTACAGATTTCAGGAGTTTAACACACAGTAAATTTCACTAATCAAGTTGGGTTTAGACAATAACTGACAACATTACGATAATATACGTAGATTATCACATTTCACATGAAAATACATAACTTCTTATTTACTGGTCCAAATGACCTGAAATTTTAACAACATGCTATTTTCGGGTTCTAGATCATACACTCAAATTTTCAGATTTTCTGAGCTAAATAGAATTTACAGAAAATCAAACACTTATTTTGCATGCCATTCACATATTAAGTTACATGGAATTTAACACATCATGCAATTTTGCCATTTACTGTTTGAACAGGGATTACCATTTTGTGCATGATTTGAGAATACAGAACTATCCTAAATCATACAATCACAAATCGATCACCACAAACCATTCTTGCATGTCATTCTATTTACCGAACCGAATTTATTTGCAATCTATACAAGCATGAACAATTTACCAAAAATTGGGCATACATCTATTGATCTACTAATCTTCCTGAACTGACAAAACCAAGGAATTCAGACTAATCCTACTCATGAAACATAAGTTTGGCAAGATCATCAACACGTCATGCTTACAAGTTTAAGGGATACAACTTTCCTACATTCACCATCACACATCACATTCATCCACACACCACAATTGACAATATACATAGTGTATAGGATTACCATATATCCTCATCACGGAAACCATACCGAAATTAGAGTATAGGAAGGGCAGAACAGTTCGCTGTTCTGTCCAGAAGAACTTGGCGGCGGTCTCTGGCTGCTGACTCAGGGTCAGCGGCATGGTCGATGGACGCCAAGCATGATATCGGCGTCCATTGACCTTGCAGTCAATGCAGGTCTGTGCAGAAACACAGACCCGAGCTCTCAAACTTGGGTGAATGGGAGGGTCTAGGACTCGAGGAAAAATCCATAAAAATGATAGAAACGACCTAGACACATACGGGAACATCATGGATAGGTCACTTGCCTTTTTAAAAATTCCTCCAAAGGGTCTAGGGTGTTGGTGAAGCCCTCCTTGGGCAGTCCCAAGAAGCCTCCAAATGAACTCTCCTCCGGGTTCTTGAGCGAGATCCACAGCAAGCCGAGGTCGGGGAAGCCTTCCTCGTCGATCCAGCAACCTCCTTGAAGCAGTGGAACGCCGGATCAAGCTACAGAAGTGTGGATTTTTGGGTGGCAAGGATGGGGTTTCTCACAGTTTTCTCCTAGGGTTTTCTTCTCTCTTTTTTTCTCCTCTTGCAAGGTGAAGGGAGGAGTGGGAAGAGGCCATTTCGGGTTCAGACATAAGGGGAGTCTCTCTCCCACTCACCAGGTGACTTGACAGCCTTCAGAGCCGTTGGGGACAGTCCCCCAATGGTTGGCTTTCTTGTTTCAGAAGCTTGCAACTCTGCTGCGCATGCAGGCCAGAGAGATTGGCGTCCATATCGCTGGACGCCAGGATTAGTGTTGGCATCCATGTCTGGACGCTGACACCAGCTCAACGGCCTGTGGTTGACGCCAAGATGGCCTTCGGCCAGAACTCTAAAATATGCAGAAACCATGCATACCATGCATATATACATGCAATATGTATACGGTATTATATCCATACTATCACCATGCAATACATACATTATTTATATTTAATATAAACACATGCACACGTATTTGTACTAATTAATACGTACGTAAATATGTACATACATACAGAAGCACTAAGATACACACATAAATACAAATAATGCGACGAAATTTCGAGGGCCTTACACCCTCTCCCCCTTAAGGAAACTTCGTCCTCGAAGTTAGAACGGCACTACTCAAACAAAAGGGGATACTTCTTCTTCATCGCATCCTCAAGCTCCCACGTAGCCTCCTCACGTGAAAAGTTCCGCCATAGAACTTTCACCGACGCAATACTCTTGTTCCGGAGATGCTGAACCTTCCGGTCAAGAATGGCTACTAGTTGCTCGACATACGAAAGATCTGGCTGGATCTCCACTGGCTCATGACTAATCATATGAGACGGATCTCGGACATACTTCCTGAGCATAGATACGTGGAATACAGGGTGAACGCTAGCCAAAGCTGGGGGTAATGCTAGCTCATACGCCACGCTGCCCAAACGTCTGAGAATATCATATGGGCCAATGAATCTAGGGCTTAGCTTGCTATGCCTGCCAAATCTGACAACACCTCGAGTAGGCGATATCTTCAAGAAGACATGATCGCCAACCTCGAACTCCAAATCTTTTCTCCTGTTGTCGGTATAACTCTTCTGCCTATCCTGTGCCGCAACATGCTTTTTCCTGATAAGCTGAATCTTATCCGAAGTTTCCTGAACTAACTCCGGTTCGATCAGTTGCCTATCACCAGTCTCCTCCCAACATAAAGGAGATCTGCAGGGCCTACCATACAACGCCTCGAATGGAGCCATACCAATACTAGCATGAAAGCTGTTGTTGTATGCGAACTCCACAAGAGGTAAATGACGCTCCCAATCATCCTTCCAATCCAGAACACACGCTCTCAACATATCCTCGAGCGTCTGGATAGTCATCTCGGACTGTCCATCGGTCTCGGGATGAAACGCCGAACTGAGCTTAAGCTCCGAACCTAACGCATCCTAAAGACCTTTCCACAATCTAGAAGTAAATCTCGGATCTCGATCCGAAATGATCGACTTCGGCACACCATGCAATCTAATGATACCGCTAACATACAATCTAGCTAAACTCTCTACTGACTGCTTCTTCTTCATGGGCAAGAAATGAGCAGTCTTCGAGAATCTATCTACAGCTACCCAAATCGAGTCGTTGCCCCTTCTAGATCGAGGCAAACCCGATACGAAATCCATAGTGACAGCTTCCCACTTCCATACGGGGATATCCATCCTCTGCATAAGGCCGGATGGTCGCTGCCGCTCGGCTTTCACTTGCTGACATACTAGGCATCTAGACACATAATCCGCAACATCCTTCTTCATGCCGGACCACCAAAATGATCTCTTCAGGTCTTGATACATCTTAGTGTTACCCGGATGAATAGAGAATCGCGATCTATGAGCCTCCGCTAACACATGCTCACGGACATCTACTACATCGGGGACACAAACACGGTGCTGAAATCTAATCACACCGTCCTCATCACGAGCAATGCCCGCCTTACCCACTAACTCTAACAATATAGGGTCGACTTTCTGCTGCTCAATCACCTCATCCAAGATTGAGGATCTAAGGGATAGCTGAGCTACAAAAGCCTGACACAACGATGGCTCTAACTCGGTCATAGAGCACGCTGCATCCTCCAACATCTTCCAATCCTGCTGGAGCGAAGACCTCCTTCTACTAAGAGCATCCGCTACCACATTCGCCTTTCTAGGATGATACTGAAGGTCGAAGTCATAGTCCTTCAAGAACTCAATCCATCTTCTCTGCCTCAGGTTTAATTCCTTTTGGGAGAAAAGATACCTCAAGCTCTTGTGATCGGTAAACACCTCAAATCTGACACCATAAAGATAGTGCCTCCAGATCTTTAGTGCATGAACCACTGCTGCGAGCTCCAAATCATGAGTCGGATAGTTCCTCTCATGCTCCTTCAACTGTCGAGAAGCATAAGCCACTACCCTCTCTCGATGCATGAGTACACAGCCTAAACCAATCTGAGATGCATCCGTATAAATGGCAAAGCCCTCTAGACCACTAGGCAATACCAATACCGGAGCAGAAGTAAGCTTAGCCTTCAATAGCTGAAAGCTACGCTCACATGCCTCAGACCATACGAACTTCTCACCCTTTCTGGTCAGCTTTGTCAAAGAGGCGGCGATGGATGAGAAACCCTCAATGAATCGCCGATAGTAACCAGCTAACCCAAGGAAACTACGAATCTCCAAAGGGGTCCTGGGAATCTCCCAATCCATAACTGCCTGGACCTTTGCTGGATCAACAGCTACACCAGCGCCGGAGATAACATGCCCGAGAAAGTGAACCTCGCGCAACTAGAACTCGCACTTGCTGAACTTCGCATACAGCTTGTGCTCACGGAGAACCTCTAACACTAACCTCAGATGCTGACGGTGCGTGGCCTCATCCGGAGAGTAGACCAACACATCGTCAATAAACACTACGACAAAGCTATCTAAATACGGACTAAACACCCGGTTCATGAGGTCCATGAACGCTGCAGGGGCGTTGGTCAATCCGAAAGGAAGGACCAAGAACTCATAATGTCCATAACGGGTTCTAAATGCCGTCTTGGACACATCCTCACTCCGAATTCTCAACTGATGATAACCAGATCGCAAGTCAATCTTGGAAAAGACTGATGCCTCTCGCAACTGGTCAAACAGATCATCAATCCGAGGTAAGGGATACCTGTTCTTCACAGTCACTTGGTTCAACTTCCTATAATCAATACACAACCGAAGTGACCCGTCTTTCTTCTTGACGAATAATACAGGTGCGCCCCAAGGGGAAACACTAGGGCGAATAAATCCCTTATCGAGCAATTCTTGCAATTGCTTCCTCAACTTGGCTAACTCTGCAGGTGCCATCCAATATGGGGCCTTCGAGATAGGAGAGGTGCCTGGAAGCAAATCTATAGTGAACTCTATCTCCCTATCCGGTGGCAATCCAGACAAGTCATCGGGAAAGACATCTGGAAAATCCTGCACCACATCGATCTCTGCGAGAGTCAGTGACGAACTAGCATCGGGTACTAGCATAACGCTGGCAAGAAATGCGTCACAACCCTTGTTCACCATGCGCATCGCCTTCATGGCAGAGATAACTAACTTTCCCGCTAAGTTCTTTGGCAAGGGATGAGAGAACTCGTCCTCACCAGGAATGCGGAAAACAATCTTCTTCCGACGACAATCCACTAACGCATAGTGCTCCTCTAGCCAATCCAGACCAAGAATGCAATCATAGTCCTTCATCTTTAGCAAGAAGAAACACCCATCTAGGAATCTATCCTCAATGCACACAGGTAACGACGGAATGCACTTCCTAGTCGATACCGTACCCGCAGGGGTGTGCACAGACAAAGGAACCTCTAACTCCTCAACTCTATGCCTGACTCTAGGGCTAACTGCCTAGCGAACCGCTCGGAAATGAACGAGTGAGTAGCACCCGTATCAAACAAAACCCGAGCGTGCACACCGAAAAGCAAAACTGTACCTTCGGTGACATGCTCCGCCTGCTCGGCGTCCTCGCGAGCTAAAGCAAACACTCGAGCTAGGGCTCGAGGCCTTCCTGGTCGTCCTGTAGCTGGCGCGGCTGCCGCTACTGCTGGTGTTGGCGCTCCCCGCTGAGCTCCTTGCTGAAGTCTTGGGCAATCCTTGATCTTATGGTCGCTGCTCCCGCACTTCAAGCATCTACCCGCTACCAACCAACACTCGGAACCACCATGGGTCTTCCCGCAGTGGGGACACTCCTTCTTCACACCAGCGGAACGTATAGAAGGTACCTGAGAGTTGCTGACTGCCACTGATTTCTGCGGTGTCTGGTACACCGTTTTCCTCTTATCCTGCCGCTGGAATGTCGCTGCCGGCCTCTTCTGTGAAGCCTTCTTCTCCTCCAGATATTGCTCCATTTCTCCCTCCTATCTACAGGCAGCGCTGAGGGCCTCGTCTAGCGTGCGGTGGTCAAACGCCACGAGTCTCGTCCTCAGTGATGGTTTGAGACCCATCACGAATTTCTTCGTCTTCCTGCGCTCATCCTCTACGATATGCGGTGCATATTTAGAAAGTTCAGAAAACCTTGCCTCGTATTCCAGGACGGTCATTGATCCTTGCGTCAGGGAAAGGAATTCTTGCTCCATCTTGTCCTGGATATGCTCTGGGACGAACTTGGCTCGAAAGAGCCTCACGAACGCGTCCCACGCCACGTCTACTGCTCCGTCCTCAAAGCGTGTACGTAGTAGGGAGGACCACCATACATCCGCTCTCTCCTGCAATACACCTTCATAAGCACCAACTAACAAATTCTAACTTGACAAACAACATACAAGCATAAACTAAAACATACCTGTAGCATGTAGGTGGCTAATGTCACCTTATCCTCATCAGGACACCTGATAGCTCGGAAGATTTTCTCTGTCTCCCTTAACCAGCTTTCTGCCATTAGTGGATCACTCTCCCCCTTAAAAGATGGTGGGGTCATCCTCTTGAATCGCTCCATGATGGATGGTCCACCATGGTCCTGAGCTGGTGCCTAAGCCTGCTACATTAAACAATAACAATATACGATAAACACAATATCATGCAATTCAAATAGCAAGCTACTAGTTGTTTAATCATTCTACCTGGGCCTCCAACTGGGCCTGGAGTGCTGCCTGGGTATGAGCCTGCGTCTGCATGGCTTGCACCAGACCTTGCATGAATACTCCGTAGTCCATAGGCGGCGGTGGGGGAAGTACAAGGCCTCGCGGTGCCGGGGCGTGTTGCTCCGCCTGCTCATCACGTCGCGGCTCGTCCTCACGGGCCGACGCTCCACCACACCTACCTCTCGAAGCCATGGCTGTAATAGAATTTCAGCCAACATTAGAGCTAGGTTATTAAGTTTTCTAACCATTTTCTTATCTATCTTTCACTTCTTATTAGTGTTTTCTACACATGTGGACATACTTAGCATGCAATGGGGATGATGACTTAGGTATATTCATGTGCAATCTCAACCGGTCGCTCTGATACCAATCTCTGTGACGGCCCTCATTATACCGGTACGGTTATACCAACCCACATCGGTATAGCAAGAGTCCTCACAGTGGGACATTTACCCAAACGATACATACAGCTGAGATACACGCGAATATACAACAGAGTAGCGGAAGTAAAAGACAACTGTCTTCATTCATTCATCATCCACATTTAACATACATGAAGTTTGAAATTAACAATAAGGAACTAAAAGTTCACATACTTTAAATTGCTGAAATAAAATACATAATGTCCACATATACATTCTTTTCATGATAATTCTAATACATTGTTCAAATTACATACTATGAATACACGAGTCACAAGAAACTCCAAAACTAGCTAATCTCCACGCTCGGAGTCCGTCTCTGCTGTCTCCTCCAAAGGGGCCACGTCACCAACTACACCTGTACGCCGAAGCAAGGAGTGAGTCCAGAGACTCAGCAACAAACACTACCCATAACATACACGTATAAGTCTTAGTGGTTTCTACATGCACATTTACAATTTGCAACACATGGCATGCTAGTCAATTTAAAGTTTCAACCTATCATGAAAGTTTCACAACTTTACACATGGATCATGCTTTCAGATTTGCCAGGATAAAATTTACCTATCACATGCTCTCTATTCAATTGACTCATGAAACTTTGTCCTTAAAGAACCAGGACATGAGAGCTACCAACATGAACATTGAGCGTACATGAAAAGAAACACGACTAGCATGGACCCTACATGTTTTTAAACACATTCATAGACATTTTCACATGCTTTAAGTTGCTGGTTTCACATGGTTTCATGGCTGTAAACCTACACATGAGAGCTACAATATCGCTTAAAGCATATCATATGAATAACCAATCATGCTATTTGTACACGTACTCATTAATTATCCCTAACATGGATTCTAGGCATTTTTGCACACATACACATGATAATAACAACATGAATTTACTGATTTCACATGGTTTCAGATTTGTCCTCACATGGATTTCAACAACATATTTTCACATTTAGAAGTTCACCTCTTCTTTACACAAGTTTCTCTTTCACATGGTTACACTTTACACATACACATTCACATTGTTCACTTACACATTTACACATACACATTACACATTTCACATTACTAGGTGCCGTGACACATAGTCCAAACCACCAAAGAAGGACATATACACATCACATTACACATAGACGCCATCTAGGCATTCCAATGGCGACTCTTGGACTGCGCAGACGGGAGAACAAGTCTCCACCCTAACCAGTGGTACTTGTCCACCTCCAGGATTTCCCCTAATGCCCTTAGGGTCACTTACACATTGAACTTTCTCAGGGGGACTTTTCCTGATACAGCTCCACTGCCCTCTACGGAAGCAGTGTCACATTGGCACAGTTACACATTACACATTTTACCGTTTTACACATGGTTTTACACTTCACACTTTTCATCTCATTCACTCTCTCACTCACATGAATATCTCTTTTCCTGACATGGCACTACAGATTTCAGGAGTTTAACACACAGTAAATTTCACTAATCAAGTTGGGTTTAGACAATAACTACCACATTACGATAATATACGTAGATTATCACATTTCACATGAAAATACATAACTTCTTATTTACTGGTCCAAATGACTGAAATTTTAACCACATGCTATTTTCGGGTTCTAGATCATACACTCAAATTTTCAGATTTTCTGAGCTAAATAGAATTTACAGAAAATCAAACACTTATTTTGCATGCCATTCACATATTAAGTTACATGGAATTTAACACATCATGCAATTTTGCCATTTACTGTTTGAACAGGGATTACCATTATGTGCATGATTTGAGAATACAGAACTATCCTAAATCATACAATCACAAATCGATCACCACAAACCATTCTTGCATGTCTTTCTATTTATCGAACCGAATTTATTTGCAATCTATACAAGCATGAACAATTTACCAAAAATTGGGCATACATCTACTGATCTACTAATCTTCCTGAACTGAAAAAACCAAGGCATTCAGACTAATCCTACTCATGAAACATAAATTTGGCAAGATCATCAACAATCATGCTTACAAGTTTAAGGGATACAACTTTCCTACATTCACCATCACACATCACATTCATCCACACACCACAATTGACAATATACATAGTGTATAGGATTACCATATATCCTCATCACGGAAACCATACCGAAATTAGAGTATAGGAAGGGCAGAACAGTTCACTGTTCTGTCCAGAAGAACTTGGCGGCGGTCTCTGGCCGCTGACTCAGGGTCAGCGGCATGGTCGATGGACGCCAAGCATGATATCGGCGTCCATTGACCTTGCCGTCAATGCAGGTCTGTGCAGAAACACAGACCCGAGCTCTCAAACTTGGGTGAATGGGAGGGTCTAGGACTCGAGGAAAAATCCATAAAAATAATAGAAACGACCTAGACACATACGGGAACATCATGGATAGGTCACTTGCCTTTTTAAAAATTCCTCCAAAGGGTCTAGGGTGTTGGTGAAGCCCTCCTTGGGCAGTCCCAAGAAGCCTCCAAATGAACTCTCCTCCGGGTTCTTGAGCTTGATCCACAGCAAGCCGAGGTCGGGGAAGCCTTCCTCGTCGATCCAGCAACCTCCTTGAAGCAGTGGAACGCCGGATCAAGCTAGAAGTGTGGATTTTTGGGTGGCAAGGATGGGGTTTCTCACAGTTTTCTCCTAGGGTTTCTTCTCTCTTTTTTTCTCCTCTTGCAAGGTGAAGGGAGGAGTGGGAAGAGGCCATTTCGGGTTCAGACATAAGGGGAGTCTCTCTCCCACTCACCAGGTGACTTGACAGCCTTCAGAGCCATTGGGGACAGTCCCCCAATGGTTGGCTTTCTTGTTTCAGAAGCTTGCAGCTCTGCTGCGCATGCAGGCCAGAGAGATTGGCGTCCATATCGCTGGACACCAGGATTAGTGTTGGCGTCCATGTCTGGACGCTGACACCAGCTCAACGGCCTGTGGTTGACACCAAGATGGCCTTCGGCCAGAACTCTAAAATATGCAGAAACCATGCATACCATGCGTATATACATGTAATATGTATACGGTATTATATCCATACTATCACCATGCAATACATAAATTATTTATATTTAATATAAACACATGCACACGTATTTGTATTAATTAATACGTACGTAAATATGTACATACATACACAAGCACAAAGATACACACATAAATACAAATAATACGACGGAATTTTGAGGGCCTTACAATTGTAACCAAAGTATTTCTGCCGTGGTCGATGCCATGCAGCGGTATTCAGCTTCAGCGCTTGAATGAGCCACGGTGTGTTGTTTCTTGGCACTCCAAGTGATGCAGTTGCTGCCAAGGAAGGTGCAATACCCTGTAGTGGACGTCGAGTGATTGGACATCCAGCCCAATCTGCATCGGAATAAGCATAAAGATCCATACATGTTTGAGAATAAAGTTGCATACCATAGTCGATTGTTCCTTGAACATATCGAAGGATCCTTTTGAGAAGTTGAAAATGGCTGATGCTGGGGTTATGCATAAACTGACAAACATAATTAACAGAGTATGTGAGGTCATGTCGAGTAACTATAAGATATTGTAGTGCCCCAGCTAAGCTCCTGTAAAAGTGAGGATCATCAAAGGATGCGGTGTCAGGAGCTGCTGGACGAGTGGCCATAGGACTGCATGTGTCCATGTGAGCACACTTGAGAATGGATCTAGCATATTTAGCCTGAGAAAGAAGCAAACCATGCTGATTATATTGCACATCAATGCCCAGAAATGACTTGAGAGGACCAAGATCGGTGAGGTGAAATGTGTTCCCAAGACGAGTGATAAATTTCTGCAACAAAGGTGCATCATCGCCAGCAAGAATGATATCATCCACATAGATCAATAAGATAAGAATATGCTGCCGAACATGACACACAAACATGGAGGGGTCAGCAGTACTGCAGTGAAAGCCCAACTTGAGGAGGAACTGGCTGAACCGATTAAACCATTGTCGTGGAGCCTATCGAAGACCATAAAGAGCCTTGTGGAGATGCCATACATGTTGTGGGTGTTGTGGGTCCTCAAAGCCTATAGGTTGTCGCACATATATAGGTTCTTCCAAGTGACCATGGAGAAATGCATTTTTTATGTCAAGTTGTCGAAGTGGCCACTTGTTCATGAGTGCAATGGACAACACTAGTCGAATACTGCCAGCTTTTATAACAGGTGAAAAAGTCTCACTAAAATCAACACCGGTAATCTGATTGAAACCTTTGGCCACATATCGAGCCTTGAGGTGATCAAAGGACCCATCAGCCTTAACCTTGGTCTTGAAAATCCATTTTGTTCCAAGAATTCTCATATCAGAAGTGTGGGGGACCAAAGTAAAGGTGAACTGGCGAACAAGAGCATCAACTTCATTTTGCATAGCTTGGCGCCATCGAGGGATTTGCAGTGCAGCCTTGGCTGTTGTAGGTTCCTTTGGGAGAACAATGGTGGAGAGAGCGTACTTGAGGTTGGGGTTGGTAACCCCAGACTTAGCACGGGTGAGCATGGGATGGTCATTTTGTATCAACGGTGGAGGAGAAGGTAATAAGGGCGGAGATGCTGGAGTGGAAGTTGATGGGGAAGGGGGGGGATGGCAAGAGGGGCGATGGTGGGGAAGGTGATGGTGAGGTCGAGATGATAGGTGAGAGGGATGGAGAGAGAGTGGGCTGGGGTGATGGGGCGAAGGTGATGGCGAAGCAGTCGGAGGTTGGAATGGTGATGCAGGGATAATAGGTGGTGGGTTGGCTGGGAGTGGTGGAGGTTCGTCTTGCGTAGTGGATGAAGATGGGTTCATAATAGGAGTGGTAGGTCTATTTGAGAAGGAGATAAGGAGAATATCAGATGTGTGAGAGCTAGAGGAACCATCTCGAAGAGGAAATTGTGTCTCGTCAAAGAGAACATGGCGAGAAATGTATACGCGACTAGTGGTGTAAGAGAGACACTTATACCCTTTGTGACGGTCACTATATCCAAGGAAAATACTGGGCGTGGATTTGGGAAGGAATTTAGAAGTAGAGGGATGTTGGAGAAGGGGAAAACAGAGGCAGCCAAAGGTCCGTAAGCTGTCATAGTTTGGGTGATGCCCATAAAGTGGAGAATATGGTGTGTGAAAGCCTATTGTAGACGTGGGGAGCCTATTTAAGAGAAAAATAGTGGTAGAGAAGGCTTCAACCCAGTATCTCAGAGGAACTTTACTATGGAAGATCATTGTGAGACCAAGTTCCCGAATTGAGCGGTGCTTCCGTTCTGCCACCCTATTTTGTTGGGGCGTGTGTGGACAAGAGAGTTGTAAATGGATACCACTAATAGACAAATGAGAGAGGAATCTGTTGTTTACAAACTCTCCTCCACCATCACACTAAAAGACCTTGATGACTTTCAAAATTGGCGCAGAACAAATTTTTCAAATAAGATGTATTGAGCAAAGAAATCAGACTTCTGTTTATGAGGAATCAGCCATGTAAATCTTGTAGCATCATCAACCAAGCATGCATAGTATTTGAAACCTTGAGTAGACACAACAGGTGCAGGTCCCCATAAATCACAATGTATTTTCTCAAACGGTGACTCAGCACACTTATTGCTGCGAGGAAAAGGTAACTGACTAGCTTTGCCTAACGGACAACTGACACAAGTAGAAGTAAAATCCAATTTGTCTCTTACAGTGATGAGACCATGTTTATGCAGAATCTGCAGTAGTTTCTTATGTGGGTGTCCGAGTCGGTGATGCCATGTGCGAGTATCTGCTGCGGGGCTTTGGAGCGCGACAAATGCGTCAATGTTTGATTGGAGAGTGTATGTGTTCCCTTTCGTCTTCCTCGCTGCTAATGTCTGACCCGAAGTCTTGTCCTTAATAACAACTTCATTAGCAGAAAATTCACAAGTGCATTCAAGATCTCTAGTTAATTGACTCACAGACAAAAGATTCTAAGTAATTTTAGGCACCACTAGAACATTTTTAAGAGGGAGATAAGATCCTTGATTGCTGTGAACTGTTGTTTCTCCTAAGTGGGAAATGGAGATCTTGTCTCCGTTGCCAACAATCACTCGAAGAGAGCCAGTGTAAGGGTGCAAATTATGTAACATACCTGCATTTCTGGTCATGTGTGCACCAGCACCCGAATCAAGTAGCCACTCTGCTGTTTCAGTATGATCATTGAGTGTGAGTGCTGATAAGGCCTGAGGGACATCTTCTGCCTGATATGCATGATTAAATCGCTGGGGACACTTGGAGGCTATGTGACTGCGATCATAGCAGATCTGACAAGGCTCTTGTGGTGTAGTTGCAGTCTTGGATGAGTGGGCACCACCCGGATTGCTGGACTGAGAATGTGGGACGAAGCCCTTCCCTTTGGAGTGAAACTTGGTTGACATGGAGGAGGAATGGCCACGATTTCCTTTGGAATTGAAATGCCCCTGTTGTGTACGCCTGAAGTTGTTTTTTGAGTTTCCTGTGTAGCTAACAAAGGCAGGAGTATTGCTGGGTTGCAACTTGGTCACATGTGTATCAAAATCAATCAGTTGAGGAACGATAACATTGTAAGATTGGAGGGGTGGCCGCATAGCAGATGTAGTAAAAGGGAGGTATTCGGCCCCAAGACCATTGAGCAAGTGCATCACCTTGTCTTCATCTGAGAGAGGGCGACCAATCATGGCTAGATCGTCGCAAAGCCCTTTAAATTCACGAATATACTCGTGTATGGTGTCCAACTTCCTTGGTGAGAGATGTGAGGCGACGTTGGAGATGTAGACGTCGCTCGGAGCTCCCATGGGCATACGTGGTCTGTAGTGTATCCCGGATCTCTTTTGAAGTTTGAAGATCACCGATAAGACCGAGAGCCTCGGTGGTGAGGCGGGTGCAAATCCAGGCGCTCACGAGCCTATCTGTGCATCGCCAGGCCACGTACATGGGGTTTGGTGTTGCCTTCTTGCCAGAGTCTTTAGACGAATCTGGGGATCGCGAGGCAACGACCTGAGGTGGAGCTGAAGATTCACCGGTGATAAAACCAATAAGATCCTGGCTATCAATGAGATTTGTCATCTGCATTCGCCAGAGAACATAGTTTGAAGAATCAAGATTTAATGAGACGAAATTGGTGATGTTGAGAGTGGAAGGGTAGGGGTAGAACTCATACGAGGACTCGGATGCATTGTTGGCCATGGCTAAATGAGAAGCTGAGGGTTCTGGGTCTCCGATACCATGCGAAGATTAGAGGAATTGGGAGCCTTCGACACTAGCCATTGTGTATTCACATCAATATATACAGAAACGGTCCAGTTGTAAGAGATCATCGGATCTCCTAAATATGGACAAAACCAAAAAATAGTTACAACAATCTAAAGAAAGTTATAGCTGTACAGGGCTGCTATGGAAACATCCTATTTTAGTGCAGATCCGTTGAATCTGCCTGCTGTATTCTTCTTAGACTTCACTCGGCAAGGGCTTAAGAACGCTCAGTGAAAGGCACTCACATGGTTGTCCAAGAAAAGAGAAGCACTGGAATCTTTTAACTTCGGATTAAGATTCCTTAACATAAAACGCCAACAAAACAAATCCAAGACCATGTTTAACGTACAAACATAAGAAGCTACAAGCTTGCGTCGGCAAACCAGTGCACTCATATATAGAAAGAGAGCCACTGATCGAGTAACTGAACACAGGTAACGAACAAGAAAGAGGAACAAACAAGAACAAGTGGATATAGATAAAATGAAGGCATGGTATCTTTCGCATGGAGAGTCTTCTTAGGCGCACTTGAAGCCGGCGGGGATCTCCCCCTTGCACTCGCTGACCAGCGCGCTAACCGCAACTGACCACTCCACCGTTATCCCCAGAACGCTCTCCTTCGCTGCAAGGCACAGGCAGGCCGCCACCTCGGCGGCAGCCAGTCCTTCGAGCACCGCGCAACACTCGCCTGCCCCCGGCGGCGTGCCCACGACAGCACTCCCCAGCCCGAGCAAGGCGGCGCAGGCGCCCAGCTTGAGCGCGTCACGGGGGCAGAAGGGGTTTACCGGTTCTTTGGCGGGAACTTCCGCGGTGGTGGCCTTTTGGGCACGGTCGGTCGCTTGGGGGGGATGTCGGGTTTGCACGCGCCGCAAGCATGGGTGCCGGAGGCGTAGGAGAGGAAGAAGAGAAGGGAAAGGCCAATGGCTGCAAGTGCCCTGGCGATGTCCATGGCCGTCCTTGCACTCGGGGGAGCTCAGCTGTGTGGTGATTTGTGTGGTTGGAAGGATATATAGGGGTGCCAGCAAGCATGGACATAGGGAGGTAGTTGTATGTGTAATCCAGTTTCATTTATGATCTACGGAAATCTTAAAATAGAGGGAAAGGAGAAGATTTATCTGCACAGAAGGGTAGATGGATCGAGCTAGGAGAGTGGTGAGATACCGATCGGAATCGTTCCGACGCGCGCTGGTCCAGTAGCATAGCCCCAGAGAAAACAAAGCGAAGGCCAAAGAGTGTGATCGGGGTGATACGTGCCATAAGCATATTTGTCGTTTCCCTTCTTTTCACGTGAATCCCTGCTGTGATGTTATCATCACTGTGCCTGTACGGCTGTGGGGCTGCCATCTCCCGTTATTTGGTGCTTCTTACCAGCTCTCTCGTGACTTGGAGAAATGGGAAATTAAGCCATCGGGTTGATAGGAGATCGGAAGAGTAGCGTACGTCGGACAGATGTAGCTAGCTTGCTAGCTGGACACGAGGTCCCCTCCAACTCCCGGAGCCCAGCACCGCACAGTGGACGACTGCTGTTCGAGGACCTCGGATGTCAGTCGTTCTGCATCTAATAATGAATATGGATGCAAACTCCCTGTTGTCCTGCCTGCTACAGGAGCAAAGGTTATTGAATAGTGGTACCGATCAAACTTTAACCCTATTATTTATGCCTTATAATCTGAACAGTTCCTGTGCGAATTTTAGCTCTCGACACTGCTAAGTAATTTCCTCGATTATTTGCACGAGGACAAGAGATATTAAAATGAAATGGGATCTGTCCAAAAAAAATAGTTAAATGGGAGAACAATATATAGTCTACTTCATGATTTCCATCGTGAGACACTATTCTTAGGCATCCCACGAAAAGAAGTCTAGTCAGCCATAACTAACCTATTTACAGTTCTAGTTGTAAAAGGTATTTGCTTCAAGATCATTTTTATAATAATGGTGACCTAAATTATTAGAAAACAATTTTATTTAGGGAGAATTAATACCCGCCCCCTGTTTTATTGGGGGATTTTTTTCCGGTCCCTGTCAGATTTTACCTTCATGTCCGCCCCCTGTTTTATGGGGGATTTTTTTTCCAGTCCCTGGAGCCCTGTAAGTGTGTAACTGTGTAACTGTTACACAGTTACAGTTACCAGTTACACATGTAAATGTGTTAGTAGTGCGGATGGTAGTTATCGTTTTGAAATATTCTTTAAATATTTTTTCATCATCTTAGCATTGAGATAACATTAATATCTTTATATTATTTTTTAATAAAATTATGTAACTGTATAACTGCGTAACTGTAACTGTGTAACTGTGTAACAGTTACACAGTTACACAGTTACATACTTACAGGGCTCCAGGGGACTAGCCCTGTAAGTGTGTAACTGTGTAACTGTTACACAGTTACAGTTACCCAGTTATACATGTAAATGTGTTAGTTAGTACGGATGGTAGTTATCGTTTTGGAAATATTCTTTAAATATTTTTTCATCATCTTAGCATTGAGATAACATTAATATCTTTATATTATTTTTTAATAAAATTATGTAACTGTATAACTGTGTAACTGTAAGTTACACAGTTACACACTTACAGGACTCCAGGGACTGGAAAAAAAGTCTCCCATAAAGCAGGGGGCGAACATGAAGGCAAAATTTGACAGGGACCTGAAATTAATGTCATATCCCTGCCAGGGACCTACAATTAATTCTCCCTTTTATTTATTAAAGAATCAACTCTTGGTATGTACAATTGCTTCCTTGCAAACTAGGATATTATTATTTACTACAAGAAATGACACAAATGTTAGCGGCTTAAAATTGTTGACAAAAGAAATATAACCGTTGACATAAACATATATCAACGGCTCACAAGCCGTTGATAAAATCGTTGACAAATTAATCGTCGACTAATGTTTGTCAGCGACTACACAAAGTCATTGACATATGAGATATATGTCAGCGACTTCTAGCCGCTTACATATATAGGATATCTGAACAAATGACAGCCGTTGATATATGGGACATATGTCAATGTCAATTATTTATCGACATATCATAAATATGTCAGTGGATATATATAGCCACAGACAATTTTTTTTTTAAAAAAACTCCATCGCCTTGTCCTTCCTACAACCCCCCCCCCCGGTCCTCCTCCTCCCCCTCGAACATCACCACTAGCATCCCCTCCAACATCTACCCCAGCTCCCTCCACCCCTCATCCACATCATTTGCCACCCTCCATAGCACCAGCTACGGTGGGTTGTCCCTGCCACGCAACCCCGCCAGCACCAGCTACTCCCTGCCAGCACCAGCTGCATTCTCCTATGGATCGGCGGATCATGATCGGATGGGCAACGGCTCCGTTGGGGAATCATGGCCTCCAAAAGCACATGGATCTACGTCCACCTACCGGAGAAGGTCGCGCAGGGGCCACAAGGCTCTCCTGTAAAGAGTAGATGCTTAACTTGAAAAGCCACATCAAGAAAAATCCAAGAACAAGAAGAGGCAAAAGGGTCAAAAGTGGGAGGGGGGGTAGACACGGAAGAAGAGGTGAGGGACTGGAACAATGGCATTCCGAATGAGTAGGAGGATTTGGATGTCATCTGATCGGAAATATACAGTGCATGTTGGACAAGACAGTGTCGTCTTCATCGTCTTCTTCCATGGGAGAGATCAAGAAGGTGGTGTTGCTACGGAGTTATGACGGGGTGGAGTTCGAGGTGGAGGAGTCGTTGGCTGGGCTCTCAGAGACCATCAATCACGCCATGGAGGATGCCTTCGCCATCGACGACGTCATCCCTCTGCATCCCCAACATCACCAGGAACACTCTCGCCAAGGTCCTGGATTACTACAAGAACCACGCCCCCGTCAGAGAGCGGTCGAGAGAGTTGGGGGGGGGGGGGAGGGGGGGGAGACGACGGGGAAGGACCTCAAGGAGTGGGACGAGGTGTATATAGACATCGACATGGCCACCCTCTACCACCTCATCTTGGTATATATTTACATGTTTATAATTCCTCATGAACCATGCATCAAATTTCTCTCTCTCTCTCTCTCTCTATTACTGATTTTTCCATGCAGGCGATGAACTACCTGGAAGTGAAGGAGCTGCTGGAATTGCCACAAACAACTACTCTGAAAAGAAAAAGGTAGGCAGCGTGGTGGGAGAGAGAAAGAAGGGGGGGTAGGAGAGAGTAGGGAGGCGGCAGGGTGGGAGAGAGAAAGGAGGGCATAAATGTCAACGGCTTGTATAGCCATTGACAAATGGGACATATGTCAACGGCTATTCGGAGCCGTTGACAAATATTGAGAAGTTGGCGAGAAAAATTCGCCATTTTTTCATCAACATATGTCAACAGCTTCTGATATATGTTGACATATGTAGTTTATGTCAACGGCTGTCAGTAGCCATTGACGTATGTTAAGCTTATGTCAATGGCTATCTGAGGCCGTTGACATATGTTATGCTTCAACAACACCCAGTAGTCGTTGACATATGTTAATCTTATGTCAACGGCTCAAGCAGCCGTTGACATATGTTAAGTTTATGTCAACGGCCACACGTAGACGTTGACATATTTCTAGTCGCTAACATAAAATTGTTTACAAATTTTATTTTTCTTGTAGTGATTACAAGATTAGTCTTACAATAATTATTTATCATCTTTAGTAAAGATTAGATGTTACCTATCCAACTCCACACTACGCATCACATCATGTAACCACATGTTGTTGCTATTTGTGCGTCGCCATTAATGTTGTTCGATCATTGTCTATTACTAGCTGTCACATCACATGTCATATGGTATGACGTAACAAAAAAATGGGCAGAACACTATATTCATTACCGTAGGAGACATTGTCTACATCTTGAAGAAACCGACATGATCCTCAATTTCTGCCAAATTGCATAGTGTATGGTAAATGAGTCAAATAATGTCCAAGGATGTGGCGCAAAGAACCAGAAAAAAATAATATATAAGAGATGCTATCTAAGTCATCTCATGTTTATGTATTCCACCGATTAACCAAGCATAAAAAGATCAAAAACAGAATCCCATAATTCAACGTGTATGGCATCCTCTAAATAGAACTTGAGGCCATTGATTAAGAGCAGTATGCATATATATATATAGGCGAGAGGATAAAGCAAAGCAAATTATGCTTGCTATTCTGGATGCTTATAAGCTCGTTGCAACCTCTACCGATCGACCTTGTTTTGACCAATAATGGCCACCTTCAAATTAAATGTGCTCAACTTTCGAGTAGGTTTTTCTCCTTCCTCTTCCTTCCCTTCCCGAACCCCATATTTTGAGTCACTCCGCTCACACTTCCCGTTGTCCTACCTCTTCCGCACCTCCTTACCAATTCTCCTATTCTCTCCATAATGTGCCTCTGCTGAGTTGAATACCGATTGCACCTAGCAGTTAATTAAAACCTAAAGTGTTTGTTATGCGTTGGATGTAAAATTGATTAACATTAATATATACATTACTATAATTCATTAGAGAAATAATTTGTGTCCGGCACCTTAGATAATAATTCTTTGTTGGAATGTCCGGACATACTACGTGGGCGACACCGTGGTGACAGGGCAGCGAGCGGTGATGGCCGGTAGTCAGCGGTGGCATGCGGTGACTGGCTGTAGTGGTTGTCACAGTGGTGGCCATCAAAGACGGACAGCGGGCGGTGGTTGTCGTCGGGTGGCGGCCACCGACGACCGGCCACCAACGGCAGCTAGTGACCGACGTCCAGCAATAACAAATAGTTATTTATCCATGACAATACCTACACTACAAGAAAAAGCGCATATAGAGACCGATTTAGAGACCGAAATTTTCGGTCCCTATTCGGTCCCTAAATAGGGACCGAATAGAGACTGAAAATTTCAGTCCCAAAAATAGAGACCGAATAATTTCGGTCCCTATTCGGTCCCTGAATAGGGACCGAATAGGGACTGAATTTATTCGGTCTCTATATTTGGGACCGAATAATTTCGGTCCCTATTCGGTGCCTATTTAGGGACCGAATAGGGACCGAAATTATTCGGTCTCTATATTTGGGACCGAATAAATTCAGTCCCTATTCGGTCCCTAAATAGGGACCGAATAGGGACCGAAATTATTCGGTCTCTATATTTGGGACCGAATAATTTCGGTCCCTATTCGGTCCCTAAATAGGGACCGAAATTATTCGGTCCCTATTCGGTCTCTAGAACCGAATTGAGACTTTTAAACCAAATTGAGACTGAATTTTGGTAATGAAATTTATTTCGAAATTACCATAATTATCATAAAAATATGTTTATACCAAAAATGTGGATATTGAGAATTTTTGATGCACGGTTAATGAGGTAAATATGATTTATCTACTTTTAGGATAATTTATACTTGATAAATATTTTTTCAGGAAAAGTTTAAATAAAAATTACCATAAACTTGTTTACGTAAGATTTAACATGCATCTAAATGTGAATATGTGTAAGTAGTGGTAGGTATGTGTAAAAGTGTATATATTTATTAGTATATATTTATATGTGTGTTTGTGTGTGTGTGTTAATAAAAGAAAAGATAAAATAATGTCTAAAAGATTATTAGGTATACTTACGTGCTTTAGCTAGGCAAGTGTTCTTGTGAATTGAAGGATTCTTATTCTTCTTCTTTTTTTTCTGACTGTGTTTTGAAAATAGTACTAGTAGTGTCAACACATCTATCCAGTAGTGTTGACCTATCTATCTAGTAGTGTCAGTTAACACTATCTATCCAGTAGTGTCAACACTATCTATGCAGTACTAGTGTTGACCTATCCGTACTCATGTGTGTCAGCACTATCTATATATCCAGTAGTACTGTCACCATTATCTATCCAGTAGTGTTGACCGATTTATCCCTTATAGCGTCGACCTATCCCTTCATAGTATCGACCAATACCTTGTAGAGAGTTGACACTTTCCTTCAGAGTGTCAACACTCTCTTCTATTCAGGTTGACACACTCTGTTAATTTTCAAATCAACTTATAACTCATGTCTCCAGTGACTTAATTAGGTCGACACACCCATATTCTAGGTCGAATAAAAAGCTCTTTTTTTCTTCCAGAATATGGAGAACAATATGGACCTTTCTCAAAATTTTAAATAATTAATCTGAATTCTCAGGTCTACACACGGAACGAACTCACACTTTAATCGTATGTGTTGTTATCTATCGAAATTAGGGTTGTAAATGTGTAACACCTTGATTTTGTTTATAAAAATACTTGGTCATTTGTGTATAATACATGATGACGTTCCAATTAGTTCGAATATTACGCACACCTCCATTACTAAAATAAAGCTCGGTAATAAACACACAAGAGGCCCATAAATTAATAACCTAAATAATTAAAATTATGTTGATGGAAAAGGATTAAAATAGAATTATATTATATTAAAGAAATATATGGAATTTTATATATGTATATATATATATATATCAATTATGGCACAATGATTACGTAAGGTAATCACTTCATCCTGCGTAACTTGGGTTACGTAAGAACTGTATTACGTGTTTAACCCAGGTGAAATCCTTTCGAAGATTTCATCGCCATTGTTCGTTGCAATCTCGCATGCGGATAAACCCCACCTTTAAACCCCGCCAATGATCCTTATCTTATCCTCCCGCACATGCTGCTGCTGCTATGCTTTGCTACTCCTACAACTGCTTTACTGTTACTACTGCTTTACTGCTGCTACTGCTTTGCTGTTGGTGATGCTATGCTTAGGACTGTTCATTTCTCGGTCCAACCCGATAAACCGAACCGAACCGAACCGTTCGGTTCGGTTCGGTTCAACTAACTAAAGTTCGGGTCAATGAACCGAATCAAACCGGTTTAATGGTAAATAGTTCGGTTCGATTTTTTCTTCCTTAAAATTGAGCCGAACCGATTGAACCGAAACAACCCTAAAAAGCCCTAATCTAGTCACGCAGCCCTTCTCCCTCCCGGTCTCAGTTCGGCCTCTCCTCTTTCTTTGCTACACAGCGGAGTGTCGGAGCCCCTGCTCTTCGGCCTCTCCCATCGCCCCGAGCACGAGCAGTCGAGCCTCCTCGGCCAAGGTGGTCGTCGCCGTCCGTGCAACATTCTTGGACAACGTCGTCTTCTTCTTCGTCGGTGTCTTCGACATCTTCTAAAACCAGCAGAGACTTTCGCCTGCTTTCTTGGCTAAGAAGACGTACCAGACGTGTTGGTGATGCAGGTGAGAGATCCCCATTCTATCGATTTTGAGTGGAGCATCGAGAATGCCCGAGCCATTGGCCTTTTTATTTCTATCGATTTTGAGTGGAAATCTGTTGTACTCCTGACTAGGACTGTAAACGGATCCAGATAATATCCGGATCCGATCCGAATTCGTATCCGATTAAGTCTATCCGTATCCGTTTAACAGATATCTGACGGAGCGAATTAGGATACAGATATTATCCGAATAATAAATGGAGCGGACGCGGAAATAAGAGATCCGCTCTGTTTAAGATCCGATCCGAAACTAGATTAATACTGACCATTAGATCTTACATCTAATTGCTCATATCTAATATATAAATATTATACATATTTAAAACCCTCTCCCGAGTCTCCCCCAAATCGACCTAATCTGAAATCCCTCCGCCCTCGGACCCCTCCTGCCTCCTCCCCGACGATCCTCGGCTCGCCATCGGCCGCCGGCCCTCGGGTCCCCGGAGGCGGCGACTCCTCGCGCAGTGGCTGTCCCTATATCTCCCCCCACTCGCGCTCCCTCTCTCTCCTCCATCCCGACTCTCTCTCTCTCTCTCTCTCTCTCTCTCTCTCTCTCTCTCTCTCTCTCTCTCTCTCTCTCTCTCTCGCCGACGCCGAACTCGCGCCACCACCGGACAACGCCACCGATGCTCTCCGCCGTGGTGGTCGGACCCGTCGCCGCCGACGCTGTCCATCGTGGTCGTCGGACCCGTCGCTGCCGACGCTGTCCATCGTGGTTGTCGAACCCGTCGCCGCCATCGCCCCTGCGACCCAGCCCCTCCGTCGCTGTCGCCTCTCACCACTGCCGCCGGTCGATCTCCTAAACCGAACCAAACCGATAAAACCGAATTTTATATAATATATTTTAAATATATATATATATAATTTTTAATATATATATATATATATATATATATACATGATATATATATATATATATATATATATATATATGTAAATGTACACATTATGTAGGGTATTATGGTCATCTTATAGATCTCACCCTTTCATCCAACGGCTGCCATTAAACACCCAAAAAACCACCCTAAACATACCCACGGTCGCACACAAGCTGGCCGCAGCCCCAAATCTTGCAAGTCTTGCTTGGCATCTGCATCTCCCGTTCAGCCGTTCTCTGCTCCTGGCGAGGGTTTGGTGGGATTGAGGGAGCCGGCGCCACGGACGGCACACCAGGGAGGCAGGGACAGGGAGACGACGTCGACGACACCAGGCGCAGGCAGACAACGTCGACGGCACACCAGGCACAGGGAGACGGCGTCGACGCTGACGGCGTGGACGGCACACCAGTGAGACCGGAGACGGCGCGGACGGGCCGGATAGCACACCAGGTAGACGACGTGGACGGCGCGGACGGCAGACCAGGGAGACGACGAGGACGGCGTGGACGGGCCGGACGGGGCATCAGGGACTAGGAGACGACGCGGACTACACACCCGGGAGACGACGCGGACGGCGTGGACGTGCCGAACAGCGCACCAGGGAGACGACGCGGAGTCGTGGACGGCACGCCAGGGTCCAGGGAGACGAGCACAGGTAACATCTCCAGTTTCCCATTCTCATTTGAACGATTCTCTCATGTGTGGGTTTGGCGACTGCGGTTTTTTTGTTTCTATCAGTTGGGGTTAATGTCCCCCTTAAAATCATAGCCCTGAACCAGGAGGAGGAAATAAGCATCATCTCTGTGGCATCATATATAGCATTACCGAAGCCAAACGACGTCAACAACGAAAAGAGATTCATAAAAGTGACTGTGGGCGATCATCTGTTCATCCTGTGCTGTCCTGATGGTATCGCTTAGCTTCTCAATCACATCTTTCCTGGACATCATTGGTTGGTGTCCTTTACAGAACCAAAGCACTCAAAAGAGACAACGCCTGAGATCAAAAAACAGATTTAGATGCTCAGTAAAACCTTGCCTTTCAAAATCTATTCTCCCCTTGTAGAACTCCTAAAAATTACCTTGCCTTTCAAGCAATTATAATTGCTAACATCTTCCCATTTGATAAGCCTAAACAAAAAGCTTAGCAAATGCATGCGCATCTAGTTCACGATTACCTCCACACTTCACCAATAGAAACAAAAACCTGAGACAAAAAGATGTTGCAGGCCTTCCGCAAAATAACATCTCACATTGCATGCAGATGAAGCCAAAGGACATCAACTTTGAAGAGAGATTCATAAACACAGAGGGCTAGCTATCAACTTCATCTATATCTATACATCGATCTTCTGAACCCTTGTTTCTTTGTTTGTCGATAGAATACATGCGTAAGAGGTGTCCTTGACAGAAGCAAGCCTCTCAAAAGCGCCAACGCCTGAGACCACAAGAAAAAGGTTAATTTAAGTACTGGATCAATAAATTCCAAGAACTGTTACAATGGTGATAAAGCCATAAAAACTGAACATTGCCCATACCTCTTTCTTTCCTACGGCCACATCCCTCAGTTCTATATCATCAACGCAAACATTCCGTCCCTTCATGAACTTGAGGGCAGAAGCTGATGAATGCGGCATCACCATCATCTCGTCTGTGACCATGAACGTGCCGGGCTTACCCTTGGCGAAATTGCCACCCTTTTCAGTGCTCCCATTGTGAAGTTTAGGATTTATTTGCAGAGCAGTTTGAGCCACTTTGCCATGCATGCAGACGCCCGGAACATGAATCTTGGCACAGTATATGGAAGCACACTTATTCATGGTTGTTTGAAAGCTCATCTGATCATCAAGAATATCCAGCAGCTGGTTGGTGCAACCAAAATGTGTTGTAAACCCAGAATCATCAGTTGGGGTTAATGTCCCCCTTAAAATCTTATGTAGTTCTCTTTAGTGTGCTTTGTTGCCCTTTGCGGAGAAAAAATAATTTCGTCATAAATAAATAGGTATGATCTGTGAGTTGGAATATGTAGGAAACTGTCAGTGAAGCATTTATGCTCACGTTTTACATGATTCCTAGTTAGTAGCTTACTCATGGCTTAGATAAAATTTTAAAAGCAAAGGAATTCTAATTCCCTCCAGGTTCATCATGTGGATTAGATAAGGCTTATGATTTGTTGATTCTATTTTCTTGCAACTTTTGATGCCTTGTGCCTTTCCGCCATTATTCCCAAAATAGTTGTGGTCACTGGACAACACTTAATAAGAGGTGATAAGTTGTTTTTGCTTCTTAAATGAGGAGTGATACTCGGCACCCAAAAATCTCTGGCTGAAATCATGTTAACTGCTTACCTGATCATGGTTACTCCGTTTTATTTAGGATGTCTTCTCTGACTGACATATCTTGGGCTTATGTGCTGGTAGTGCTGTTAATGTGGTGGTTCTCTTTTTGGATGAATGACTCAATAGTTTCTAAGACTATATGTTAACAACTACTTTTATCTAAAACATGCCTTAGCATGAGAATGGTGATTCTTGTATTGCCTTGTGTGCAGACACTTAGGAATTATTTAAACAAGAGATAACAAGGATTCAAGAATTTTTTACAAATGTCCAAGGCTAATCAGTAAAAGAGGACAAGGGTTGCATAGAAACATTCAAGTTTATGCAAGGGACAAGTACAAAATTCTAACATGGAGGTAAATTCTTGTCAGAGGTGTGTGGAGAGAGAGTATAAAAAACCAGAACCAGAGCACATGTACATGTATCAGCTTAACATGTATCCAAGCACAATAGGGGGAAATTTATCTTTTTACATTATTGTAAATTGTCTATGCATGTGCTTCATAACACTGTTAAATACAAGTAATACAAATTGTTAAAAAGAGACTAACATTTTACATGCACTTTCAATAAACCATCAGTCGTCATCTAGATATCCTATTTTTTACAGAAATGCATGGTTAACTACAATTAGATATGCTATTTTTTTATTTTGTTCATACTAAATTCATGAGTTTTAAGCACAGTTTGCAACTCTATTAATGCATAATTTTCGGATAGTTTTAAGCACAGTCTTAAGCACAGTTTGCTACTCTATTTTGTTCATTTCCCGCTGTAGCACTGTCGCAATGTAGCTACGGTGCTATCTTTTCCTTTTTCTTTAAATTTTGTATTCACTGTAAATTTTTATTAACTTAAGTTCTAGGAACTAATAATACCTTTCATTAACCATATGTGCAGGGAAAGGAGGTTACTACTCAGATTCTATCCAGTTTCTAACTGCCTCAGTAGGTATTTTTTGTACTTAATTTATATATACTAAAATTATCAAAATTCAGCTTCTATAGATCATTTAACTCCTCCTGTAATGTATAAGCTTAGAGATGAAAGACAATTATTTTCAATTTGGTGACAGAAAGCCATGAATATGATAACACTTATGCAATTGGGAATTTCTAAATCTCAGACAGGTGGGTAGATTTTGAGTCTCTTTCATATGTATTATTCAACATGCATGTAAAATATCTAATAGGCTTCTTGATATCCAACTCACAGATTAGTACTTATTCTTTAATAGGATTCTCCAATTGTAAAGTTATGACTGCATGCAGGTAATTTTATTAGAACTTATCAGCATTGGAGATAAAATCTCAATAAACTATCTCCCTGTTTTTATTTTATTTTCATATTTATGTGGGTTATTATTGCACTTCATTATATGCATGCTTTAGTTTTTATTTTCTTTTTAACACTGCACACACTTCACGAGAGCGTGTTAAGCCCGTGTCAATGAACCTCCCGTTCAAGACTTTGGGATTGATGTGCACGAGTCTTATTTTCAAAGATGAGAACGTGTATATCTAACTCAAAGTCCTGAATTGTCCCGTTTTGGACAGTCTGTGAATGTTTGATCGCAGTTAGGTGGTCATTTACTATGTGCTTGTATTATTTGTTGAAAATTTCGGGTGTGTCTACTCACTCCTCTCTGATATACCTTTATTGATTTAGAATATTTTCTTAACCACTTATTAGTAAGTGTTTAAGAAAATATCTTAATCAATAAATATTTTTGGTATATCGGAGAGGTGTGGGGAGATGCTGCCGAAATTTTCAGCAAATAATACAATCACATAGTAAATGGTCATCTGAGTGCGATCAAATATTCACAGATGGGTAAAAAGTGATAATCTAAATAATAAATCCTTCCTATTCATTTCGGTTGCGTCGAAGGATGTGTGATTTAGAATTTTAAAGTTATTTGTCTATTGATATTGTTTGGGCGTAGGACAGCAATGGCTTCAGACCGTTCATGGATGTATCGCAGAATAGTTGATCATGTGGTGTCCCAAGAGTTTAGGGTCGGAGTTGAGAATTTCGTTCAGTTTGCATTGGGGAATCCAAATGCAGAAGTAGACAGGCAAGGTGGCATCCGATGTCCTTGTATGATTTGTAAAAATTTGAAGTGGAATTCCCCATGGGAAGTTCAACGCCATTTATACAGAAAAGGGTTTGTTGAAGGTTATATGAATTGGACATGTCATGGTGAGGACTTCTGGTCGCACGAGCCTAGTAATGTGGAAGGCACAAGTACGTACGTGGATATGGTTGTAGATGCTGCTGGTCCGGCATTCAGTGTACATGTGGATCCTGTATACGCTGAAGACGTGCCGAATAAGGGAGCCGAAAGATTCTATCAGTTACTTAAGGATGCTGATGAGCCATTGTGGGATGGTTGTCAAAAGCACACTCGGTTGTCAGCGGTGTCACAGTTGTTGAACTTGAAATCTGAATTTCATATTTCTGAGAATTGCTTTGATCGTCTCCTCCTCATCATCAAGAGCATGTTACCTCCAGATGAAAAGCTGCCTCCAAATTTTTATCGTGCCAAGAAGATGGTGAATGATTTAGGACTTGGATATGTGAAAATAGATGCATGTCCTAATCATTGTATGTTGTATGACAAAGAGAATGCAGATATGGTATCCTGTTCAGTTTGCCGTCATGATAGATTTAAACCTAAAAGAGGGGTCAATTCTAGGGGAAAGGATATACCTTATGCGTCATTGCGATATTTCCCCCTTACACCGAGGCTGCAGCGGATGTATATGTCTTCAAAGACAGCTGGACATATGAGGTGGCATGCAGAAAGAGTACGTCGGGACATGGATATTATGACTCATCCTGCAGATGGCGAAGCTTGGATTCATTTCAACCATGTTTATCCTATCTTCTCAAGGGAGTCACGTAATGTGAGGCTTGGTTTATGCACTGACGGATTTAATCCATTTGGAGGTTCAGTGGCTTCGTACTCCAGCTGGCCAGTGTTCGTGACACCATACAACCTTCCTCCGAGCATGTGCATGAAGCGAGAGAATTTGTTCCTGTCCTTATTGATTCCTGGTCCGAAGAGTCCTACAAAAAATATAGACATCTATCTAAGACCGTTGATTGATGAATTGAAATTATTATGGACTGAGGGGGTCAATACTTATGATGCATCTAGAAAGCAAAATTTCACCATGAGGGCGGCATTGATGTGGACTATAAGTGATTTTCCTGCATATGGAATGCTATCTGGTTGGAGCACACATGGGAGGCTAGCATGTCCGTATTGTATGGATAATACCAAATCGTTTGTACTTAAACATGGTGGGAAGTCCTGCTGGTTTGATTGCCATCGTCAGTTTTTACCAGCTGATCACCCTTTTAGAAGACAAAAAGATGCATTCCTAAAGAACAGAAAGGAACGAGATGAAGTTATATTCGAGAGGTTGTCCGGTCATGATATGGCAGCACATGTTGAAAATTTGCCAGATATCACACAACAGATGGGCAGTACCCGACACCTTTCAGGTTTTGGGAAGGAGCACAACTGGGTGAAGAAAAGCATTTTCTGGGAGCTACCTTATTGGTCGACTCTTCTTGTGCGGCACAATCTAGACGTGATGCATATCGAGAAAAATGTCTTTGATAATGTATTCAACACAGTTATGGATATCAAAGGTAAAACAAAGGACAATGTGAATGCACGCTTGGACTTGTCCATGCTCTGTAAACGTCCAGAGTTAGAAATTGTTGAAGTAAATGGGAAACCAAGTAAACCAAAAGCAGTTTATGTGCTTGGAGGAGGACAAGTAAAGCAAGTGTGTCAGTGGCTGAAACAACTGAGATTTCCTGACGGTTATGTGTCAAATATTGCTCGTTCTGTCAACGTCAGTGAGGGAAAGATATATGGAATGAAGAGTCACGACTGCCATGTATTCATGCAAAGGTTGCTACCTATTGCATTTCGTGACATCTTGCCGAAGCAGCTATGGGGAGCATTATCTGAGTTGAGTCGATTTTTCACGATTCTATCTGCATCAGAACTCAGGCTTCAGGATGTGCAAACTATCGAACAGAATGTGGTCACCACTGTATGCAAGTTGGAGAAGATATTTCCACCTGGTTTCTTCGATTCAATGGAGCATTTACTCGTACATCTACCATATGAAGCAAAGGTCGGAGGGCCAGTACAATATAGATGGATGTATCCATTTGAGAGGTATATGCAAATATGAGCTATTTCCTTCGTACAATTGCACCTTACGTAAGTGATAGCTTTTCTAATTGTCTCTTACATTGTGGATGTAGGTGTATGCATGACCTTAAAATGAAAGTCCGAAATAAAGCAAAAGTGGAGGGTTCTATTGCTGAGGCATACATTATGGAGGAAATCTCTAACTTTTGTGCAATGTACTTTGAAGCAGACATTCAAACTCGTCGGACACAACCTCCACGTAATGATGATGGGGGGGAATCTGTCGGTTCAAATCGACTCTCAATATTTACTCATCCTGGACGTGCCTTCGGACGTTCTTCAACTCGAATGCTGGATGACAGAGAGTTATGTGCCGCAGAGATATATATTCTTTTAAATTGTTCTGAGCTAGAATGTTATGTTGAGTAAGTACTAATCTCACAATTTAAATTTATATGTAAGTTTTTTGCCTTTATTCTACCTATTCAATGTGATCTGCTATTCATATTGCAGACAATTTGATTCAGAATTAATACAAAAAAATCCACAACTCACTGATTTTGAGGTTGAAAAAGAACGAGAGAAGTCATTGGCCTTATGGCTAAGACAACGCGTAAGTGTACACCGTCAAAGAGTATTCAACAAAATTCATTTCACTTTATAACTAGCCTTTTCTACACGCAGGCGCAAGAAGGTTTAATTACTGATGAAAGAGTTCGTCAGGTAGCCTACGGCCCATCCAAAATTGCACAGAATTATCCTGGATTTATTGTCAATGGGTATAGGTTTCATACGAAAGACTATGGGCAGAATAAATCTACCATGAACAGTGGCGTATGCGTAAAAGGAAGTACATACAATGAAAGTGAGTATGACTACTATGGTATTGTAGAGGAGATCCTACAATTGCAATATCTAGGACAAGACAATCATATATTCTTGTTCAAGTGTCATTGGTTTGATCCGAATTCCATTCGAAATGACACAACACATGGGATTGTCGAGCTTAAACATAAGTCAAAATTGAATACTTATGAGCCATTCATCTTAGCCACACAAGCCCAGCAAGTGTATTATACAAGCTATCCTTCATGTACAAACAAAGAACGAAATGATTGGTGGGTAGTTTGCAGAGTTAAGTCAAGACTATTCTCTGATTATGAATTGGACATGACTGATCAGACAGCTGAAGAGATCAACGCAGAATTCTTTCAAGAAGACTTTGTTGAAGATGTAGAGTTGACAACTCATATTGGAGAAGACGAATCCGAAGCACCAATGTCCTTGTCTCACGGAAATGAGGTCGAAGAAGTCGATCCACGTGAGATGAAAGACAGTAGTGCTCGTCGTACAGATATTGAATATGAAAGTTCTGGTGAGGAAGAGGAATATACCAGTGATGAATGTGAAGATGATGATGAAGATGGGGTTGAATTAGACATATCGTCATCATCTGAGGAGGAAATGGATATCAATTAAACTATGGTAGAATTTTTTCACACTTGTAGAGTATATTTAAAGCAGCTCACTTTCAATATAAGCAATTGACTAGTAAACATTATGATTTTATGTTCTCTATGAAGATATGGTGCGTGGAGGAAGATCTGGTAGCAGTTCTAGGAGGGGCATTCGTGGGAGGGCTTTGTTCCCCGCATCTGGTATGTATATTTTTCTAATATCGTTATCAGCTGTGTATTTTTCTCTGTATATTATTTATGTGTACTTGTGTAGTGTTAATGCCATTAAAATTGTTACAGTTTCTGCTTCTCCTTCGAGTGAGCGGACACCTCCTCTACCTAGCGGACTAGGTATGTATATTTCAATTTTCAAGTATTTTTTTAGTCATTATTTACACATATTATTAATGTTATTAGAATTGTTACAGTTGCTGGTCCTTCTTCTGCATCTCCTAGCGTGCCTGCAGGTATGTATATTTCAATTTCCAAGTATTTTTGTAGCAATTATTTATATATATTATTAATGTTATTAGAATTGCTACAGTTTCTAGTTCTTCTGCTCCTACCGTGCCTGCAGGTATGTATATTTACAAATGTACTTTTATTGTGCATTCATCTTCCTCATTACTTATGCGTTCTATTCTAGTTACAGCTGTTGGTGCATCCTCCGAGTCTCCTCCTGTAGTAGCTGGTATGTATATGTAAAGTTATACTTTAATGTATGCATTAATTCTGATGCCATTAAAATGTCACATGCTCAGGTCACTCTACACATTCTCCAGATGCACCAGTAGATTTGTGTATTTAACTGTTAGGGTATTTCTGTAGTCATTATTTAGTATTTTTATACATTACTCATGTTGTTCATCATTATTTTCCAGGTTCGGTGCCAGAGGATGCTGGTAGTCTGCAGGAGGGCAGAGGTAGTTTTTATGAGAGCACTCTGCGGGAGGTCTGGATTAATGGGTACGTAATCAACATGTATGTATTTCTTATGGGCAATGAAGTGAATTTAGTTCAGAAATTGACATTATGCAGTTACATCATTGCAGTGATAAAATAGAGCCTACTCAAGCATCTCAATTCATCACAAGAACGTTACAAGCACATTTTCCTGGGCCAATTCATAGATTCAATGATTTTCCGATGGAGGTCCAGGAGCACTTGTATCAGATGTTCATGGTATGTAATTTCGTATTGTAATTTAATTCTTATCGTATTCATACATGCAGTTCACTAACTCTTATGTATATAGAGCCAGCATCGATTCACGAGTCGTACGGACGAGGCGCGGTCTCGATTTGTATGGACGATGACCGCAAGATCAAATTTCAAGCATTTGATGTATAACGTGAGAAAAAATGCAGAGAAACATTCTCAGAGTGCAGACCCGACTCTTTGGAGGGAGCGGGCGCCCAGTTGGATGAGGGGAGAATATTGGGAAACTCTTTGCAACATCTGGGCTGCAGAGAGATGGCAACAAACATCCTCAATAATGAAAGTTAATCGGGCTGCGAATCCAGAAGCAAACATGCATACTGGTGGGTCTGTCTCTTTTGCGACCCATCAGTCCAGATTGGTAAGTAATTTGTCCATTTCTGGTCTCTTTTATTTATAAAGGTACTCATTTATGTCATGTTTTTTCTGTGAAATAGGAGAAGGAGCTAAAAAGGCAGCCGACATTTTCCGAGGTGTTCGATAGAACACACAAGAAAAAAGGAACGGATGCATACATTAGCGATAGAGCCCGAGTGGTTGCAGTAAGTATTTAGAAGATATTCACTATTTAATTTTTCACATTAATATGAATATTAACTACTATTGTTTTTTCTGGTTTCTTGCAGGAGTCATACAGCCAACAAATGACAGAGAAGTACGTCGGGGAGGACGAGCAGCCGCCGTTAGATCCTGAGGTATGGGTTGCGGCATCTGGGGCCCCAAAGAAAGGCCATGTGTATGGTTTTGGGCACAGCATCGACACGAGCCGGGTGTTATCTGGAGGATCCAGCTCAGGGTCACAGACCAGTGCATTCCACGCAGGAGTTGGTACTCCAGGTACTTCTCCAGGACAGCTGATGGGCTTCATTGACAGTAGGATATCGGGCTTAGAGTCTCGTCTGACGGATTCGATGGAGACTCGTCTAGCCCAGATGCAGATGCAGGTGACCGATGCACTACAGGCCCAGCTCTCCCAGTCCCTCTCCCAGGTTATCTCCCAGGCCTTCTCCCAGATCAACATTCCTCCTCCACAGACAGCACCTCCTCCACAGGCACCACCATCGACATCAGCACACGCCCCTCACGTGAGTAAATTTATTTTATTTCTGAGGTTTAATTTTAACAGTTAACTTAGTTAACTTAGTTTAACTTTAATTTGGGTTGATCGACGCACAATTTCTTGTTAAGCGAGTTAGGTTAGTTAAAAAGGGAGAACTTAGGTAGGTTTGAGGGTTCAAAATTAGAAATACTCATCCGATTGGCCTCCGGTTTGTTCCAGCACGGTCGGGTCGATGAGTGTGACTTGTGGAAACTGACGGAGTTCAATTCGGACTCCCGGTTTGACCTCGACGCTCCAAGTCGTCTTAACCAAGTTAGTTTAGTTAAAAAATGAAAAACTTCGGTTTGAGGGTCCAATGTTAGAAATACTCATCCGATTGGCCTCCGGTTTGTTCCAGCACGGTCGGGCCGATGAGTGTGACTTGTGGAAAATGACGGGGTTCAATTCGGACTCCCGGTTTGTCCTCGACGCTCCAAGTCGTCTTAACCAAGTTAGTTTAGTTAAAAAATGAAAAACTTCGATTTGAGGGACCAAAATTAGAAATACTCATCCGATTGGCCTCCGGTTTGTTCCAGCACGGTCGGGCCGATGAGTGTGACTTGTGGAAACTGACGGAGTTCAATTCGGACTCCCGGTTTGACCTCGACGCTCCAAGTCGTCTTAACCAAGTAGTTTAGTTAAAAAATGAAAAACTTCGATTTGAGGGACCAAAATTAGAAATACTCATCCGATTGGCCTCCGGTTTGTTCCAGCACGGTCGGGTCGATGAGTGTGACTTGTGGAAACTGACGGAGTTCAATTCGGACTCCCGGTTTGACCTCGACGCTCCAAGTCGTCTTAACCAAGTTAGTTTAGTTAAAAAATGAAAAACTTCGATTTGAGGGACCAAAATTAGAAATACTCATCCGATTGGCCTCCGGTTTGTTCCAGCACGGTCGGGCCGATGAGTGTGACTTGTGGAAAATGACGGGTTCAATTCGGAATCCCGATTTGTCCTCGACGCTCCAAGTCGTCTTAACCAAGTTAGTTTAGTTAAAAAATGAAAAACTTCGGTTTGAGGGTCCAATTAGAAATACTCATCCGATTGGCCTCCGGTTTGTTCCAGCACGGTCGGGCCGATGAGTGTGACTTGTGGAAAATGACGGGGTTCAATTCGGACTCCCGGTTTGTCCTCGACGCTCCAAGTCGTCTTAACCAAGTTAGTTTAGTTAAAAAATGAAAAACTTCGATTTGAGGGACCAAAATTAGAAATACTCATCCGATTGGCCTCCGGTTTGTTCCAGCACGGTCGGGCCGATGAGTGTGACTTGTGGAAAATGACGGGGTTCAATTCGGAATCCCGATTTGTCCTCGACGCTCCAAGTCGTCTTAACCAAGTTAGTTTAGTTAAAAAATGAAAAACTTCGGTTTGAGGGTCCAATGTTAGAAATATCATCCGATTGGCCTCCGGTTTGTTCCAGCACGGTCGGGCCGATGAGTGTGACTTGTGGAAAATGACGGGGTTCAATTCGGACTCCCGGTTTGTCCTCGACGCTCCAAGTCGTCTTAACCAAGTTAGTTTAGTTAAAAAATGAAAAACTTCGATTTGAGGGACCAAAATTAGAAATACTCATCCGATTGGCCTCCGGTTTGTTCCAGCACGGTCGGGCCGATGAGTGTGACTTGTGGAAACTGACGGAGTTCAATTCGGACTCCCGGTTTGACCTCGACGCTCCAAGTCGTCTTAACCAAGTTAGTTTAGTTAAAAAATGAAAAACTTCGGTTTGAGGGACCAAAATTAGAAATACTCATCCGATTGGCCTCCGGTTTGTTCCAGCACGGTCGGGCCGATGAGTGTGACTTGTGGAAACTGACGGAGTTCAATTCGGACTCCCGGTTTGACCTCGACGCTCCAAGTCGTCTTAACCAAGTAGTTTAGTTAAAAAATGAAAAACTTCGATTTGAGGGACCAAAATTAGAAATACTCATCCGATTGGCCTCCGGTTTGTTCCAGCACGGTCGGATCGATGAGTGTGACTTGTGGAAACTGACGGAGTTCAATTCGGACTCCCGGTTTGACCTCGACGCTCCAAGTCGTCTTAACCAAGTTAGTTTAGTTAAAAAATGAAAAACTTCAGTTTGAGGGACCAAAATTAGAAATACTCATCCGATTGGCCTCCGGTTTGTTCCAGCACGGTCGGGCCGATGAGTGTGACTTGTGGAAACTGACGGAGTTCAATTCGGACTCCCGGTTTGACCTCGACGCTCCAAGTCGTCTTAACCAAGTAGTTTAGTTAAAAAATGAAAAACTTCGATTTGAGGGACCAAAATTAGAAATACTCATCCGATTGGCCTTCGGTTTGTTCCAGCACGGTCGGGTCGATGAGTGTGACTTGTGGAAACTGACGGAGTTCAATTCGGACTCCCGGTTTGACCTCGACGCTCCAAGTCGTCTTAACCAAGTTAGTTTAGTTAAAAAATGAAAAACTTCGATTTGAGGGACCAAAATTAGAAATACTCATCCGATTGGCCTCCGGTTTGTTCCAGCACGGTCGGGCCGATGAGTGTGACTTGTGGAAACTGACATAGTTCAATTCGGACTCCCAGTTTGACCGCGACGCGCCAAGTCGTCTTAACCAAGTTAGTTTAGTTAAAAAATGAAGAACTTCGGTTTCAGAGTCCAAAATTAGAAATACTCATCTAATTGACCTTCATTGCTTATAGTTTTATTTAATTTATACTTCTAAAATAAGTTATTGCTTATAATAGTATTTAATTTTAACTTATTATTGTTATATATATATTGTAGGTTCGTTCATCGGGTGGAGTGGGAGGACACGAGGATGAAGACGAAGACGAGGCATCATGATTTTCATTTCATTATTATTATTGTTGTAGACATTTTTATTATTGTTGTTGGCATTATATTATTGTGATGTTGTGGATATTTGTATTCTTATTGTGGACATTTTATTATTCTGATGTTGTGGACATTTTATTATTGTTGTGTTGTGGATATTTTTATTATTTTTGTGTTGTAGATATTTTTATGGTAGACAATTATTATTGTTGTGGATATTATTTATTTTATTTAAGCAGGTTATTTTCCTAAAAATATATGTTTTTTAAAAAAAATATTTAAAAAATAGAGACCGATTAGGGACAGAAATAATTCGGTCCCTATTCGGTCTAAATAGGGACCGAATTTATTCGGTCCCTATTCGATCACTAATAAGAGACCGAATAGGGACCGAATAAGATCGGTCCCTATTTAGGGACCGAATATACTCAGTCCCTATTCGGTCCCTATTTTAGGGACCGAATGGGGACTGCATAAATTCGGTCCCTATTTAGGGACCGAAAAAATCGGTCCCTATTCGGTCCCCATTTTAGGGACCGAATAGGGACTGCATAAAGTCAGTCCCTATTTAGGGACCGAATATATTCAGTCCCTATTCGGTCCCTATTTTAGGGACCGAATAGGGACTGATTTATTTCGGTCCCTAAATAGGGACCGATCTTATTCGGTCCCTATTCGGTCTCTATTTAGTGACCGAATAGGGACCGAATTTAGTCGGTCACAGATTTGTGACCAGAATTTTTTGACCGACATATTCGGTCACTATTCGGTCTCTGAGATGTTTAGGGACCGAATAGAGACCGAATATTTCGGTCTCTATTTCCAATTTTTCTTGTAGTGCTATCTAGCGGTGACAAATAACTATCTATTGATAACAAATAGCTACTCTACTGATAACAAGAGCTATATATCCGTAACAAATAGATATCTACCTGTGACAGAAAGATATCTATCGGTGACAAATAACTATCAAATGGTGACAATAGCTATCTACTGGTGACAAATAATTATCAAATGATGACAAAAATAACTATCTACCTTGATAAATAACTACATAAGGATAACAAATAGCTACCTAATAGTGAAAAATAGACATACATTGGCTGGTCTGCCTATTTATTGAACAGTGGTAGATAGCACCCTGTTTATTAAGAAGTTTGACAAATGTGAGTACCTTCCTTGGTCTGCTTGATTTGCAAGCCAAGAAAATAATTAAATTCACCCAACATGCTCATGTCAAACTCACTTTGCATAAGGTTTTCAAAAAATTTACAGAGTGATTTATTAGTAGAACCAAAAATAATATCATCAATATATATTTGCATAATCAAGATTCCTTCTAAAAATTTCTTAATAAATAAGGTGCTATCTACTTTACCTCTTCAAAAATTATGTGATGTAAGATAAACACTTAGTCTTTCATACCAAGCTCTTGGAGTTTGTTTCAAACCATATAATGCTTTCTTTAACCGAAAAATATGATTTGGATACGTAGCATCTTCAAAGCTAGGTGGTCGCTCAACATAAACTTCTTCTTTCATAAAACCATTCAGAAAAGTATTTTTAACAACCATTCGAAATAAATTCATATTAAGAGAACATGCATATAGTAATAAAATTCTAATAGCCTCTAATCTAGCAACTGGAGCATATGTTTCATCAAAATCAATGCTTTCCTCTTGGGAATATCCTTGTGCTACCAGTCTGGCCTTATTCTTTGTGATTACTCCTAATTCATCTATTTTGTTTCTGAAGACCCCTCTAGTCTCAATAACTGGATGGTCAGAAGGTCTAGGGACAAGAGTCCAGACCTGGCTACGTTGGAATTGGTTAAGTTCTTCTTATATAGCTTGGGTCCAAGATTCATCTGTCAGTGCATCATTTATTGTCCTAAGTTCAATTTGAGAAACAAATGCAGTGTAATCACAAGGAATAATCATACCTCTTGTTCTTACCCTGTCTTGAGAATCACCTATAAGGTTTTCTTTATGATGATCTCTGTGATACCTCAATTCTCTAGGTAGTCCTTCTTGTTGTTGCAGTTCTTCTAGTGGTGGATCTTCCTTGTCTTCATCTTTTTCTTCAAGATAGGTTTGTTCCAGATCCCTGCACAAACTTTCAACAACATCTTCTTCTATTTTCTTAATAGAAGGGTTAGTCTCATCAAATAAAATATGAACTGATTGTTCTATAGTCAAAGTTCTTTTGTTAAACACTTTGTATCCTCTAGGTTTTGAGATATATCTTAGCAGAAAACATTCATCACTTTTAGCATCTAATTTTCCTAAATTATCTTTTCCATTATTCAAAATGAAACACTAACAACTAAAGGCTCGAAGATGACTGACATTTCGCTTCTTCTCCTTGTATAGCTTATAAGGTGTCTTCTTCAGTATTGGTCTGATCATACACCTGTTGATGATGTAGCAAGCTATGTTGACTGCATCTGTCCAGAAATAACATGGTAGATTGTATTCTGTAAGCATTGTTCTGGCCATATCCAGCAGTGTTCTGTTCTTCCTTTCTGCTACTTCATTTTGTTCAGGTGTTCTTAGAGCAGAGAAATTGTGTTCTATGCCATTTTCTTCACAGAATTTGACAAACTCTTCATTTTTGAATTCTCCACCATGGTCAGATCTAATACTGATTATTTGAAACTTCTGGCTCTTCTGTACTAGTCTGCTGAACTTTAGGAAGGCTGAAAAGGTTTATGATATGGCTTCCAAAAATGATACCCAAGTGTACCTTGAATAATTATCCGCAATTACATAGCCATAAACTTTTTCTGCAAGACTTACTATTTTTATATGTCCAAACAAGTCCATGTGAATAAGTTCCAATGGTTTAGAGGTTGTCGCTACGCTCTTCGACTGAAGTGAAGTCTTGGTTTGCTTTTCTTTTGCACAAGCTGTACTAATTCCAGATTTCTTCATTTTAAGCTTTGATAGACCTTCAACTAGATCATGCTTGATTAGTTTCTTGATCACTGATGTGCTTGCATGTCCTAGTCTTCTGTGCCACGAATCGGTCTCTTCACTTTTGGTAGTTGCAAGACATAGGTTAACTTCTTTCAATTCTGCTAATTGTAGAGTGTACAGATTTTTGACTCTTTATGCTTCAAAGATTGTTTTTCCATCCTTTTGAATAATGCACTTATCATTCTGAAACATTACCAAGTGACCTTTATCACACAGTTGACTAATACTAATAAGATTATACTTTAATCCTTCTACATACATAACATCTTCTATCAAATCCTTTTTTTTCCTATTGTTCCACATCCTAACACTTTTCCTTTACCATTGTCTTCATAAGTGACTTGACCAACCTCATCTCTAAAACTTGTAAATAGCATTCTGTCACCTGTCATATGCCTTGAGCACCCACCATCCAAATACCATTTGGATGCTTTCATGCGACCCTGCAAACAAATTTAAGTTGTAACTTTTAGTACCCAAAATCTTTTGGGACCTTGATGGTTAGATTTCAATTTTTAATTTCTTGCATGTGTAGTGTTATTAAATTTCAATTTTTGATTGTAGACATACTGTTAATCCTTTCTAGGATTTTTAATTTCCTTTTCTTTCACAAATTTAGGAGTTGGGTATTTTTCAGCATAGACAATATTTTCTTCATTTGTTGGAGATGTATAACCTACTACATATTTATTTTTACGTATTCGAGCACCTTTAGGTTTTACAACCATAGAAATTTTACAGTTAGTAATTTTATCAATAGTAGCTTTTAGATAATTATTTTATTCCCTTAATTTCTCTTCATCTTTCAATTCTTTTATATTTGGTTCAATTTTCATGATTTTATAGTTTTTTAACTTTTAAATCTTCACACAGTAGTTCATTTGATCTTTTTGTTTCAGTTAAAATTTGTCCTAATCTTTCTACTTCATTTTTAAAAAAAGTATTAGATTTTTCTTGATTCAGTAAATTTAACTTGACTATTTTCATCTGTTTAACTATTGTTTTATATTTCCCATACAATCCATTAAATGCATCTTCTAGACTATCAGAATCAGATTCAGAACATGATGTAATGGAGGTTTCAGAATTTACCTGGTCCAGTCTTGCCATGAGGGCTAGATTGGCTTTTTCATCTTCTTCTGATTCTGAGCTTGAAGAATCTGAACTTGTGGCTTCTTCATTATCCCATGCAGCTGCCATTGCCTTCTTTTTGTACTTTCTGAACTTTCTTTCTTTAGCTTTCTTTTTCTCATATTTTTCAGCTGGATCTTTCTTCTTGAGCTTAGGACATTCTGATTTGTAATGTCCTGGCTAATTGCATTCATAGCAAGTTGGTTCTTTCTTCTTTTCCCTTTTGAAGTGTCTTTTTGAGCCAAACTTCTTCTTCTTTGCAAGAATCTTATGGAGTTTTCTTGACAGCATAGCTTCATCATCACTATCATCTGATTTCACTTTTGAATCCTTAGAGGAAGAAAATTTGTAGCTTTCAAAGCATTTGGAATTTTCCATTTCGAAGAGCTTTCAGAAAATATTTCCATATTAATTTCATTAGCCATTAGGGAACCAATCAATTTATCAATAGAAAGTTCTATTAAATCATGTTCCTCTTCAATAGTAGTGACCTTAGGGGTCTAGGCATGAGTTAATGATCTTAGAATTTTTCTTACTATTTCTTCAATAGTAAGCGTTTTACCTAATGAACTCAAACCTACTATTATATTTCAGAAACTATTATGCATTTGGGTTATATTTTCATTAGGAAACATTTTGAATTGATCATATTGGGAGACAAGAATATCTACTCTAGTTTGATTTACTCTATTAGTTCCTTCATAAGTTACTTGTAGTTTATCCCATATTTCTTTAGCAGTTCTACATGCAGATAATCTGTCACTATCACTTTTGGATAAAGCACATCGTAGATAATTCTTGGCTTTATAATTTAAGGACATGTTTCTTTTGTCAGCTATAGATAATGTAGAAGTTCCATCAGTAATTATAGCAAAATGACCTTCTTCTATTACCTGCCACAGATCAAAGTCTATGCATCTGATGAAGCATTCCATTCTCATCTTCGAATATTGGTAATCCTCACCATCGAAGAATGGTGGTCTGGTGACTGATTGACATTCATAGTTGTGAGCTTCAGATGCCATGCCTTCTCAAATCTTTTGATTCAGCTGAGAAGACCTTCGCTCTAATACCACTTGTTGGACCGAGATGGCACTATAGATGATCCTAAAAGGGGATGAATAGGACTTCTTGCACTTTTTAAATTTATCTAAAAATAGATGACATTAAATAAAATTGTTAGTATTTAGTGTGGTGTGTGTGAAACAAGTGAGAACTTGGCGGAAATAATCACACAATTTGCACAAGAGATTTTATCCCTGTTCGGCCCTTCCCACATGGAAGTTCTATAGCCAGTCCCCAAGCAACCTCTTGGGATTTCACTAAACTGCCAAGAACACTTACCCTTCTCTCAACTTGAGAGGTACTACAAACCCACTTGCTCCGAAGCAAGTCTTCCCTTTATCAAGGGGTACAAAGACCACCTACACTAGTAGGTCTTCCCTTCACAAGAGTGGCACTATAGGAAACAAACCTCCTGCGGGTTATCTAACACAAAAAAGAGAAACTGCGTGTCTGCTCAGAAGAATGAGCAGACACAGAGAATCAGAAAGTGATATAAATAGGAATGGGAGTTCTAACTCTTTCTGAATCTGAGTGGACTAAAAAAAGATCTACAATTATAGAATGCCACCCAACAAGAAAAGACTTCTAAACACTAGAGAGCTTGGAAGACGAGGAGTGAAGTAGCAACTCTCTTCTTCTTTTCAGTAGAAGGCTTGTGATGACTCTTGCTATTCGTAGTTTCAGATTAGAGTTCAGTGTTGCTAGGTTGGTGTGATTCTGATTCAAACTTTAGCTACTATATATGAGCTTCAGAAACTTGATCTTCCCGTTTGAAACTATCTGTTAGAAACTAGCCATTTGAAGAATAGTTGTTGATCCTTGGATGTTGACACCTTGAGACTTTTGTTATAACTAGCAGTCCTTCAGTTCCTTAGAGTCCTGTAGCAACCCTAAATTGTTGGGAAAATAAAAAAAAAAATTTATATTATTTAATTAGAAAATCAAATAAAAAGAAAATGTATTAAATCAACTTGGAAATCAAATAAGAGAGAATTAAACAAAACCCATTAAAAGAAAAAGAGTAATGGGCTTTGCTATATTGACCCATTGGAAATTAGTGTGTCAAAATTGGGATTATAAGATGGGGAATAATAGGAAAATACCCAAATTTCGTAACTAAATTATTACTTAATGAGAAAAGGTGTATTTAATGCATTAAATAGCTAATTTGAGTAAGACTTGGAATCCTAAAACCTACCCTAATTGATTGGCCACAAATTTGGCTCTCTCCCAACCCAATTAGGAGATCTCTTGCTTAAAAAGGGGAGAAGAAATTAGGGAAATTCGTAATAAAGAGGAATTAGAGTCATAATAGGAAATGGAATGGGGAAAAGCTTAAATACCCTCCTAAAACCCTCATGGCCGGCCGTAGCTCGTGCCAAGAGGTTGCTGGACTAGGAGGAGAGGCCAAGAGGAGGAGAAATTGTGGAGAAGGAGGAGCTCTTACGTTCGTCTCCGAGTTCTTCACGTTCTTGCCCGAAGAGAGAAAAATCACCAAAGGTAGGCATTCTCACAAGCATAAACCATGAAACTTTTTCTGTAGGATGTCTCATCTGTCAGGAAGAAAAGTCCTTTGGTTTCATATTTTTCCATCAAGCAAATCTCTAGTTCTAAATTTTCAAAGTTCGGTGAACTTCATGACCCCGAACCCTCTTTTTAAATTCATATCTTCATGTATACACGTCCTCATGACATGAGATTTTTACTGTAAGGACTGACGGATGTTAGGATTCTTTAGCCCCTGAAAGTCCTAAATTCCATCCTCCATGTCTTGCGAATTAAATCTTGCATCTCAACTGTTTCTAGTATTCTATCCTCCATGTTTGATCTGATTAAACCATGTCGAAACCATGACTGTTTACCAATTCCTAATTACTGGGAATACTATTGCATGTCTGGATTCGTTTGCAACTTGTTTCATGATTTTTCCTCACTTGTACAATTAGTTCTATATTTTTTAATCCCTCTGAGTCAAGAAGGAAAACTCTTGGACCGCAATCCAAGACATGTCTGCTTCCTGTCGGACTCGGGCACAGACCACCAGAACACGACGGCCCGATAGGCCGCATTCAGTGGCCTGGTTGTGACAGTTTGCCAGTCGCGTCGTTAATGCAACAGGCATCGCCGTCGCGATCGCTCCGACTCGTCGCGACCCATACATGCCCCTGTCGCGTTCTGACTACTTGTTAAGACCGACTCGTCACGATCCATCTAAACACCTGTCGCGATCTACCCTGTACCCGTCGCGAGACTTACTAGGTTGCGTCGCGTTCACGAGATTTTGCAGAAAAACCGCTGATTTGAAATGCTCTAATTGTCTATTGTGCTTATACCCTTTAATCCCAGTTATACTCGTAGTAATTTCACTTAATATACATTGAACATTTCCATGTGATTTAAAATACATACACACCACTAATTTCCATATACGATTTCATGTCACATGCACACACAATGAAACCATCCAAATATGGCATAATTGGCGTGAACATGTTACAAAATATATCAGGTAATTTATGTAATTAAATTTCCTCATGTTTAATTTCTACATGTGTACGTTTTCCCGCGATGTTTTGGAACACCTATCTTGATGCTCCACTGTTCTAGAACTCCTCTAGAATGTCGAGCACTTATTTCTATATATACACACTCTCTTGACTTGGACGAACTCTCCGTCGGATATTCCTTCTGCCGGACTAGTGAGTCTTGTTCAAGACCTCCGTAAGTCTCCTCTGTCCATGGGTTCCCACATGGTCGACGAGCCGGTTGTACCCTAACACCTATGATACCCTTTAGGGATCGATATGATCCAAACGGCTATTAGAAGCTCGCTCTTATCTTGAATCACGCCAGACCTCTGGACCTGTGCTTAACATGGACAGTGGTAGGATCGTGTGTAACGCCCCTCTTAGACCCAGTACAGTTACACCAACTCACATTGGATCTAGTAGAGGTATTACAGTGGAACGAATCCAATAATTTCAATACAGGTTGAAATATACACAAATAACTATTCAATTCCAATGATAATTAACAGAACATGGAATTAAACACTTGCAATCAGCAATTATTCAAAAGCAAATCTGATGCATAAAAGATAACAATAGTCCAAGGTTTATTACATTCCAATGATCAGTTGCATAAAGGAAATTACATAAGATCCTCACATACAAGTGCCACTCTAAAACTCTCTAAGACAAGCTAAGTCTCCACGTCCTCCCACTCTGAGTCAGTTTGCACTAACTCCACCGTATCCTCTGGCTCTCCTGAAATGTTAGGCAAGTATGAGTCCACAAGACCCAGCAAATCACATGAAAGACAGTTCAAGATATTAACATTATATTAGTTTTAAAATATGGTAGTACATTAGCATTCCATTCATTGATATCATATATTTTTTTAATATAGTTCTAAGTCCATTGGCAATCATTCATTTCATGGTGATTCTAACTATTAAGGAAATAAAAATGTTTCACATGTAGCATGGAATTACTTATTCATGAAATCTATTCGATGTTATGTGACCTACAACAATTCTCATGTATCAATTTCTCATTTATGCATACACAACAATTTTCATGTAGTAATACTAAAACATTGACATGTAACATGAAATCCTTTGAACAAGTTCACATGTAGGAATGTAAGCATATAACATGTAGTATGTAGCATGTAGAACAGATAGACATGTAACTTGTGGCATGTAACATGTAGCTTGTAGATATGTAACTTGTAGCATGTAGTCATTTTCATATAGTTGCCAAGACATAGCCCACACTAAATTAGAGATCAGTAGTCATTTAACATTCACTTATCACCTAGGCAATGTGGTGATGAAGTCATAGTATTTGCGCAAAACCGGGGAAAGTCCTTCCCACCTTGACCAGTAGAACAAGTCTACCTCCAGGATTTCAATCCGTTACCCACGGATTCATTTCTTTACATGTAGGTGAACCATTACCATAGGGGCATCTACGGTGTAGCTCCTTGTAGGAATCTCTAAGATAGCAATGTCTTATTGGCATCATTGTTATAATGCATACACTAACATGTATAATAGATAGTGACATTTCATTTCATACTTTTAACCTGTGTTAATGCAATATTTCAAAGTACAACACTTTCAGTTCTGAAATCCTATTTACTGTACCACAGATTGCTATCATGATACTAATATTCATTTTTGCATTTTCATTCATATTTATTCAATTCTATGTGTAATATATTGTTCAGAAATTCATAACAGAACGTACACATGTCTGAAAATTCTGAAATTTTAACAGAAATTCGAAATCAGTAATTACAATACACATGCCAATTTTCATAATTTCCTGATTTCTGCAACTATTTTTCATGAATTTAACTCTATTAAATCATCTAACTAACATGGTTTAATATTGAGAAAAGCTCACAATTTTCACATGGAACAGAGATTACTGACATATCATATCTATTGCAGTAATCTAAACATCAATCAACATGCTTTCTTTTACATCATTGTACTTATCTTATACAATTTAAACCTTGATCATTGTCATGTAATTATGCATGTTCATCAATTCATATATATATATAAATATATAGAACCTGCACATTATAGCAATAGACAGTCCATAACAATAACATATTCTAATATTACATGGCTGAAACGCATACATTCATAAATTATACATTTAAAACCAATTCACTCAGATTTCTGGAATATATGATTCTGTTAAACTTGACGTCAATTAGTATGACGTTTACTATAGTCGACGTCCACATACGTTGTCGTTAAGTAACTATAGGCGGTGGCACATAGCACCGTTAACACAAACCGACGGTGGCACATAGCGCCGTTTACATATGGTAAGGACAGAAAATACATATATATTTCGGATGAACTAAACGACAGTCGATATTGCCGTTTACATATTATAGGCGGCAATACCCTGGACGTCTAGTTCTAAGACACAGAAAACACAGAAACCTGCATGCAATAACGACGTTTCTAACCCTTCCCGTAGGTTGTTTACATGCTTTAAAAATACAAAAAAATGTTAAATACATAGTATAACATATCCTAAACTAATCCCCCATGCAACTTGCCTCAATCCCTCCTAATGGAGTGTCGAATCCGAGCTCGAAGAAGCCCGTCTCGCCAGGGAGACAGTTCTTTCCTCCGTCTTCAAGCACTCCGAAACCTCCTCCGATGAAGCTCCTCCGCCTGGATGAGCTTTTGGGCATGAAGTCCTATGTATCTCCTTGGTGTAGAAGCCCTCGAACCGCACGAACAAGCACCAGATCGCTCTGCAAATCCCTTCCTCGGCCCTCTTTCTCTCCTCTAGAACCAAAGCAAAAACCCCCTTTTCTTTCTGCGAGATCTGGTCTTATAAAGACCTCTCAAGCAAGGACCAAACCTAATCCTGACCCTCAGATCTAAACGCATCGGATCAGCTCATTAAAACCTTCCCGAAACGGCCGATCTTTTAAATCCGGAACGGAAAGCTCAAAAACAGGCAAGTCAGGTTAGCGTCAACATAGGTTGCCATCTTCCCCCAATATAAACGTCCATTGATGATGTCGTTTATAGTCTTGCCCATAATTAAATAATTCAGAAAATATTAAACGTCAATATCTATCGTCGTTAACACCGTATAAACGGCATACGATATTGCCGCTTACAAGCCTTAACGTCAAACGATCTTGACGCCTAGTTCTTACACACAACAGCATTCAAATTATGCAGAAATAAACACACATTGTACAAATAATTTCAAGGAAATTCTAGGGTACTACATCGTGAATTCCACCTGACTGCCAACACTGAGTGCGCGTGTTGTGCAACTGTTACTATCGTCTGTTTACTCGACATGTTACGTGCAATGTCCACTAGCTCTCGTCTATACTCTCCTCACTCATCTATTCACATTCACTCTGCTATCTCATCTATTCACATCTAATTCTTGGTACTCTGTATTGGCCATTGACTGATTGTCTAAAGATAAACAATGTAACCAATGCTAGCGCAATGGGGACCGATCTAGTCCTAGGGAGAGCGCCCGAAAGTGCCATTTGCCCATGGGAGTTAAATGATTAGGATGTCGGCATTACATCCAAGTGCCATACTATCTAGATTAATCTAATGACAATCAAATGTGCTATATTCTCTCGTTGTCTGTTGACAACAAAAGTGCTATGCTATACTCGTTGTGCTATTGCTATACTTTGTGCTATTGTTCTATGGCCATCATACTATTCGTGCTATAATTGACGTTCGTGCTATATTTAGAATGTTGTGCTATTTCGTTCACATGCTATCCTACTATCTTTTACTTGACTCTCTCGCTCTATCATTAGTTACTCTGCCTTTTAACACATTAATCATTTAAAGCCTGCTTGACTATTGAGATTTAAGTCCTACTGGGCGTTATCGCTCACCCTGCGTTATTTGTCGTTGTGTTCTCAGGTGAGACCGAGGATGAACTATACACTCAAGAGGATGGGAATGACCAGGAGTGACGTCACGAGTGCCCTAGTGTCCTAGTACTATGATAGAGTCCTAGTTTAGTCATTTGCTTTATTTCAATGTAATTAGGACCAATAGATTGGCTCTGATATTAGTGGTTGTAACTAGACATTTGAAAGATTATTAATGAATGAATTTGTTTTAGTATTTATTCTTGTTCAATGGTTTGATGTCTAGTTCTTGCTCTATACCTGTTTACTTGCAACTGCCTCGTGTTCCGATATTCCGCGTCGGGGCGTGACAGTTTTGTGGTATGAGCCTAGGTTATTCTTAAGTATAGGATGATCTAGGTTAACCTACCTCGATTAGAGTCAATTATCCTACCTATGTGAGAGGTGATTAGAGCCAAGCGTAACTAGCTAAAATAAACTCACGCACGCACAAATTAAATCTCACATCGATATCATTCTTTTGTAGGAACTAAGCAATCAAGATGACTGCTGAACGTGCTCAAATGAGGGGCATGCAACAAACCATCCAAGAGTTGACTCGTGCCATCATGCAAGCTACCCAAGGCAGGGGTAATCATGCTAGTGCTGGTGATCTGCATCATAACTTCAGAAGTCTGAACCCGCCTAGGTTCAGTGGATCCACAGATCCGGATGAAGTCGAACACTGGCTGAAAGAAACAGAAAGGATTTTCCGTGTCATGCAATGAGTAGCGGGAGATAAGCTGCTGCTAGCCACTTTTCAACTGGAGAAGGACGCCCGCGCTTGGTGTGAGTCAGTGGAAGCAATTAGGGAGAACGGTCAATTCACCTGGACCGAATTTAAAGAAGCTTTCAACTCCAAGTACTTCTCCGAGCTTGTCCAAGAAAGGAAGGTTGCCGAATTCACTGCTCTGAAATAGAGGAGCCTGACTGTGGCTGAATACGAGGCCCAATTTTCTAGGCTGGCAAGGTATGCGACACACCTGGTAGCTACTGAAAGAATGAAGGCTAAGCGCTTCCTCGACAGCCTTAAGCCACAATACATCACCCAACTGGCACCTCTCGACATCCAGACCTACGCCGAGATGGTAAAGAAAGCTCAGCTACTGGAAGATGCTACGGACTTCACCGACCGTATAAAAGGGAAGTTCGTGAAAAAGGAAATGACCTCGGGTCAATCATCTGCTAAGCCTAACAATGGCAAGAAGCGTCCCTTCAACATCACGGAGGGATCCAGCCAAGAAAGAAAACTGAAAGTCTTTGTACCCAACACTCCAGCCAAGAGCAACTGCAAGCATTGTGACAAGCCAGGTTACACCGCTGACGAGTGCTGGAGGAAAGTCGGCGTGTGTCTGTGCTGCGGAAGTCGCGAGCACCACATCCCCAAGTGCCCGCTACTGAAAGAGAATGAGAGGCGCCCTAATGCGCCTAAGAAACAGGGCCGACTTCAAGCCCTGCATGATGAGGAACCTGCTGTGGAAGGTGGCGTGGTAGAAGGTACCCTTCAAGTTTTCTCATTATTAGCATTTGTTTTATTTGATACTGGAGCCACTCATTCATTTATATCTCAAAACTTTGCTGATAATGTGAATGCTAAACCTATATCCATGGGTTGTGAGTTCTCTGCCACCACGCCACTAGGGGAAAAGGAGAAATTGAATAAATACTTTCCCTCAACCAATGTAATGATTGGAAACCATAACCTAAAAGTCGACCTGGTGTGTATGCCCATGGAAGGCTATGATGTAATTTTTGGAGCCGACTGGTTGTCCGCATATGGGGCAAGTGTTGACTATAAGGAAGGGAAGGTTACCTTTAGTGCCTTTCCTAAATTGGCATTCCATGGGATTAGACATAAGAGACAGATGTCTCTAGTCTCCGCCATAAAAGCCCACAACATGATGAGGAAAGGTTGTATTGCTTTCCTAGTAGCCGTAGTTGTGGAAAAGAAGGGTGCTAAGATTGAAGACATTCACATAGTTCAGGATTACCCCGATGTGTTTCCGGAAGATCTGCCAGGGATTCCCTCAGAACGTGATGTCAACTTCGCCATAGAGTTGATCCCTGGAGCTGCCCCGATATCGCGTCAACCGTACCGGATGTCACCTGCCGAGCTAAAGGAGTTGAAGACACAACTGATGGAGCTATTAGAAAAGGGGTTCATCAGACCAAGTACTTCCTCATGGGGAGCGCCTGTGCTGTTCGTCAAGAAGAAGGATGGATAGATGAGGCTCTGCATCGACTATCGACAACTCAACCAGCTCACCATCAAGAACAAATACCCACTGCCTAGGGTCGATGAACTATTCGACCAAATATCTGGAGCTCAATACTTCTCTAAGATCGATCTTCGATCTGGCTATCATCAAATGAGGATCAAGGATGACGATATCTTCAAGACGGCTTTCAGGAGCAGGCACGGGGACTATGAATTCGTTGTTATGCTTTTTGGTCTAACCAATGCTCCTACAGCCTTTATGCAACTCATGAACAATATATATCGACCATACCTTCACAAGTTCGTGGTCGTCTTCATCGACGACATCCTCATTTATTCAGAGACCAAAGAAGAGCATGAAGAACACCTGAAGATTTCACTGCAAGTCTTGCGAGACAACAGACTATACACAAAGCTTAGCAAGTGTGAATTCTGGCTCGAAGAAGTATCCTTCTTGGGCCATGTCATCTCTAAAGACGGCATCTCCGTTGATCCCTCCAAAGTCAAAGCTGTACTCAACTGGGAGAGACCAACCAATGTCACAGAAATCAGATGTTTCTTGGGGCTAGCTGGCTATTACAGGTGGTTCATCAAGGACTTCTCAAAGATCACTGTTCCTCTCACGCGTCTGACACGAAAGGAGAATCCATACTCCTGGAGTAAAGAGTGTGAGAAAAGTTTCCAAACTCTCAAAGACTGCCTTACCTCAGCACCTGTTCTTGCTCTGCCAATAGATGGAGAAGGATTCTCTGTCTACAACAATGCCTCAGGAATCGGGCTAGGTTGTGTACTAATGCAAAAGGAGAAGGTCATTGCCTATTCTTCAAGACAACTGAAGACACATGAAGTCAACTACCCTGTGCATGATCTGGAGTTGGCGGCCGTGGTCTTTGCCCTAAAGATCTGGAGACACTACTTGTATGGAGAGAAGTTCATTGTCTACTCAGACAATAAAAGTCTGAAGTACTAGTTCTCCCAGAAAGAACTCAACATAAGACAAAGAAGATGGCTAGAATATCTGAAAGATTTCGACTTCATCATCCAATACCATCCAGGCAAGGGAAATGTCTTGGCTGATGCTCTTAGTAGAAAGCCAATGGCGTCTGTCTCAAGTCTAGTCCTTGGTGAGATGCAACTACTAGAACAATTCGCAAGGTTAGACTTAAATATTGAACATACAGATGATCGAGTCTTGGTTGCCAATATCAAGATTGAATCTGATCTGCTAGAGGAGATCAAAGCTTAACAAGACGATGATCCATTCTTAGTTCGCGTCAAAGAAACTCTAACTGAAAGACCAGACTTTGCAATGACTGAAGACGGAAGGCTTGTCTTTCAATGAAGGACATGTGTTCCCGACAATGAAGAACTAAAGAGAAGACTAATGGATGAAGCTCACAAGACAAAGTATACTATTCATCCAGGAGGTACCAAAATGTATCAAGATATGAAAAGAACATTTTGGTGGTCGAACATGAAAAGAGAGGTAGCTGAACATGCCGCTCACTACCTTACTTGCCAACAAGTAAAAGCGAAACACCTGCGCCCTGCTGGTGTACTCAGACTGCTAGATATTCCGAAATGGAAATGGGAAAGCATTGGCATGGATTTCATCATGGGGTTACCCAAGACTCGTGGTGGACTCGATGCAATATGGGTCATTGTTGACCGGCTAACCAAATCTTCCCACTTCCTAGCCATAAAAAGTAAGTGGTCAGTGGAGGTACTAGTTGCCTTACATATCAAGGAGATTGTAAGACTACATGGCATTCCATCATCTATTATTTCGGATCGAGATCCGAGATTTACATCTCATTTTTGGAAAGGACTACAAGGTGCGCTAGGTACTAAACTCAACTTTAGTACTGCATTTCATCTACAAACTGATGGGCAAATGGAAAGAACCAACCAAATTGTTGAAGACATGTTGAGAGCCTGCACTATAGACTTTCAAGGATATTGGAATGAGCACCTACCCCTAAATGAGTTCGCCTATAACAACAGTTACCAGGCGAGTATTAAGATGACACCGTTTGAAGCACTCTATGGAAAAAACTGTAGATCTCCTACATGCTGGAATGAGGTTGGAGAACAACAATGGCTAGGCCCAGACATGGTGCAGAAGACGACAAGAGACATTTAGGTAATTAGAGACCGGCTCAAGATTGCTCAGTCCAGACAAAAGAGCTACACCGACAAAAGAAGGCGAGATCTAGAATTTCAAGTGGGTGATCATGTGTTTCTAAAAGTGTCGCCTACTCGTGGCATTCAAAGATTCGGTGTAAAGGGTAAACTTAGCCCTAGATTCATTGGTCCTTTTGAAGTACTCGAAAGGGTTGGCGAGGTAGCATACCGGCTGGCGTTGCCACTGGATCTGGCATGTGTACACAATGTGTTTCATGTTTCCATGCTTAGGAAATATGTGTACGATCCCACGCATGTCATTCGCCATGAGAAGTTGGAACTGAACAAAGACATGACATACGAAGAGAAGCCAGTCATGATACTGAAATGGAAGGTACAACAACTCAGAAATCATCCCATCCATGTGGTTAAAGTCCTATGGAATAATCGAGGAGTGGAGGAAGCCACATGAGAACCGGAAGGAATCATTAGACGGAACTACCCCGATCTTTTCGGTAAGACATTCTCTCCTGAATGATCATATGAATTTGGAGACTAAATTCTTTTTAAGAGGGGGAGGATGTAGCAACCCTATTTTTTTGGGAAAATAAAAAAATTTAAATATTTATATTATTTAATTAGAAAATCAAATAAAGGGAAGATGTATTAAATCAACTAGGAAATCAAATAAAAGAGAATTAAACAAAACCCATTAAAAGAAAAAGAGTAATGGGCATTGTTATATTGACCCATTGGAAATTAGTGGGTCAAAATTGGGATTATAAGATGGAGAATAATAGGAAAATACCCTAATTTCGTAACTAAATTATTACTTAATTAGAAAAGGTGTATTTAATGTATTAAATAGCTAATTTGAGTAAGACTTGGAATCCTAAAACCTACCCTGATTGATTGGCCACGAATTTGGCTCTCTCCCAATCTCTTGCTTAAGAAGGGGAGAAGAAATCAGGGAAATTTGTAATAAAGAGGAATTAGAGTCATAATAGGAAATGGAATGGGGAAAAGCTTAAATACCCTCCTAAAACCCTCATGGCCAGCCCTAGCTCGTGCCAAGAGGTTGCTAAACCAGGAGGAGAGGCCAAGAGGAGGAGAAATCGTGGAGAAGGAGGAGCTCTTATGTTCTTCTCCGAGTTCTTTACGTTCTTGCCCTAGGAGAGAAAAATCACAAAAGGTAGGCATTCTCACGAGCATAAACCATGAAGATTTTTCTGTAGGATGTCTCGTTTGTCAGGAAGAAAAGTCCTTTGGTTTCATAATTTTCCATCGAGCAAATCTCTAGTTCTAAATTTTCAATGTTTGGTGAACTTCATGACCTCGAACCCTCTTCTTAAATTCATATCTTCATGTATACTCATCCTCATGCCATGAGATTTTTACTGTAAGGATTGATGGATGTTAGGTTTCTTTAGCCCTTGAAAGTCCTAAATTCCATCCACCATGTCTTGCGAATTAAATCTTGCATCTCAACTGTTTGCAGTATTCTATCCTCCATGTTTGATCTGATTAAACCATGTCAAAACCAAGACTATTTACCAATTCGTAATTACTGGGAATACTATTGCATGTTTAGATTCGTTTGCAACTTGTTTCATGATTTTTCGTAACTTGTACAATTAGTTCTATATTTTCTAATCCCTCAGTGTCATGAAGGAAAACTCTTGGACCGCAATCCAAGACATGTCTGCTTCCTGTCGGACTCGGGCACAGACCACCACATGAGGGCCCGATAGGCTGCATTTAGTGGCCTAGTTGTGACAGTTTTCCAGTCACGTCCTTAACGCGACAGGCATCGCCGTCGCGATCGCTCCGACTCATCGCGACCCATACATGCCCCTGTCGCGTTCTGACTACCTGTCATGACCGACCCGTCGCGATCCATCTAAACACCTAACGTGATCTACCCTATACCCGTCGCGAGCCTTACTGGGCTGCGTCGCGTTCACAGGATTTTGCAGAAAAACCCCTGATTTGAAATGCTCTAATTGTCTATTGTGCTTATACCCTTTAATCCCAGTTATACCCATAGTAATTTCACTTAATATACAGTGAACATTTCTATGTGATTTAAAATGCATACACACGACTAATTTCCATCTATGATTTCATGTCACATGCACACACTTTGAAACCATCCACATATGGCCTAATTGGCGTGAACATGTTACATAATATATCAGGTAATTTATGTAATTAAATTGCCTCATGCTTAATTTCTAAATGTGTACGTTTTCCCACGATGTTTTGGAACACCTATCTTGATGCTCCACTGTTCTAGAACTCCTCTAGAATGTCGAGCACTTGTTTCTATATATACAAACTCTCTTGACTTGGACGAACTCTCCGTCGGATATTCCTTCTGCCGGACTAGTGAGTCTTGTTCAAGTCCTCCATAAGTCTCGTCTGTCCATGGGTTCCCACATGGTCGACGAGCCAGTTGTACCCTAACACCTATGATACTCCTTTAGGGATCGATATGATCCAAACGGCTATTAGAAGCTCGCTCTTATCTTGAAACACGCCAGACCTCTGGACCTGTGCTTAACATGGCCAGTGGTAGGATCGTGAATTCCACCTAACTGCCAACACCGAGTGCACGTGTTGTGCAACTGTTACTATTGCTTGTTTACTCGACATGTTACGTGTAATGTCCACTAGCTCTCGTCTATACCCTCCTCGCTCATCTAGTCACATTCACTCTGCTATCTCGTCTATTCACATCTAATTCTTGGTACTCTATATTGGCCATTGACTGATTGTCTAAAGATAAACAATATAATCAATGCCAGCACAATGGGGCCCGATCTGGTCTTGGGGAGAGCGCCCGAAAGTGCCATTTGCCCATGGGAGTTAAATGATCAGGATGTCGGCATTACATCCAAGTGCCATACTATCTAAATTAATCTAATGACAATCAAAAGTGCTATATTCTCTCGTTGTCTGTTGACAACAAAAGTGCTATGCTATACTCGTTGTGCTATTGCTATACTTTGTGCTATTGTGCTATGGCCATCTTACTATTCGTGCTATAAATGACGTTCGTGCTATATTTGGAATGTTGTGCTATTTCGTTCACATGCTATTCTACTATCTTTTACTTGACTCTCTCGCTCTATCATTAGTTACTCTGCCTTTTAACACATTAATCATTTAAAGCCTGCTTGACTATTGAGATTTAAGTCCTACTGGGCATTATCGCTCACCCTGCGTTATTTGTCGTTGTGTTCTCAGGTGAGACCGAGGATGAACTATACACTCAAGAGGATGGGAACGACCAAGAGTGACGTCACGAGTGCCCTAGTGTCCTAGTACTATGATAGAGTCCTAGTTTAGTCCTTTGCTTTATTTCAATGTAATTAGGACCAATAGATTGGCTCTGATATTAGTGGTTGTAACTAGACATTTGAAAGATTATTAATGAATGAATTTGTTTTAGTATTTATTCTTGTTCAATGGTTTGATGTCTAGTCCTCGCTCTATACCTGTTTACTTGCAACTGCCTCGCGTTCCGATATTCCGCATCGGGGCGTGACAAGTCCCAACATCTTCAAACTATGAGATAGCTTCATGGCATGATAGATAGCTTCATTAATGTTCTGTAAGCCTCATGCTGAAGGCTGAAAGCTAAGCATGCTTCATTAATGTTCTGCAAGTCTGGAAGGACAAGAAGGACACACATACCTCCATACTTTCGGAGGTAGGTGAGAGAAAAATATATAAAACATGAAGGACTTCAGACAGACAGAAGTTCAGAGCATTTATAGCTGGACAGACAGTTGTATGGGGAAAGCAAGGACTTTTCCTAAAAGTCATGGAGTTCTAACAATGGTAGGTGAGCTCTGTCAGATAGCCCATACTACTTATACCTACCTTCGCATTTACTGCATAGCAATTGCGAAATAAAAAGAACTAAACTTCTGACAGCAAGCAAGAGACCATATTATATAATTATTTCAGATCTTAACAAAGATATTTTATATGGTCATTTGTATATAATTTCTCCTACCTAGCAGTATATTTAAATGGTGATAGCAAGAAGAACATTATTCTGTAAGACAAATAAGTGTCATTCATTCTGTAAAGGATCCCATAGGGATAATGAAAGCCAATGAAATAACCAAGATTATGATTTCATGGATTTTGTGGAATGACAGATGTAAGACCCGGTTTCCCGACTTCCGTCCGGTGTCATGGGATGACTCGCCACTGACACGTCCAGGCTGGGTGATGCGTTGGTGTCACGTCGTGGGTGCCCGACGCGACGGTCATCCGTGTCGCGGCGAGCTTGTGGGTCGCGTGTTGGTCGCGCCCTGGTTCTCCGTCGCTTCTTGCTGTCGCACCCGATCAACGGGCTGCGACAGTGTTTTCTCATGTTGCACTGTCCGGTCCTCTGACGCCTGTCAGGGTGGCAGGTGTGTCAGTATGGCTTGTCGCGTTGTCTCGGCACCCGTGGGGGGTGCATTCTTGTCGCGGTCCGTAGGCTTGTCGCGTTAAGATTCGTAACGCGACGGGGTGGGCCATCGTGTTTTGGGTGCCAGGGGCTTAAGGCGCAGGCTGGCTACCCCTTCTCCCCTCTCTCTCCTCTTCTTCCCTTTTTCCCTCTTCTCCGGCGGTGGGGAGGCTCCACTCTGGCGATCGGAGCGTGGTGGCGCCAGAGGGCTCATGGCGGCGTCGTGGCGCGTACGTGGAGCGAGGAGGAGGTGGCAACCGACGTGAAGGGCCCCTCGTGGGTTCGTTCTTCGTGAAAGGTAGGGATTTCTTGTGCCCTTCTCAATTCGGGTGTATCGGGAGTCCTCGGGGTTTTGTAGTTAGCTTTATAGCTTTCCCCATACTCCCCTCCCCCGTGTGTGCATGTGTGTGGTTCGTGAGCCCCGGGATTGAGGATCTCGTCGGTTTGCCTCCCTGCTGGTGTCACAACCGCACAGTGCGTCGCGACATCAGTAGAGGCATCGCCTCGGTCGGGCGCGACCTTATCGCAGCGCACTTGGCGGTCACTATAAGGGTCGCTATCGCAACCTAGTTTCCCGTCGCGACAGGGTGGCTGTCGCGACATGCTGCCCCGTCGCATCAGGGTTCATGTTGCAGCACCCTTCCCCGTCGTGATAGTATCATGATGGCCTGTGGGGGCGCGACAGTGCCTGTGAGAGCCTCGTGTGTTTCGGTGGCCCGGTTTGTATGTCAGCGTGTGCCCCAGGGCAGGCTGTGCCCTCAGGACCTTCTGGTAGGGAACACGGCTGGTTGTCTCCCTGCGTTCAGTGACCGAAGGTGACACCTTCGTGGCTGTGTCCTGGCAATGGTGCCAGGAGGGTCGCGTCTGTCTAACAATCGATTGACTGGCAGTCAATCGATTGTTAGTAGGGCGACGGGCTTCCTGTATTTCTGGTAGTGCTCCAAGGTTTTGGCTCGCTCGTGCGTGTTTGCTTGGCCGACGACCCTTTTGAGGGTCCGTGTGTGCCTCTCGCTTGCTGGGCTTGTCGTGTGCTACAAGCCAACATTTCGGCGTGGTTCTTGTTGTGCTGCCCCGCCTGTTCACCCGGTGCTTGGCACTTGAGGGCTTGTCCCGTTCAGAGGTTGTCTCCATTTCTTGGGACCCCCATCCTCGGGAGCCCGTTGAGGGAGGTATCCGGGCTACGAGCATGCTCGAGTTGGCAGCCCATGTGAGCAGACCCTGGAGCTGAGGGGAAAACAAGGTTTGGACAGCGGCGCTGAGTTGTTTGTAGAGCTCTCTTGTCTAGGTCTGGGACGCTGAGGGGTTCGGAGTGCTTTCCTGCCGCAGACCAGACAGTCCCTTGTCTCACTGTCCCTCTCTGTGTTGGTTCCGGAGCCACGTTGTGGTGTCCAGTGTGAGGTTGCAGCTTGGCCAGGCTGCGGTGTTGAGTGTGTTGTGTGTTTCACTGGCAGCTCTGTCTCGCCCTTGCGCAGGGGCAGAGGCAAGAGCTAGGCTAGTGAGCGGAGCATGCGGACTGCGGGTCCCCCTCTTGGCTGCTAGCAGCGGTGGCTTGGTTGCTGTTGTTGTGACGGCGTTTTCCTCACGACGTTTTCGAGTGTTCCTCGTTGCCCTATCCTGCGCGGAGGTTTTAGCCTGGCTGTGCTTAGCTCCCGTGGGCGTCATTGGTCTGGCCTTGGGCAGACCCGTGTTTCTTGTGGTTCCTGCATCAGTGTTCTCTCGGTTCCGTGGTACCATTCTTGGGTGCCAGCCCGTGATGGCACTGATGTGTGTAGCTTCCCGACCTGGCGGTGTGTCTAGGGTCCGGGGTGATTATGCTTGTGTGCCCTCGACCTTGTAGAGGTCTGAGGTGGTCGTGCTTGCGGTGAGACGTTGTTCTCACTTGGTTGTTCCATGGTCTCGGCAGTTGTGCTGAGCACTGCTTCCGCTTTGTGCCTGACTCCATTGGTTTCTGCAGGAGTCGTGTTTGCCACAACCTTGGTTGGTGGTCGTGGCGTTGTACTGTTCTCTTCTGCTGCTTAGTAGTACCATGTTGTAGGTGTCCCTCGCTTTACAGCTTTCTAGTGTAGTTTCCTATTTTCGGAGTTCCTGTTGCTCTGGCCGATGAGGGACTGGTAATCCCTACTGGGCCTTGTTCGCGAGGCTCACCCCCCTACTGCCTTCAGGTAGGGGCTCATCGTCGCGGGAGCTCGGTGTCGGACGGGTTGCAGAGGCTGTTGTGGCGCCGTGTTGTTGTCAACAGCAGTGAGAGCGAGCGTTGTGAGCTCTTGTGGCCTGAGTGAGCTGAGAGTTGTGTTTTGCAAGTCCTCGGGGTATGCCCCTTAAGGACTGCACCTTTCTTCTTATACCTGTGCTTTTGCTTGGGATGCGTTGTACAACCCTTTTGTATAATTTACAGATTATTATGGTTATTTGAACTCAGTACATATCTTACTAGACTATTTCTTCTAACCCTTCCGAATCTTCGGATCCGTGGGTGGCGACGCGAGCTTCGGGGTCCTTGGCGGGGGTCCGGGAGGTCGGGTCGTTACAACAGATTACACAAATATTATTTAAGTACAAGTACACAGAAGTTGATATATGATACTTCGACTTACAAGAAGTCGGAGTTAAAGACAATAGATGCAAACAGATCTTCGACTATATAGAAGTCGCAGTGAGACATTGGTTGATAATAGACTTTGACTTTTAAAGAGTCGGAGTAAAGTACTTTAACTGTGTGGAAGTCATAGTGAGATATTAGACTTCAACTTCTGAGGAGTCGGAGTAGAACATGTTTGTTCATCAATCGATATCATACTTCAACTTTCAAGGAGTCGACTTTGAGGAGTCGGAGTAAGGTCCGACTTCATTTTTTAAGAGCCGAAGTAAGGTACAATTGATAGGAAATCAGTATAAGGACTTCAACTTTTAGGGAGTTAGAGTCAATCCAAACTTTGACTTTTCCAAAGTCGGAGTACTACCCATTTGTTCGTCAATTGATATAATAGTTTGACTTTTCTAAAGTCGGAGTCTAGAGTCAGAGTTAGTATGAAATATAGTATACGCTGTGGACTTAGACAAATTTCGTGAGACAAGTGTTGATACTTACAATATTGTATATGTCATATTTCTTTTTATACAAAATAACTTGTGGTATGTTCTAATAGATTTGATTATAGAAAGTCTTAAAAGATTTTGTCATAGCGAAAACATAATGCTTAAAATGTTTAACAATATTTTAAGGGATAGTTGCTCAACAAATCTTCCCCTTTTTGTTAATGACAAAAACTTTAATTAGATAGTGAAAATAAATTTGATTTTGCAAAATAAATGTTTCTGTCCTATATATTTGTTTCTTACTTTCTTTCTCCCCCTTTGTGGCATTAATGGAAAGGATAAGAGACAAAGAGAGAGAGAACATACACACAGATGGCTAGAAACAGAGGTATATTGCCAATATTTGAACATTGTACATTCAGGAGGAAGAGGAAGAACTAGGAAGATAGAGGGAATGAGTGATTTGAGCAAAGAATGGCTGAAGAAGAGCCCATAGCTTCTTCTCATTTTCAAGGAAGAAATTAGCAAGTTTGCAGCTATCTATGTCATAGGAGGATCCTACAGAAAATATTGTCCTATAGGATTTTAGATGGCAGTGATGATACCAGTTGAGTCTCTGATGGTAAAGATCATTCCGCAGGGTTTCCTTCAGAGGAATGAACTTCTTTTTGGCTGCCTAGTGCAGGAATCCATGAATAGAGATGTTCCATTGGAGACCCTGGGAGTGAGCTACTTCCTTGGCTCGATAATACACAAGGTATCTTTGTGTCCATTTGTGAGAGACATGCTTCCAAAGTGTCTCATATGCCTTACAGAGAAAGAGAGAGGGAGATAGTTTAAGCTTCTGACATTCTGCGTTCTCCTCTGGATAGGTTGCTGCCCATTGATCTTCATCTAACCTCTTAGATTTTGCAAAGCTATGCTGAAACTCTTTGAAGTACTGAGAGTTCTTGGGTGCATGCATCAAAACAAATTTGTGGAAGGATAGCTTGATATTGTAACAACCCTCCTTATACCAGTACAATTAAACCAATCCATGTCGGTACAAAGAACGTCATCACAGTGGGACATTGACCCAACACTAAATGATAGGTTGATATGCACATGAATAACAAAAGGGTACAACAGAATTAAACGAATGATTATTCTCATTCCATCATCATCACATAATCCATAGTCTATATAGCAATAAAAGAAATGCAAATGTCCACATTATTACAACTTCAATTAAATTATATTGTCCATCACTTTATTTACATATTATGAAAGGAAAAGTACAACGAAGCGACGTCTACAAGTGAAGCTACTCCTCGCGCTTGGAGTCGCTCCTCACAATGTACTCCTCAAATGTTGGGACACCTGACTCACCTATACACCAAAGCAAGTATGAGTCTTAAGAGACCCAGAAAGCAATGTAAGGACACAACCTTACACATATCACATGCACATGCTAGCCTTTTTAATCATTTAGGAATAAACATGGTACATGCTTCGTATTTCTTAAACAATTAAACATGGAACCCTATAACATGTTGTCTACACATATAATCAACATGAGTCAAAGTTCAAATGTTATCTAAATCATTTCACAACTATATGCAATTAGAGCATGGAACTATTGTACATGGTAGATAACATACCTAGCATGATATCTACTCTTTTTCACATGCAATTATCACACCTATTTATATATTTAACATGCTATTTTAATATAAATAATTCACATGTACACAAGTCCACATCTATTCACATGCTAACATATTCATTTAACACTTTCACATGCTCATTTTCCACATTTGCACAATTCACATATTCACATTCACATGTTTACACTTTTACATTTAGAAGGGCACACATCACACATACACATACCCATCACCTAGGCAACACAGTGACGGATCTTGGTTAACTGCGCAGAACTGGGAGAAGCCCTCTCCACCCTAACCAGTGGTAATTGTCCACCTCCATGATTTCATCCTAATGCCCATAGGATATCACAACACATGAGCCTTCCCATAGGGACTTTACTATAGTATGGCTCCACAGCCCTCTATGGTAGTAGTGTCAATATCGGCACAGTTTGTCACACTATCACATTTCACTTTAATCACATGTTCACATTATACACATGCACTAATTACACATTTACATGTACTTCAAGAATTTACACATGCTTCAGTTTATCTAGCACAAGGTTACTATTTCACAGTAGTAAAATTAACTATAACAGAGTTCAATTATGTTGTAAAACACTAAACCTTTACATAGTTCATTTCACACACACTTAATCATGGTTTAATACTCTTATTCAAAAAATCAGTATCCAAGGTTACCAAATAGTGCGAAATTTTTAACACAGGTTCTAACCTGGTAACATGTCACATGCTCAATTTTTCAGATTTTTGGATATGTAAACTAATTATAATAATTAAAACAGATTCCAAGTTTATTTATCGACAATTTCATTTACACATGGTACACAGTAAACAATCATGCCTAATAGTTTCAAAACCTCAAATTATTCATAATACGAACAGGGACAATTTATGAAACCCTAATATGCAATGGATCTAATTATTCAGAAATTTTCTAGATCATATCATGCTCATTACTTGATTACAGAAATTTTAATAAATAATACAATGTACAGAAATTCGATACATCCTCATGACATAACCTACTAACTGTACCTAACTGAACATAATTCTCATAGTATGCACAGACAACCATAAGTCCGAACATAATCACACAGATAGGAAAATTAGTGTTCTGTGAAAAACAAACGAACTTGGCGGCAAGGGGGTTGCCGCCAAATGGGGTTAATGACACACGATGTTGCCACCAACTCTGGATCTTGATGGCAACAAGGTTGCCGTCTAGTTCCTATCTGCAGAAGTGCAGACTGGTCGCACAAACTTGACGAATTGGTGGTTCCAAGACACGAGGAAAAATTACAGAAAAATCCTGGGACCTAGAAGACATGAGTAGGGATGAGATCCCTCGATTACTTGCCTTATAGAAATTGTAGAATGGGATTAATTAGCAGAAGATGCCCTCCTCGGCCATGCCAAGAAGGTGCTCAAAACCTCCCAGATCCTGTCTTAGTGTCGATGTAGTCGCACACCAGAGTCGGGGACGCTTCTTCGAAGTCAAGTACCCTCCCAGTCGATGAAGATCGCCGAAATAGACACCAAGTCGTCAAATCAAGATTGCACAAAACCCACTTTCACCATAGAAAACCCTAGGTTCTCTCTTGGGCGAAAAGACCTAACTCGACCAAATCAAGGTGTTTTTATAAGGCCAAGGGGGTTGGGTACGCATTAGATAGGATTTCCTACTGTTGAAGATGGGTTTCCAAAACCAGAACCGGGGATAACGCGACCGTTTCCCGATCTAGAATTGCAACAGAAACTAAAAAGTAAACGGTCACTTCTCTGCCATAACAGGAAGTAAACGACCATCGATCTGGACACTGACTTTGAGTAAACGGCACATTTTTGGCCGTCAAAATGTTATCAATGCCAATGGATATGGATGCTAATATGCACTTCGGCCTGAACACAGAACCATCAATTTAACATACATACACTATATATTTACATACAATATGCATTGCATTATTTAAATACAACATGTACATAAATAAATAGAGATAATGTGTATAGAAATAAGCATGTATTTACACATACACTTAGGTAAATAAATAATTATGTACAAAATCAAACAAGCAAGAGTTCAAATACAATGAACAAAGTTCAAGGGCTTCACACCCTCTCCCCCTAAAAGAAAACGTCATCCTCGAAGTTAGAATGAAACTAATCAAACAAATGGGGATAATTCTTCTTCGTAGCATCCTCAATCTCCCATGTAGCCTCCTCCCGCGAGAAGTTCCTCCAAAGCACCTTTACGGACGCAATGCTCTTGTTCCTAAGGTGATGAACCTTCCGATCAAGGATAGCTACAGGTTGCTCAACATACGACAGATCTGGCTGAATCTCCACTGGCTCATGACTAATAACATAAGACGGATCTTGCCATACCTCCTGAGCATAGATACATGGAATATAGGATGCACCACTCACTAGCGCCGGGGTAAGGCGAGCTCATATGACACGCTGCCCATCCACCTTAGAATCTCAAATGGCCAATAAATCTAGGACTCACTTCCTATGCCTACCAAACCTAACAACACCTGGGGTAGGCGAAACCTTCAGAAAAACATGCTCGCCCAGCTCTTCTGCCTATCCTGCGCTGCAACAAGCCTCTGTCTGATAAGCTGAATCATATCCGAAGTCTCCTGTACCACTCCGGACCAATCAACTACCTATCGCCTATCTCCTCCCAGCACAAAGGAGATCTACAGGGCCACCCATACAAAGCCTCAAACGGAGCCATACCAATGCTCACATGAAAACTGTTGTTGTAGGCGAACTCCACAAGAGGCAAATGACGCTCCCAACCACCCTTTCAATTCAGCACACAAGCTCTCAACACATCCTCGAGCGTCTGGATAGTCCTCTCGAACTGCCCATCTGTCTGTGGATGGAATGCCGAACTAAGCTTCAACTCGGAACCCAAAGCCTCCTAAAGACCCTTCCATAGCCTCGAAGTAAACCTCGGGTCTCGATCAGAAATAATCGACTTTGACACACCATGCAACCTCACAATGCTACTAACATACAACCTAGCCAAACTCTCCATAGACTGCTTCTTCTTCATAGGCAAGAAATGCGCTGTCTTGAAGAAAAAATCAACAACCACCCAAATCGAGTCATTGCCCTTCACTGATCTGGGCAAACCTGTCACAAAATCCATAGTGAGAGCCTCCCACTTCCATAATGAGATCTCCATCTTCTGCATAAGACCAGATGGTGGCTGACACTCGACCTTCACTAGCTGGCATACCAAACACCTGGATACGAACTCGGCCACATCCTTCTTCATACTAGACCACCAGAAAGATCTCTTCTAATCCTGGTACATCTTAGTGTTGCCCGGATGAATAGAGAACCTCGACCTATGAGCTTCTTCTAGAACATGCTCACGAACATCGACAACATCGGGAACACGAACTCGGTGCTGAAATCTAATGACACCATCCTCATCTCGAGCAATGCCAGCCTTGCCTACCATCTCCTGGAGCCTAGGATCAGCCTTCTGCTGCTCAATCACTTCATCAAGCATAGTGAACCGAACAGACAACTGAGCCATGAAAGCCTGACATAACTGTGGCTCTAACTTAGTCATCGCACAGGCTGCATCCTCCAACATCTTCCAATCCTGCTGCAGCAAATATCTCTTCCTGCTAAGAGGATCCGCCACGACATTCGCCTTCCCTGGATGATACTGAAGCTCGAAGTCGTAGTCCTTGAGGAACTCAATCCATCTCCTCTGCCGCAAGTTCAACTCCTTCTGAGAAAAGAGATACCTCAGACTCTTGTGGTCAGTGAACACCTCGAACTGGACACCATAAAGATAGTGTCTCCAAATCTTCAGTGCATGAACCACTGCCGCAAGCTCCAAATCATGAGTCAGATAGTTATGCTCATACTCCTTCAATTGGCGAGAAGCATATGCCACTACCCTACCATGCTGCATCAATATACAGCCAAGACCGATCTGAGATTGCATCTGAGTAAAGAGGAAAACCCTCTACACAACTCGGCAAGATCAACACGGGTGAAGAAGTAAGCTTTGCCTTCAGCAACTGAAAACTACTCTTACAATCGTCGAACTAGCCAAACTTCACACCCTTCCTGGTTAGCTTAGTCAAAGGTGTAGGGATAGATGCAAAACCTTTAATAAATTGCCTATAATAGCCCGCTAAACCAAGAAAACCTTGAATCTCCGATGGGGTCCTTGGAATCTCTAAATCTAACACAGCCTGGACTTTTGGTGGATCAACTGCAACTCCAGTGCCTGAGATAACATGCCCAAGGAAATGAACCTCGGGCATCTAGAAATCGCACTTTTTGAACTTTGCATAAAGCTTGTGCTCTCGGAGAACCTCCAGAACAACCCTCAAATGATCACAGTGTGTAGCCTCATCGGGAAAATAGACTAGCACATCATCAACAAACACCACTACAAAGCTATCCAAATAAGGTCTAAACACCCTATTCATAAGATCCATGAACGCTGCAGGGGCGTTGGTCAGACCAATGGAAGCACCAAAAACTCATAATGTCCATAACGAGTCCTAAAGGCCATCTTGGACACATCTTTACTCCTAATCCTCAACTGATGATAGCCGACTGCGGATCAATCTTAGAGAACACTGATGCATTATGCAACTGGTCGAATAAATCATCAATCCGCAGTAAGGGATACATGTTCTTCACAGTCACCTGGTTGAGCTTTCTATAATCAATGCACAACCTAAGGGAACCATCCTTCTTCTTCACAAATAATACAGGTGCGCCCCATGGTGACACACTAGGGCGAATGAATCCCTTATCCAGAAAATCCTGCAACTGCTTCCTTAGCTCAGCTAATTCCGCAGGTGCCATCCGATATGGAGCCTTCGAGATGAGAGAGGTGCCTAGAAGCAACTCTATGGTAAACTCTATCTCCCTAGCCAATGGCAAACCAGAAAAATCATCAGGAAACACGTCTGGATTCTCCTGCACTACCTCAATCTCCTCAAGGGTCGATGACTGATCAACCTTCAGTACTAAGACCATGTTGACAAGAAAAGTATCACACCCCTTGTTCACCATCCTCATCACCTACATGGCGGAGATTACAAACCTTCCCGCAAAGTTCCTTGGCAATGGATGCAAGAACTCATCCTCACTAGGAATATGGAAAGCAATCTCCTTCCCACGACAATCTACCAAAGCATAGTGCTCCTCTAGCCAGTCCAGACCTAGAATTGCATCATAGTCCTCATCTTGAGCAAAAAGAAGCACCCAACTAAGCCTCGGCCTTCAATGCACACCGGTAAAGACTGATTACACTTCCTTGTCGATATCGTACCTGCTCGTGTGTGCACAGACAAAGGAACCTCTAAGTCCTCAGCCTCTACTCCTGACTCTAAAGCTAACTGCTTCGCAAACCGTTCGGAATTGAACGAGTGAGTGGCACCCGTATCAAACAGAACCCGAGCGTGCATACCCATGAAAAGAACCGTACCTTCCATGACATTTTCTACCTGCTCAGCATCCTCTCACACTAAAGCAAACACTCGAGCTTGGGCTCGAGGCCTTCCTAGTTTTCTTATCTCTGGTGCTGTAGCTGCTACTGCCGGTGCTGGGGCTGGCACTCCACGTTGGATACCCTTCTGTGATCTGGGACAATCTCTTATCTAATGCTCATTACTGCCGCACTTGAGACACTTCCCAGCTAGCTTCCAGCACTCGGTACCACCATGTGCTCTTCCGCAGTGAGGGCACATCTTCTTGTCACTTGGCCTGACGCCGGGGGACCGCGGCGCAACTGCCAGCTGACTACTAGCTACCACTGAACGCTACGGTGACTGGTACACAACCTTCTTCCTATCCTGTCACTGGAAAGGTGGTGTGGACCTCTTCTGTGATGTGTTCTTCTCTTCCAGATACTGCTCCATCTCACTCTCCTACCTACATGCAGCACTGAGAGCCTCATCTAGGGTACAGTGATCAATGCGACAAGCCTTGACCTCAGTGATGGCTTAAGACCCATCACGAACTTTTTCGCCTTCCTTCGCTCATCAACAACTATATGAGGAGCATACTTGGACAGTTCGGAATACTTGGCCTCATATTCTAGCTATTGTCATGGAGCCTTGAGTAAGAGAAAGGAACTCCTGCTCCATCTTGTCCTGGTTATGCTTTGGGATGAACTTGGCCCGGAACAGCCTTGTGAACTCATCCCAAGACACCTCGATAGCACCATCCTCAAATCTGGTGCGAAGTAAAGAGGCCCACCACACATCGGATCTCTCTGCAAGACCAACCATAAGCACCAAAACTAGACAAAATCTAAACTAACACAAATACATGCATACATAATTAATAATACCTGTAGCATAGAGGAGGCCAAACTAACTTTGTCCTCCTCGGTACACCTAATGGCCAGAAGATCTTCTCAATCTCCGCATCCAGCTCTCCACTAATAGGGCTGACTCTCCCCCTTAAAAGAGGGCGGAGCCATCCTCCTAAATCTCTCAATGATGGAAGGACCACCATGGCCTTACTCATGAGGAATCGGAGCTGGAGCCTGAGCCTGCCACAACAAGCAATATAAGCAACACATATAACCCCATACATTTAATAAAAATAGGCTACTCTATTTAATAATTCTAACCTGAGCCTGCAGTTGAGCATGCAGTGCCGCCTGAGTATGCGCTTGGTCTGCATCACCTGGACCAGATCTTGCATGAACACTCCATAATCCACAGGAGGTGGTGGATGAAGTACTGTAGGACCCTATGGTGCTGGGGTTTGCTGCCCACCCCTATCCTCACTCCTCTGCTTGTCATCTCGAGCCTAGGCAGCATGCCTACCACGAGTAGCCATAGCCTGTAAAACAATTTATCTAGTTAGAAACTAGTTATTTAGTCCTAACCATTTTCTTAACTCTCTTCCATTAATTATTAGACATTTTTCCATATGTGGACAAATTCTATAAAGACTTAGCATAGTGTGAAGATGATGCATATTCATGTACAATCTCACCTGGGTGCTCTGATACCAATCTCTGTAACGACCCTCCTTATACCGGTACGATTATACCAATCCACGTCGGTACAAGAACGTTGTCACAATGGGACATTGACCAACCACTAAACGATTGGTTGATATGCACCTGAATAACAAAAGAGTACAGCAGAACTAAACAAATGATTATTCTCATTCCATCATCGTTACATAATCCATAGCCTATATAACAATAAAAGAAATGCAAATGTCCACATTATTACAACTTCAATTAAAATACATTGTCCATCACTTTATTTGCATACTATGAAAGGAAAAATACAATGAAGCGACGTCCACAAGTGTAGCTACTCCTCACACTCGGAGTCGCTCCTGACAATGTCCTCCTCAAGTGTTGGGGCGCCTGACTCACCTGTTCGCCAAAGAAAGTATGTGTCTAAAGAGACATAACAAGCAATCTAAGGACACAACCTTACACATATCACATGCACATGCTAGCCTTTTAATCATTTAGGAATAAACATGGCACATGCTTCGTATTTCTTAAACAATTAAACATGGAACCCTATAACATGCGTCTACACACATAATCAACATGATTCAAAGTTCAAATGTTATCCAATCATTTCCCAACATATGCAATTAGAGCATGGAACTATTGTACATGGTAGATAACATCCTAGCATGATATCTACTCTTTTTCACATGTAATTATCCACCTATTTATACATTTAACTTGCTGTTTTAATATAAATAATTCACATGTACACAAGTCCACATCTATTCACATGCTAACATATTCATTTAACACTTGACCTGCTCATTTTTCCACATTTGCACAATTCACATATCACCATTCACATGTTTACACTTTAAATTTAATTGTTGTGACAAATAGTCCAAACACCATATAGAAGGACACACATAACACAACCATACCCTCACCTAGGCAACACAGTGACGAATCTTGGTTACTGCGCAGAACCGGGAGAAGCCTCTCCCCCGAACTAGTGGTACTTGCCCACCTCTATGATTTCATCCTAATGCCCATAGGATATCACAACACATGAGCCTTCCCATAGGGACTTTATTATAGTACGGTTCCACAGCCCTCTATGGTAACAGTGTCAATATCGGCACAGTTTTTCACATTATCACATTTCACTTTAATCACATGTTCACATAATACACATGACTAATTACATATTTACATGTACTTCAAGATTTACACATGCTTCAGTTTATCTAACACAAGGTTACTATTCACATTAGTAAATTTAACTATAACAGAGTTCAATATGCTGTAAACACTAAATCTTTACATAGTTCATTTCACACACTTCATCATGGTTTTACCTTATCATTCAATCAATATCCCCGGGTTTACCAAAATAGTGCGATTTTTATCACAGGTTCTAACCAGGTAACATGTCACATGCTCATTTTTTCAGATTTTCATATTTGTAAACTAATTAGAATAATTACAAGAGATTCTAGGTAATTTTATCAACAATTTCATTTACACATGGTACACAGTAAACAGTCATGCCTAGCAGTTTCAAAACCTCAAATTATTCGTAATACAAACATGGACAATTTATGAAACCCTA